>OZ025241.1:8989880-9449880 GCA_964019155.1 Osedax fenrisi | reverse complement strand
ACTTTAATCGAAATTAATTTCCAAGATATTGGAAACCATGGTAAAAGTAGTTTTAAATATTTAATAACAAAAATTCGAAATAGCCAGATATTAATATTAAAGTCCGCAATAGTCCGAGTTTAATATTTAAAGTGTAATCCGAGTCCGATAAATGATACTGTAGCAGTCAGGTATCAATGACATAAAGTCCGAAACCGGACATCACTAATATATATATATATATATATATATATATATATATATATTTGATAATAATTATATTCAGTCTTAAAAGAAAAACGGTATTTTTGAAAACAATTCTTCAAACAAATCATATTTACAGTAAATAATAATACACATCGGTTGTATATACAACCACGTGGTTATCTGCGTTGGTTGATACCGCGGTTAATAACTAGACAACCGCATTACGTGTAATAACGGAGTGGGCGACGCCCCCGCGGGGCGTGTACTGGAAGAAGTGGGCGGAGTCTGGATTAAGGGCGCGGGGTATCGTATATTGTGCGTAAACACAACATGGAGTGGAGAGGCTGAGTGTATTACGGGGGAGTATTACTAAACTATAATACACGCGAATACACATATGTTATTATATACTATGATTAGATATAGATCTATATATATATATATATATATATATATATATATATATATATATATATATATCGATATATATACATAGCCTTAATAATTATTAATTAATACGTTAAGGCGTTAACGCACGAATCCGCACATGTGTGAGCGTACAATGTACGCCGTACATACTTACGGTGTGCGCGCGTATAGTGTGCGGCACACTGTGCGCTCACACGTAATTACGCTCCGATATCGTTACGTAACTTCACACACCACGTGTGCTTCACACACCACGTGTTTCGCACACCACGCGTGTTTCACAATAATTACCTTAGTATCGCTCCGGAGCGTGTATTAGGAACGAGCGCGTGTGCAAGGGTTCAATATATGCACATATGTTATATAATCAATATAATAGAATACACGCGGGCGTACACTTATACTACTTATATTATATCGATTGTATAATATAACGGCGTTCGTTAGTGTTGGATACGAATGTGTATAATATACACGATACACATTAATATGTAATATATATATATATATATATATATATATATGTTAAGTATAGAAACCCATACGAATGTTCCAATTACCGACCTCGCAATACTGCACAAATACCTAAATTCCACGTGATGCATGTTGTCCAATCACAATATAGCTTTGTTTACGCGAGATTAGTAGTGATGCATAGTGTATTGCTATACAGAGATTACGAAGAGGTTTACTCTAGTATATATATACTATAGTATCCGTAAAGTATACTATATATAGTATCCGTGGATGATTTAGAATACGGAAATCCTGTCATAGTAACAATGTAATAAACATTACAATTAAGAGTAATAACGCTCACACCCACTAATAATGCATCACGTGCGTGCGTGTTGTATCACGTGCTAAACCTATAGGTATCACGTATATCACGTGCCACTCGTAAGATGTTATAATAGTACACACTATGCCCGTCGTGTGTATTTAGTATGCAATAATTGGGTAAGGGGGTCGATAATTGGATAATACACCCCGAGGTGATTATGATTAATTAGGGGTTTAGTAATTGCAATATATGGTTGGTATTACCAAGGTCACGTCCTTGTTATTACCCACATTACATCACTACCCGATTACAGACACCATTTTTATTATTACTAATTTGTATATATATATGAATAAATATAAAAAATTCATAATAGACAAACTATTCATTTTAATAATATAAATATTATTTCAAAAATACAATACGCCATCTATTATATATATATATATATATATATATATATATATATATATATATATATATATATATATATATATATATATATATATATATATATAGTATTCGTGTGCACGCATGTGTTGCCATAAATATATAATAACATAGACATCGATATATAATCATACACCCCGGCATCGTGCCGGTGTCACATACATGTGAAATAGCCACGAATACGGCTATATCCGCTGCCGTACACAACATTCTCTATAACCGTAGACACCTAAATTATGCATCACGTGGTACACGAGTATCTCTATGCGCATGCGCGTGGCCCCCGCCTCTCTCGTGTGTAAACACGCCTACTTACGGTCGGAGTGCACACACCGGTTGGAGTGCACTCATACCGGTTGGAGTGCACACACCCCCTTCCGGATGGCCTTCCTATAGTTTAGTATAGTCTGCGTACTTTAAACCTACTTTATGTGCGTCTGGGGGGTATGCATAGGTAACATATATATATATATATATATATATATATATATATATATATATATATATATACATATATATGCACACATATGGGATGGGAACAATATATGTATATGTTGCATAGTATACATATATTTTGATATGTTAATGTGTGTTCGATTATATGTATACGCATATAAACACCTATATATATATATATATATATATATATATATATATATTAGTGTATATTCTCGTATACGAATATAGAAATGAGGTCACACCTGCAAATATTTACGCGAATTTCGAATAATAACCGCGCTTTTTATATATCAAAGGCGTCGCTCGTTTCGCGATATTCGCGAATTATGCATTTATAGCGAACGCTATAGCAAGCACAGCCTTCCCGTAAGCTGCGGCTTAACTTATCTTAGTACACGTGCACCTGTTATGTTAATGTATATGTGCAATCTCTAGATAGCAGGAGGCATCGGTATATACATAAATATATATGTAACATATATTATATATATGCAGTAGTGTGTATACATAGAGAAATCGGTCGTATATATATATATATATATATATATATATATATATATACATTACATAGTCGAGAAACGGATGTATACAGTACCTATAGGAAACATTGCCGGCGCGAGTTGTGCCCTCACAAATGATAACATTATGATTTGTACGCATTCTAGAACAATCCATGAATAATGCACGCGTGACGTCACGTGTCATACGTCACGTGTGCACTGAGCTACGGCACTAGATCCATCACTACGTACCACACCACTAAGTAATGTGTAGAGTAGTAGTAGTGCTAGTACTGTGCGTAGTACTTATGTATACATTATTTATATATATACTGAGGGCGATACTGATTACTAATTATATAATATATAGAGTATGTAATATATATATATATATATATATACATAGTTATGACCCAGATTTTCCATTTTATTGATTTTTCGTATGACATCTATTGATATTTTAGTTGTATTTACTGATGTCAACTACACTGTAAATCACAATTGAATACGAATGTTGTCATCAACAATATGCAATTCCTTAATGGTGAACTAATGTTGTATATATATATATAACTATAGAATATATATACTATTATCTTCTTAATTTCATACTACCGCTATCATCTTTCTTTATCGGTATCTATTCGGCGGTTAACAACCGATACAACCACGTGCACGACACGTGCTGCATACAACCACGTGATTCATATGACCACGTGCTGCATACAACCACGTGATTCATATGACCACGTGATGCATACGAACACGTGATACAAACACGTGATTCATACGAACACGTGATACATATTACCACGTGGCGCACGCGTACATGTATCGTAATACTTATCCATGTAATAATATAACATAACGTATCTACATTAATGTGTTAACATTTATAATCACGTGATGTATTCGTACGACTTACACGTGACTCCACACGTGACGCTAACAAATAGCGATATGGTTATTATGTAACCATTATGTAACGATAGCTAGTCGCGACTATAGTCGTATATGTAGTTATTGTTTGTAATTATTGATATATTTGTATAACACACGCGTATGTTACAACCGGAAATGTACTGGCCACCACCGCGTGATAGAGTTACACCGCGTGACGTCACACCGCATCGATTATATAATAGCTATGACGCAAGCGTTATGCAACCGTCGCGTTAATACGGTTAATTAATACTAGGCTTAATTACTATCTAAAACTACCTATATATAGGTCTGCGCGCATCGATGTATATACGCGTGTACACGTTATACTCTATATCTGTATTTAGATGAGTGTGTCCACATATTAATGTAATGGATTGAAATATGATGATAACTTATGTTCATGAACAGTGTTTTATTATTTTTATTACTTTATATATATATATATATATATATATATATATATATGTATATTATATTTTATTGTTTCATTTGCTAATTATATTACAAAGAATGTTAACATATGAATCATTATTATTATATTATTACTTTTACTAATATTGTAATCTGTACATGAACATATTGGAGGTATCGACCAAATAAAGCCTTTCACTGATCCTCCATATGCATATATTCATATACATAGTATGCAGTATGTCTATAAACTGATTTCATTCATTCATTCATATAATAAGGTTATAATAGCGAATACACACTATATATAGTAACTATATTATAGTAACGTGGCTCCTAGGTGGCTCCACCTGTAGTCACGGATGTAGGTACTATATATCATATGACGGGACTATTTGCTAATATACACTTATATATAGGTAATAATAATAATAATATTTATTTATTGAAATCTCATATATATTGAATAAAATACAAATAGCGGATGCAAATGGACCCCTCAAGAAGTCACAGACTTATACATGTAATAAATAACTGCGAGGGGCCCCGGAAAATACAATATAAATAGTAACATTTGTTGTCTTGTATTTTGATTAATCGTTTATTAAGTTCTCGATAAACAAGAACTACCTGGAGTCGAGCTCTTGGTTGTCCCATTGAGCCATAGACCACAGACTATATACTTATATATAGGAGTCGTTCATGTTATCTGAATACTATAATGTGCGTATTTTTGTGCGCACACAATATAGTACGCGTATATAATACAATAATACTGTTGTAAAAAGCACGTGTTTTAGAAGCTTCAAATAAATAATAATAATTATAAGTATGATTATTAGTTGTTATTAGAAGTTGTTGTAATAACATAACTATTGATATACATCGTCCTTATTTATTCTAAAGGGATTCACAATAATAATGATATATGTATGTATTAGGTATGTAAATGATGCCGAGCCGAGACAATTGGTTTTTGATGCCGAGCCGAGACTTTTATTTTCGGAAAAAAAACGAGCACGAGCCGAGACTCTAGCCAAACAAGCCCGATACGAAACGAGACTCTAGCCAAACGAGCCCGAGCCGAGTTGAGACTTTTACAAAACATTACAGAGTCGAAATGATGCTTTTTTGAAATTACATTTTAATACTAATTTTTATATATTTCACATTTACATCAATTTAAAAAAATAATCTGCACCAACTTCGCGATTCGGTGAATAATAATGTAAATAATACGGAGATTTTTGATGCCGAGCCGAGACTTTTGGTTATTGATGCCGAGCCGAGACTTTAATTTTCGGAAAAAAACGAGCCCGAGCCGAGACTCTAGCCAAGCGAGCCCGAGCCGAGCCCGAGCCGAGCTGAGACTCTAACAAAACGAGCCCGAGCCGAGTTGAGAGTAACTGAGACTGAGACTGCATCATGCTTTAGATTTGATCATCATTTACATCACTAATGTGTATATATGTGTGTACATACATTTGTCTGTTTTCGGACTGCAAACTTTACTTACAAAGCTATCGGCCGTCAAGTTATACACACGTGTGTGTGTGTGATACACACTGTGTATGTGTGTGTAATACACACTGTGTGTGTGTGTGTGATAGAGCGGTAAACACGCAGTGTACATATGTGTTCACATCGCTATTGAACTAAGGACATAGCATTTCTAACGGAGAAAGCTTACGTCATATGCTTATACATATATATATATATATATATATATATGTGTATATATATATATATATATATATATATATATATATATATATATATGTGTGTGTATAGTTATTAGATGAGGTCACACTAAGTAAGGTCGTACGCGATGTTCTCTCTCAGTGCGTGGTTCTCGAGAATACTAGGCCGGCAATGGCGTTACTTCCGTTTAGAGGTCAAGGGGCACCCGACGTAAACACGACGATCAATTAACCTGGTTACGACTAGCGGTTGTGTGTGTACGGGCCGCGAATACGCGCTTATTCGTGCGAGTGTGCGAGTATGCGCGTGCGAGTGTGTGCGCACAAAGATGACGTAACATAATACCCTCCACCTCGGCGTTACGGACACACCTAGCCTATAGGCTGTAGCGTGTATCACTGTATACAGTACGGTACACTGCGATGTTAGTACTAGGCGTTGCCTGTATTGCATGCTATCTAGTGCAACGCCTACTATAGTAGTAGTGATGTACATGATGACCATCTCGTTAATGCCGAGCCGAGACTTTTGGTTATTTATAGTTATTGATAGTTATTGATGTTATCTTAATGCCGAGCAGAGACTTTCTTTTTCGGAAAAATAAGCCCGCGCAAAACCAATATTCTAGCCAAGCGAGCCAGAGCCGAGTTAATACTTTAGGTAACTGAGACTGAGACTGCATCGATGCTTTATATGTGAGCATCATTTACATCACTACTCGGTACACGCACAATGTGCGTCGCACATACACACATAATACCTCATTATATACTATAGTATACACAATAGTATGCCCAAAACACCTACTATATATAGTAGGTGTTTGAAAGTCTCTGCTCAGCATTAACATAACATCAATGACCATCAATAACCAAAAGTCTCGGCTCGGCATTAACGAGCTGGGCATCCTTGACATCACTACTACCGATACCGCTATAGTAAGTATCGCACACATGTGCTGCGCACACCACTCTTGTGTGCGCCGCACACTGTTCACGCGCGATACATGTGCATGTATCAAGAATAGTAATTCATTTAATATGTTTACTCAATATTCAATTATATATATACAGTAATATATAATACTATTACTTAAGTATTAACCGACACCATAGAGATTATTCCAATAGGCTCTGCCTTATAAGCTAGCATGTATAGCCCAATAATTTGTCTTCGGAAAATCTTTAAGTATATACTTAAAAACTGCATGTGTGGCTCAGCGGCTAAGGCGTCAGACACACAAGCAGTAGGACACGGTTTCGAGCCTCATCCGGCCCATTAATTTGATAAAATATGTCTTAAAATATTATTTAAAAGTGATCTTATATAATTGTGTATAAATAAATGATCGGCTCTCGTTAAATCCACGGATGCCTTAACATGAGAGCGGCTTCGAAGGGACATTAGAGCCATATATGGTTATAAGTGAAAAACTTCATCTAAGTTACTGGATGGGATGAAATATCCACCAAATAAAAATAAAAATAACAATAACAAAAATAAAAATAGCCTATAGCCTATATTTTCCGAGGGACAGTTCGTTACTCTTTATACGTGGCTATAGCTATGTCTTGTGTAACTATTAAGGAACAGTATGAGTGGGGTTATGTGTAGGTATACACACATAGGTACACCTACGTCATATGTCCTACGGGTACCTCTATAGGTATGGCTAGTAATCTCCACTTATACACCACTTGTACACTACTTATACACCACTTATACACTATTTATACACCACTTATACACCACTTGTACAAGTCGTACGCATATTGTATAACGTACAATATATATATTCGTACCTTCTTATGAAAACACACACACACTAACATATATATATACCTGTGAATAATTATATGTAAGCTATATATATATATAGCATATTAATATAGTAATTCTGAAGAAAGCAAAATAATTGAAATTGTGAAAGATTGGTGTTTAACAATTGAGAAATATCAGAGAAATATAATTATTTTATTGTTTTTTAAATTATATATATATATATGTGTGTGTGTGTATGTGATGTATATGGTATGTAAACGATGCCGAGTTGTTTAATCCGTACCGATACATTGTATTTGTGATGGCGAGAAAACACTTTTTTTGTTAATAACATGATCCCGAACAGAGGCTGAGACTTTTACATGTGTGTGTGTTGGTGAGTGTGTGTGTGGGTGTGTGTACGGCGCTGCAACATATGTATCGTGTATACACGACATGATCTCGACATATGCCGCTATGTCTCGCATTAATGTCAACGACCTCTCGAGAACATATAGCATTAAACGTGTTTACGAGACGTGTGTACATTTCTAGATATATTTAATCGTGGCGATGAAAAGCGGCGCCGAAAGTGGACCGAAGTGCGCTGATACGTGGCCTACTTATCGCCATTCGAGTCCCCGTGTGATCACGAATACGGGAGTATATTGTACGGCGTGTCGCGTTACGGTAAAGTAGATCTTAAAATAGATAATATCAACCTCGTAGTATAGGTAATAGTTATATCGATGTGAAGAACATACGAGACTACTGTCTTACAATAACAACTCGAGATGTTATTGTAAGACATGTCAATTGCAGTGTGAGCTTATAATCTATAATACATAGCTATTACTACATATCTTAATATAAATCAATATATTACGCACAAACACGCACATAAACACATATATAATCACATATATAAACACATATATATATATATATATATATATACATACACACATATATATGTGTATTAAGAGTTACCTTCACCTATGTATTTAGTAATACTAGCACATTAATTTGAAGGATAATTTTATCTCTATAGAAATTTGGCAAATATCCAGATAGAATGAATCTATAGAATATTCTAGAGATATTATAGAACAATAATAAGATCATACGTAATATATAATTACGAGAGTAATATCAAGGTTATGTCCTCTGCGTTAGATGCACACGAGTGTTTACTAAGCATTAATAATACGAATATGTTAGTTAACAATACACACACTAGGTCGCACACATATCTCTCTATAGAGACCTATAGGTGACGTTACTAGGCTGACTTAATAACGCATCGCTAAGATAGGTTGTCAAGGCCGTGTCCTGCTGATTAACGTCGGCATCCTATAGGATCAAACGCGCGCTAGTTCTAGCGAAGGCGATGACTAGGTTATGTCCTACGATGTGTCCTCGCCTCTATCGTTACGCAACTAGTGACCAATCACCGCCCTAATGACCTCCTGTAGTGGTAGTGGGCTGTTGTCCACTACCACTAGACAACTGTCCATAGTACCGATGACCGGCGCATCTGTTTAAGTAACCGTATCCAATTGCTATAGCTAATAATAATAATACATATATACATATATACTATAGTGCAGTATTTATGATGGTGCGGTAAAGGATTATCTCTATAGAGATAGGTTGTGTAAATCCCGATATATATATATATATATATATATAAATACATAATCTATATTATATTGTACTTACACCTATAGGTGTGATATCATATTGAACGTGATATATGCCAACTACTCATTATGTCATAACTATGTATAATGAGTCATAAGTAGTGATGTAAATGATGCTCAAATCTAAAGCATGGTGCAGTCTCAGTCTCAGTTACCTAAAGTCTCAACTCGGCTCGGGCTCATTTTGTTAGAGTCTCGGCTCGGCTCGGGCTCGTTTGGCTAGAGACTCGGCTTGGCCTGGGCTCGTTTTTTTCCGAAAATGAAAGTCTCGGCTCGGCATCAAAAAGCAATAGTCTCGGCTCGGCATCAAAAGCTCGGCATCATTTACATCCATAGTCATAAGTATACCATTACGTAATTAAAGTAAACTTATTTATGTGAAATAATGCATATTAAATAATTATGGAAATATGTTTATTTAATAATAATGATGATGATGACGATGATGGTATTGATTTATTTGTATTAAATTATCTTAATATTTTGTAATTCTCTATAGAGAATTATATACAATTTCCGTACGGATCAATATATACTGAACCGGTATTAGGCTAATAAATAACAATAGGTATTGTTAGTTTCCTGTACACCTTACACTGCTTGTACGGCGTACGAGCCACACTTTAGTATATGTAACCCATGCTATAACACTCGTACATAGTACCGTTATCACGTGTCTGATACCACGTGGTATCACGCTAGAGATCACGTGGTGTATATACACGTGTGTAATACACTTATATACCTATATGTGTATGTATGTGTATGTATGCATTGGTGTATGTGTGTATGCGTGTGTATATGTAGGTGTGGGTATGTTGGGTATGTGTATGAGTGTGTATGTGTGTGTGTGTGTGTGTATGTGTGAAGGTGTATGTGTAATATGCATGCGCACAATGCGTCACGTGAGATGCAATACGTCGTACGTACGCTTTTCACAGCGATCGTTTCACTTTTTATAAATTAACTATTCACTATTCTATATTCAATATATATATATATATATATAAATATATATAATAGTGCATATATTATTAATATTATATTAATCATAGTAAATTATTCACTTTCTCCGGCAGACAGGCGCATATACACACACACACACACACATACACACACGTATACACATACATACGTATGGCATGTATTACATATAGGTACAAATTACCTTATATACAAATAACCCCGTATACAAATAATATGTATACCGTATGCATGCAGTATACTGCATGCATGCATACATGCAAGTCACATGTGACTTGTACCGAAACCCAACCGCAGTAGGTCGTACACTATACGGTGTACGGTAAAGTAGTCCAGTTTAAGAAAGTATCTATATATATATATATATATATATACATATATCATATTTATCAGTCCTATCCAACAGGCAAGGAATAATGGTGAAATTAATAAAAAAGTTAATGTTTTACTAGAATTTCCCCAATCATCATATATATATATATATATATATATATATATATATATATATATATATAGATACGTATTACGTATATATATTTTGTTTTTAATGTGCCAATTAAGTGCCGATTTGTAATGTGTCTCTGTTAGGTATACTCCTGCAGGACCCCATGGGTAGTTTAGCAGTAAGACCCCCATGGGGTGTTTATTCCAATGAGATGAGTAGTTAGTGGATCTGTTGCGTTGTGTAGGGTATACCCTATAGGATGTAGGCTATAGCATACGTGTGTAGGGTATACCCGGACGAGTGAGAAGTGTCACTCGAGAAGAACAATACACGCATTGTAGTACGATGTATACATGTATATTGGTTCACTATAGTATTCACTATAGTGATCGGGGAGTCGGCATTTACTAATACAGCCTAGACCATAATCACTCTGGTCAGTGATCATATACTGGTATTTATCGAATATGGCCGCCGTTTATTTAGATTACGAGTTATGGGGTATACCCTACATGTATATATACCCTATAATTCTATAGAATTCAAAATACTCGTTTCGGTGTTTTACAAACTATAATATGTACTATAATACACGCTAACCGATTACGAAGAATGAAAATATAGTATCTACTTTTCATAATAATTATGAGATATAAATAATTAAATTATTATAATTTTGCAGATATAATTTTGCATATATATATATATATATATATATATATATATATATATATATATATATATATATATATATATATATATGTATATATAGCGCTCTACGTATAGCATATTTTAAATTGACCTTGGAAATCTTAATCAAACGGGAGGCAATATTCGATATTATCCGTTAATTACACCATCACCGCTACGCGTCGCTAGAGTCTACAATAGTGCTGTAAATGATGCCGAGATTTTGATACCAAGCCGAAACTTTTGATTTTTGATGCCGATCGAGACTTTCATTTCTGGAAAAAAAACGAGCCCGAGCCGAGCCGAGACTATAACAAAATGAGACCTCGCCGAGTTGAGACTTTAGGTAACTGAGACTGAAACTTCATCATGCTTTAGATTTGACTGGCATCATTTACATCACTAGTTTAAAACCACATCCTCAGAAGAACCGGAAGTAACAGTAGAATGTGACGTTAATAATATACGTTAGTATACTACATCATTTACAGAACTATTGTAGACTCTAGCGACGCGTAGCGGTTATGGTGGAACTAATGCATAATATCGAATATTGCCTTCCGTTTGATTAAGATCGCCGAGGTCAACTTTAAAACATGCTATAATAGACATTAGTATACTAACGTCTATTATTAACGTCGCACTCTACTTCTACTTCCGGTTCTGGTATACCGCACCGGGTCGCACCCGTCTCGCGGTTTATCGCGGTTTATCGATTATTCACGCAATAAAAACATGGTATACGCATCGTAAGCCACAACGAGATCACGTCACAACTACAACTATTAGTTATATAACTATTGCGTAATAGTTACGCACACTTGTGGGCGCGTTTGCACCGTCTATATATAAAGTAAGTTTATTTATATCGATGGTTTGCACTCGATGGGTGTGCGGGAGCAGAGAGGTGCGGCTAACACGCACACGCGTGCGGTGCGGTTCTAGGAAATATCATCATATATAGTATACTAGAAAAGGCCAAAAGGGTTTGATAATAGTGAGAGAGCGCATGTGTGCGTGTGCGTGTATGTGCGTTTGTGTGTGTGCAGCATCATTCTTATCTTCATCATCATCTAGTTATCTATTAATAGGGGGCGGGTTAGATCTATAAATAGACACGCACTCATTATATAATATATATATATATATCGTATTGCATAGTAGTGAATCATATAATATTACACACCCACATACACACATGCATATATACACACATATATATATTTATATATATATATATATATATGAGTTATATAATAAGTATCAATATTTATACACATTGAACGTATTGTACCAAATCTTCCTAAATATACATATTGATTGTTTACATTGCGGTTTGCATTGTACTTATTAACTTACATATTAAATATAAATAAACATATATATATATGTGTGTATATCTGTGTGTATATCTGTGTGTATATCTGTGTGTATGTGCACATGCGCATGTGTATATGTGTTGTATGGTGTGTGTATGTGTATCTTTTTAATGACATGTCATATCTTATGACATATAATATGCATATATTAAGGTTAATATAATACACATATCTCCGTTCTCTATTCTATAGTATATAAATACTCCCGTAAGTAATGCAGGTGTGCGTATGTGTGTATGTGCGTGTATGTGTAATATACACGTATACGTATATTACCGTATATACTTAGTAGGTTGCAGTGAATTTTGAAATCATTATTGCCGTATACGGTTATGGTATACCATATATGGTTATGTCTCTCGATAGTGATATAAAGTTAAATGTGAATTTATTAACATTATTGAACTACACAAAAAACGTTACATCACTATCGTGAAACATAACCATACCGCCAGAATTATTACACAATTCACTCCAACCTGTATATTATACAGTATACTGTATATATATACTATATACTATATATATATATATACTACCGTGACAGATAAGTTAACGCGTATATATACCCTATACTATTGGATCTATAGGGTCATATGATGACATATATACATATATCTTAAGTTAGGACTACTGCAGTCTATCTCCAGGCAAGTGAATGCATACTGCATGCAGTGTTACTTTGTATAGTACGTTATTATGTAGTACTGCACTATAGTATACTGCACTATAGTATACTGCACTATAGTATACTGCACTATAGTATACTGCACTATAGTATACTGTAGTATAGTACGATATGCCGTGTATGTACCGATACAATAATAACAATATATATATATATAGGTAATTACATAGGTGTAATATAGGCATATGCATATCGGTATAACGAAAGCCTCGGGCCTTGGTATAGCTATGCTTAAAAAGACATAATACCTCACCATGCCTAGGGATATTGTAATACAAAGCTGGCGAAATGTCTATAGACTATAGGTGTACCTATAACGCGTGTCATCTCTATAACGCCACGTTGACCACTACGTTGACCAGTACGTTGACCAGTACGTTGACCAGTACGTTGACCAGTACGTTGACCAGTACGTTGATCAGTACGTTGATCAGTACGTTGACCAGTACGTTGACCAGTACGTTGACCAATACGTTGATCAGTACGTTGATCAGTACGTTGACCAGTACGTTGACCACTACGTTGACCAGTACGTTGACCACTACGTTGACCAGTACGTTGACCAGTACGTTGACCACTACGTTGACCAGTACGTTGACCAGTACGTTGACCACTACGTTGACCAGTATGTTGACCAGTACGTTGATCAGTACGTTGACCAGTACGTTGACCAGTACGTTGACCAGTACGTTGACCAGTACGTTGACCACTACGTTGACCAGTACGTTGACCAGTACGTTGACCAGTACGTTGACCAGTACGTTGACCAGTACGTTGACCAGTACGTTGACCAGTACGTTGACCAGTACGTTGACCAGTACGTTGACCAGTACGTTGACCAGTACGTTGACCAGTACGTTAACCAGTACGTTGACCAGTACGTTGACCAGTACGTTGACCAGTACGTTGACCAGTACGTTGACCAGTACGTTGACCAGTACGTTGACCAGTACGTTGACCAGTACGTTGACCAGTACGTTGACCAGTACGTTGACCAGTACGTTGACCAGTACGTTGACCAGTACGTTGACCAGTACGTTGACCAGTACGTTGACCACTACGTTGACCACTACGTTGACCAGTACGTTGACCAATAGGGTGTAAACAGTACGATGTGCATGTTCGCAGGTCACGTGTCATACCTATTACGTAATACTGCGGAAGTCGTGTACCCCTAATGGGGTGTTAACACGGAGCTCAGTAGTTCCATGGCAGTATACACTATACATACCTATAGGTATAGCGAACCTATCAATATAGCGATACTGTCGTGTGAAACGCGTGTCATTAAGTCATCTATGTAAATAATTGTTTTATTAAAAGTTTTATAAAAACTTTTATTTACATCGATAGTTTAAGTACAATAGAACGTGTTCCATTGTTAAGTTTACTCTATAGAGTATACTAAATATAGGGTATATCCTATTACCACTCTATTAAACATGTCGGTAATAGTAACCTGTTTCCATCTCGGGACGTTTCGAGATAGGTTATTCAGCGATGTGGTAATAGGTTATCGTGTACAGTGGGCCTACCTAACACAGGCTTACACATAGGGTTACACATATGTATACATAGTTACACCTAACACAGGGTTACACACCCAGCTAGCATCGGGTGCGCATCCGGTGATCACCCCTTTAGGGATACACGAGGGGTTACATTCAGGGTTACACAACATCGAGACTCTATCGCTTAACACGTCACGTGACTAGTGAATATGTTACGGTTTACAATGGGTTACAACACCCCCCACCCCCGGCCCCATAACCTCGAGGTTACCCCTCAACCGGCGCATACGACTGTAGTAATGTTACGTAATAGTAATACGTAGGACACGTGATCTATCGCGCATGTCACACGCGTCTCGTGTGTAATAACCGAACCGAGGATCTACGATATTAATAAAGTGATAGTAAGGTTACAAAGCTAAGCTTGTATAATACACACACATACACACACCCACACACACACACACGTACACACATACACACATACACACACATACACACACACATACACACACGAGAACACACATATGTGTAAGCGAATGCATCTTTTCGCAACATGATATACCTGCAGGAAACATCTGCATTTCGTTTGTGGAGTAATGCACGTCGTTCATGGGTTATGCGATTACTATCCATTGGTTATAATTGTAGGTTTACAACTATAATACACCAACACCAAATTATCGACTATCATTGATTATTGATTATTGATTATTGTACATGTACACAGTCGATACGCAGTCGATATTTACTATAGAACTGAGATTTACTTAACGTATTATTCTATTGATTATTTTAAAATAACAATATTATATATCATACGTATGATTCATACTAGATAGAATATTATATATATATATATATATATATATATATATATATATATATATATATATATATATATATGGAATTATGCATATATATATATATTGCGAATTCCTATATGTTCTATTGATTATATATGCAGACAATAATAACTATATATATACTATATATAGTATATCTACTCTATCCACACACACACACACAGTTATATATTCATATGTGTGTTTGCGTGTGTGTCGTTGCAGCGTAATTGCATAACTAATCATATCATTGTCCCATACAATCGTGAGTATTCTAGGACATATATGTCCTTCGTACATGTCACTAAAATATACCAAGTCTGCTTTTTTTAGAGTACCTCAGGGAATTCTTTTAAATATTTATATAAACCTACACACATATACTAACATAACATAGATGTCGACATACACCGAGTGGGCACCCACGCACACACACACACATACACACACACACACACACACACACACACACATACTTTTACACATACCCACACACACACATACGTGTAATCAAATACGCACACACACATATACGGACAGTGTCGTATACACATACGTCGTACACATACACACACGCGCACACACACGCGCACACACACACAAAAACATGCACGACAAATACAAATACACACACATATATATATATATACCAATTATAGTAATATATATATATACTTTTAAAATATATATATATATATATATATATATATATATATATTTATATACGTATTATAGTTCATAATTAATATATACATATATTATATAGATTACCTTCTTTTCCGTAGACTAGTTTCCCTCCCATATCGCCGTCGTTATATAATACTATTGTCTACTGTTCTCGCTGACGGGTAACAATGGACTATTGTGTGTGCGTGTTGTAAGCGTCGCTAACGTTTACGTGATATCTATTGTTCTATCGAATTGTGAGCCGTTCACTGGAATACATAGTCGTCGCGTCGACGGGGGAGTGTCTATCTACCGAATGGGCGTGTCTAGTTGCATTGTGGGCGTGTTTATGTGGTCACTATAGAACGCATACGCGAAATGTGCGTATTGATGAATTGATGGGTTTATAATTGATAACGAATAAGCAGTAACGTTTATCCCGAGAGGCAGGGTTCACTTAAGGGGGTAAATAGGGCAATTACCCGGGGCCCATGAATTATTTGCGAAACATTTTTTAAACTATTTATTTTAATAAAATAAATTTTATTAACTCTATTTTTTTTATACGTTCTATTTTCTTATATATTATTAATTATAATTAAAAAATATAAATAATATAATAAATTATGAAAATATGAATCATTTAGGCCGATGTGAAAAGTGTATTTTTCAAAAATGTCGATATTTACACTAATATATGGTGCACCATGGTGATCGCTATTAGATTGTGCTCCAACATCTTCATATAACATTCTAATGGCGATCACCATAGACCATCTCACACATTTATGATTGTCAGATAAAGTTGTATGAAACGAATTGATCGATAAATAACTAATTGATAAACTAGAAAGCGATAAATTATAGTAGCGTAACGTATTAAGGGAATTAAGTCTCATTAACTGTAGATCCATATATATATATATATATATATATAATCTCCTAATAAATTACCCCTAATAAATTCAACATCTTCGCACTTACTGACACCTGGCTTAATGCCCTTGATAATATCAATCCAACCGCCATAGAAGCCCTTAACGACCACCAGCGGGGGTTATGTACATAACCCCCGCTATGACGGTCGCCACGGTAGCCCTTCTCACTGACTCTACATTCAAGATCACATCTATCAAAAACATTAATATACAAAATTATGAACTATCACTCACCAAACTACTTGTTAATAGCTCAACATTGTCATACTATAATTACTTGTTACAGACCCCCTAATATGGATTATAATATATGTCTTAACGAACTAACAGATATAGGTGAAAGTAACCGATTACGGACAGTGCCCGAATATGAACACTTTCGGTATCTCAGAAACCATATATCCTACAAAAAAAGTTTAATGAATAAAATTATCATAATTATATAAATAGTCTAAAAAAGTATTTTTATTTTGTAATTATTCAAAATATTGCCTATATAATAAACTGATTTTTTTTTACGTTTTTAAATTTATGAAAAAAAATTTCAACTTAAAACCTTCTCAAGATTATACAAATGTATCTATATAAAATATAACACTATATTATTAAAAAATAAAGCACTCTATAATTATATATATAATTTCTATATTTGTTATCACATATTAATTAAGTTATAACCATATATCTAGAGGTCATATAAGTCCTAATACGGACACTCTAGATGTCTTAATACGGACACCCTATAACCAACCAGCGCGCAGCATATGAACTATTCTGATTTTCCTAAAAATCGCGTGCGTTATAATATTAATATCACCAATAAAGCTAAATCTAAAATTTTAATTATTTAGATACTTAAATTGTATTATTAATTAAAAAAATAAAAAGAAAAATAATAAAAATAAATAAATTATTAACTAATTAAATTATAATAAATTGTTCATAAAATTAATTATAAAAAATGTAATTGTTATTTGTCTGATTGATTCATCAATAATATATAGTTTATCTAGTGGTATATAGGGTGTCCGACGGACACTGTCCGTATATGGACACTGAGAATACGGATACTGTCCGTATTATAAAACAGTTTGTCCGTATTCGAACATGGGTACCGAGTACGGACAGTGTCAGTCGGTCACCCCCGTTATCTAAGGAATTAAAAGATTAAATAATATTTTAAAATCACAATAATATATATAATCATATAATATTAATATATTGTAATTTTTGGATACAAATAATGAGTCATAAAATATTAAGACCATTTATTGTTAAAATTTCCGTATTATGTTACTTTCCCCTACTTCTCGAATACTTGTATCGTACTTATATCTTCTTACTGATACCTTACATTTCACTTTTACTCCGATAAAAACCCCCACTCCGATTTCATTGACCTTTGTAATCAATGTAATCTACATCATCATAACTTCTTCCAAACACATACACACGGTCACACTCTTTACCTCATATATATATATATATATATATATATATATATAATATAAAAAATATAGACTCGAATCGTTATTAATTACTGCCCCTCCTACTAACTCAACACTCATTACTGGCCATTATCATATATTCCATTATTTTATCATCAACATAAATACCCTTAAAGTTATTAGAAAAATAACTATTTTTTTCACAATTTTCAGTAGACATAAATTATTCCACATATTCCACACTAACTTAAATATCACCCTTCCATATGTTACTTACTTTACTCCTTAATTCGCTGACATATATTATTCGTATTATTTATTAATGATTTATTAAATACACAATATCATTAAGTTTGAATTTATAATAGTTTTTTTGTAAATTTTAATTTTCTCATGTATACATTTTAGTAGTGATTTTGTAATCCATGGTTTATTATTTATATAAAGCATATTTTTAAAGTACAACAAATATTATAGATTTTGTAAACATTGTGATAAAATGGTTAACATATAAATACTAGAACATGAATAAATATCAGTCCAGTCAACTAATTTTAAAGATATATTTAGTTTTATAATATTATTTTGAGAATGGTTTCTTATATATTTAAGGTTTATCGATACATTTTTGATCTAAATGATCAATAGTCTTGTTTTTTATTTAGTCAAAAATGGAGAATATAGGTAAGTGGTCACTTATATCAGTTATTAAAATACCAGTATAAATATGATATTTATTAAAATTTGTAAAAATATTATCTATAAGTGAGTTTCCATTAGAATAAAAATGAGTAGATTTAGTTATTAATGGTATAACATTCATAGAATAAAATGTGAAAATTAAATACTTAGTTATATTATTATAATGTGAATGTAAATTAATATTGAAATCGCCTACAATAAACACATTTCTACACGCAAGGTTATTAAAAGTATTATACAATATATCAGATAACTTATTTATATTAAAGCAAGGTGATATAAATACTATAAATAAGTATATTAGTATTACAAAAAGACAAATTTAAAGATACCATATCATATTCATGTCGTATTGATAAACTTAATGTATCTAATGTATGTATTATGATTGAATTATATATAAGCATTCACAAATAAATCACACAGGAAACAGCTCTGGATAAAGTAATAGTAAATAAAGACTAATAATATGTAAAGTACAAATTATTTCCATAATCGGTAATTACGAACCTCTCCTACAAAAGATTAAACGACACAAGCTAAATCTGTATGGTCACATATCCATACATGATTGTCTCTGCAAAACTATAATGCAAGGCATGGTTGAAGGAGTACGTAAACGAGGACGCCCGTCGGGCGTCCTGATACAGCAATGAATAGATAATATTACAGAGTGGACAAAGATGGATATTAATGATCTGGTAAATGATGTACATGATCTATACGGATGGAGGAATATGTTTCAAAGTCAAGTTAATTCCTTCTACGATTTTCAAGTCACGGTATTAAAAGTAAAAGTAAGTATATATATATACATATGATGTATATTATAGTTAAATTATTATAATTTAAGTAGAAAAAGTAAATGAGAATAGAGGGCTTAATACGATTGACTTGTATTGGGTACCCAACGTTGCACAAAATAAGTCAATGTTGGATACATAGATTTAGAGTACCAAGTGGTACTCTAAATCTATGGTTGGATATAATGCTACTACAAAGACTATACATATCAGCAATATAATATATATAATTAATTGGATAATTTGTAGATCTTAAAAATGGGGTGGACATGTCCCCCCCATCCACCCCCTTGATGACGCCCCTATCAATGATGCCAATAAATATTACTATGTAATACGTTAAAATAACTACCTATTCATTTTAAATATATATTTATAAAGTGATTACCTATTGTGTTGTATTGGCTTTACCCTACTTGTAATTATATTTATATATTTTAATTGTTATCCATTTAAGGGATCCATCCTCGTATATATATATATATATATATCTATATTCCACAAATTTCAGATGTAATCTTAAAATATTCTTTGAGCGGTACGTTGTTGTCTGATCATGATTTCATGATTCTATTAGCTGCTATTTGTTATACATTCGACAATTTTCCTATTCATTATTATTCTACAAATTAACATAGAATGTTATCAAGTATTATAATACTTGATAATACTTGATAATTTCATAAATCCTATGTCTTATGAACTATTTATATCTGATCAATATTATAATATCATATATATATAATATAATATATATTATTTTGATATCAAATATTATAATTACTATGAATAATTTATTTATATAAAATACTATCACATAAATTATGTGACATAATGTAATTAAACCTATATAAATTTACATTTAATAACCTACATGCTATTATTTATATACCTTATTACAATAAATATCAGTTCAACATGTTATTTATCTTAAGATTCATTATATATTATTTTTTAAATCCTAGGGGGTATTTGATCACTAGGGGGCCTTGTCCCCACAGCCTCCCCCCCCCGTGATCAAGGGCCTTATAAGGACTATAGTCCATACGGTATTACTTATATATAACGTATTTGTGTTATATAATAAACCATTTTTATATACCTATAGGTTATATATACCTACTATCAAGGGCGAAACTTTACTTTTATAGGGGGGTTATGGAAACAAAATAGAATATTTATATATATATATATTTATTCACAAAATTTATTTATCAAATGTAATACTTCTTCTCTCATATGAAATATTTATAAATGACTTTAATATGTCATCTATTTCTAATTCTTCTAATTTTTATTTGTGGATATTGCAAATCATTATCTCATTTAATCTTCTTAACGCACTGAAAGACCTTTCAGCATCACACGAACTTACAGGTGATACCATAAGTAATTTTAATAGGGTTTGAATTTATGAAAAAAATGTATTACTTCACTATACATAGTTTTACAATTTGTTATAATATTGTTCAGATTCATGTTGTTATAACATCTAATTTCGGCAATCAACTCTTATTTACATAACTCTGGGTAGTCTTTTATTATATCAATATTTTTTTCTGTATTTTTAAATATTTGTATCCATTTATATCCATTTATATCCATTTGTTTGTATATATTATTATCTGTTGCATTAAAATATGTATGTATTGACTCAATTGCCATATCAATAATTCTATAATAATCTCTTAGATAAAATTCTTCTATATTGGTTGATTATTACTATTTAGCTTTATATTTCTTGGTAACATCAATTGATGTTAAGTCTTGACTTAAGTCATCAATATCATTATCATCAATCAATTTGTTAACAGGGTCTATTATGTCACTAAATATGATTTATTCTCTGTATTCTTGTAGTTTTTTAATGACAGATTTTGAAGATGATATCATTAAACTTACAGTAATAGTTTTACTTTGTAGCATTACATTACATTTCTCCAAAATTGAAATGATTGGAAATACCATAGATATGACAAGAATAAATAAAGGTGATTTCATATTAGCTAATATAGGATATAGGCAGTGATGGGCACGATCACGACTTTTCCCGATCGCCGATCGTCGATCAATTTCGTCGATCATTTTCTAACGATCGTCGATCGTCGATCATTTTTTAACGATCGTCGATTATTATGTAATTATTGTGATCGTCGATCGCGATCTCGATCATCGATCGCCGATCGTGGATCTCGATCGTATTAGTATATAAGCGTATGAATTCCGGGCTGCTGCATGAACCACTAATGATCCACGCAGTACTCGCGAGTACTCACCCATTCATGCCGTCATATCAATATATTTATATATATATATATACCAATGTATCTTTTTTACTAATGTAAATGTAATATTTTACCGCGCGAGACATGCAATATCAAACAATACGTTTAATTATCTACTCTATAACAAGTCTCTACAACGAGTCTCTACGCCATAAATGAGTCAAACTGTCAATTTCCCCGTGGGCGTATTATATAGGACTATAACTTTATTAATATTTTAGATCATTATAAGTTATAAGTTCTAAGATATACAATGTCTTGGATAAATTCGTTCTTTATTAAATCAAATATTTATTGTAATGACTTAATATTTATTTTAATGACTTAAAAATAATTAATAATAAAGTTGAAGCATCATGCAAGATTTGTAGAAAAAAAAATTAATAGCTGGTATTTCGTCATTTTTAAAATTTTTTTCACGATCGTCGATCGAGATCAGTTGCGTCAGCACGATCGTCGATCATTTTACTCGATCATTTTCAAACGATCGTCGATCGCGATCAAGATCACGATCGCGATCGGGATCGACGATCGACGATCGTGATCGTGCCCATCACTGGATATAGGCCTACCAGTAGATTTACCTGAAGCCATACCATTTTTACAATACTCATCCAAGTTGTTTATTATATCAGTATTGTTATTGATAATACATGATACTGCAAGTTCTCTTGTCAAAAATCTGGCTGGACACAACGGTTTTATAACATTATTTTCATTATTTTGAAATAATTGTTTAAACTTTCCCGATTGATTATATAATGAACTTAAATCCTGAACAGTATTTAGATAATTTCCAATTATAGTTGATTCATTGACGGCTTTTGATGCTATTAAAAAACATGAGTTCCACAGTGTACGTATAAAGTAAAAGGCTGGATTTTTTAATTTCTGATTGACAACCTAAATATGTTATATTATAATAATAAATAGATATATATATATATATATATATATATATATATATATAATGTATATATATAAATACCTTTCAATTTTCGAGACATATATGCACTCCATCATAAATCTGGGCTCTTAAATTTGATAATGGTAATCCAGTTCATATAAATACATCTTTTATAATATTATAAATATTTTCTCCTGTATTTTTATTATTTTCATACAATCCTATGAAATCTTCTTTTATATAAAATGTACTCGTAAAATAACGAATAGATATAGCTTCTTGTTCTATGCCGCATATATATGCCTATTGCCTTCCATCTACAATTATTCCAAATTGTTTTGATTATTCAATAATTTGTTTGCAGATTGATTTTTATAATGTTATGAGATATTATCTATAGTATTTCATTTTTTATATTTGAACTTATATAAGTGGGATATATTTAGTACCTATGTGCATGCTTAGTATTTAAAGCTCTTAAAATATAAAAGTATCATCTTCGGCTCTTAATGTTAATAGGTTAAGAACATTGTGAGAATTGTGTCCACGTATTGCCATTACTTCACTTGATAGATATAAAGTATACTTTATTGTAGTTATCATTTTCTTCAGAATTCCTCTCCATATTATTTGGTCTGCAGCGACATTTTCATTAATTTGTGATAATATTGTTCTGCTTCTTTCTAAACTTAGAATACATTCAATGTTATCAATACGGGAACGTGATTTGTGATGATTATTACATTTTTCAATAACTTTTTTCCAATTAAATGAATGATTAATAAATACTAATTTAACAAATAATGGGGGAGGGTCATAACCGGATCTCAGGATCGAAATATAAAGCGTAAAGTACGATGCGAGTAAAGTACGGTGAACCTATATCCATATCAGTGAATAGTAGGACCTCGTTCCTATACTGGAATTATTAATTAATAATCATATAATTCAATTCAAATGAATTAATAATAATCAATTAAAATGAAACAATACATATATATTTACATGAATTAGTATATAATATATACTATTTTATATATGACTCTTATAGCCTCATCACCTCCTGCTTTTAGGAATTCTATAGGTATTTCGTCACATCCTGGAGCTTTTCTATATATGTCGGATTGCTGTTTCCACTTCTATTTCTCATACATCAGGTTCGCCCTCATATAAATTCTCATTAAAAATATATTTATATTAGGATCTCTTCTTAATAGATTTTCTATATATTATTGCCATATCTTTTTTATATACGTTTCTTCTGAAACCACTATTCCAGTACTTAGTTATGACGATTCTATGCAATAGCATATTGAAAAAAAGATATAACCACTCAAGAAACCAAATTGTAAATATCTAACCTTACGGTAACAGGTATTTTACGACAGAAATGAAACTGTGATTTTGTGGTGTTTCGGTAATAGTTATTCTGCGAAGTTACATATCGGTAATTTTGCGATAAGGTTACAAACCCTGTTACAATTGCGAGGTTACAAATCTGTAATTTTGCGATATGGTTTGTAACGCTGTTACAATGCGAGGTTACAAATCTGTAATTTTGCGATAGGAATTGTAACCCTTATATAATGTAAGAATAATTGAAAATAATTTTACAAATTTAATAGTTATTAGAAAAATAATTTATATAATTTAATACAAATATTATTACAAATTATTACTGATTAGAATATTATATGTAGATATTATGAGGCTGTAAATTGGCTGTTATATAAGGCAGTTATTAGGATATTATATGATGATATATTGTTAAATTATTTAGAAATGTATACATTTAGGCTAAATGAGGAGGACAACTCTAAAAACCGTTTTACGCTTTATTTGGGGAAAAAATTTACACTACTTAAATACTTACTAAAACGGATTAAAAAAAGCCTTCTAATTATATGCTAAGTGGTAAATAATGTAATAATAATTATAATGATAATAATAATAATGGCCTGCAGCACAGCTGAGCAACGTTAAACACATCTGAACGCAATCAGCGTCGACTGACAATATAATGTCCCAATGTTAAAGTCAGCATGACTACATTTTCACATTATATTCCTTCTGACGGAATATTTTTTCCACAATCTATTAAATACACAATATAATATAAGATTGCATATGGAATAATGATACTAGCATATATCTAAGAGGGCTTCACGGAGATTTATGATAATCACGAAGGCAGCAGAGACTGCTATTGTCATCTCCAAGGCTACACGTCATTGATTATCATTGACTGATGTAGTCATCTCGAAGGCAACACGTTACTGGATATCATGGACTGCTGTGGATTGAGTGATTTTTATTTTAGTAAATATATATATATATATATATATATGGACTTCGCAGATGATATTGCATTAGTAAGTGAAGGTATCAACGAAGCACGAGAGATGCTCACTCGAGTCGAAAAATCAGCAAAATGAGTAGCATGAATACAGGTAAAACGAAATACATGGGTTACAATACAAATCAACAGTTTGAAATCAAAGCTATATATAGGTCAAATCTGAAAAGGGTTGAAGATTTCAAGTACAAAAGGGGCATGGATAGACAGCAGTGCAAAAGATTTGAAAATCAGAAAATCGCTTGCTTGGAGAATATGTCATCAAAGGAGGAATATCTGAAAATCAACTTTTAGTAGGAAACTAAAACTCAGACTCATGCACACCACAGTTGAATCGGTTCTGCTTTACGGATGTGAGACTTAGACCCTCACAAAAACACTACTCAAACAACTTGATGGCACATATACTCGAATTCTACGAATGATATTGGTACATTGGTCTCAGAAAGTTACTAACGAAGTACTGTATGGGGCTATAGAAAGAATATCTACAAAGATCAGACGTCGATTCTAAAAGTTTACTGGACATTTCCTACTTAGAGATGATGTTTCGGATCTAGTTCTTTTGGAACCTACTCATGGAATTAGAAGACGGGGAAGGCCACCAAAAAGCTTCATCGGGAATCTGGAGTGCGAAACTGGTATATCGGCGAGCGAGATGAGAGTAGCTATAATGAACCATGATGTTTGGAGAACTTTTACTGTCCGGGAAACAATAATCCCGAAATAAGCATATAATAATAAATATATAGTTGATATAGTATAAATATTTGCTAACGTAGTTGTTATCTCGAAGGTGAAAATATATGGACTGCTGTGGTTCATCTTGAAGACGTAATGTCAATGATAATCACGGGCTGCCGTTTTCATCTAAATGGATATATAATATATATAAATAAGGTTATAAGTAAACTTATATATTTAATAAAAAGTAATAGGTTTGTGTATAGTTTTTGATACATATATGTATTAGCTCTCATTATAATCTGATTGCTTTAGCATAAGAGTTGCTTTTAAGATAATAACATAACAATAATATATACAAATGAATCATAACTGATAAACATGTGACCACTTCTTTAATTACTAAATGATACTGACATGCTAGCTTATATGATGAAGATATATTTCATATATTATAACAATATAACTTATAACGCTTTGACAGTGTATAGTAGTAGTTTATTTCAAAATACGGGTTCCATTTCTAACAACCAATAACCACTTATATATTTACATATACATGTCTATAAAGAAACATACATCAAGCTTGCCAATGAAATATGATAACTAAATACAAAATATTTACCTACAATATTAGTAATTTATAAGATTAAATTACAATATAATGTCCCAATATAAAAGTTGGCATGACTACATTTTCTCATTGCATTCCTTCAGGCGGAATATTTATTCCATGATATATTAAATACACACTATAATATAATATTGCATATGGAATAATGCTACTAGCATGTATGATGGAAATGCTGGAAGGTACGTTGATCAGTCGGCATCTAATGAGGCTTCACTTAGATTCCATGGTCATTACGAAGGCGTCACATACTGCTATTGTTATCTCTAAGGCACCATGTAATTGATTATTACGGAATGCTGCTGTCATCGTGAAGGCGACACAGCACTAAATATCATGGCCTGCTGTTGATGAATTAAGTTTATGTTTAATCAAATATTTAATTGAAAGTATAAATATTTGCTAACATTATATCATCTCAAGTGAAAGGTCATGAACTGATGTTGTCATCTCTAAGTTACCCCATCATTGATTAGCACAGACTGCTCTTGGTGTATTGATTTTTTATTTAATAAAATATATAGTGAAAGTATAAATATTTGCTAACGTTATTTTCATCTCAAGTGAAAGGTCATAGGCTGATTTTGTCACCTCTAAGGCACCCGTCATTGATTATCACAGATTACTGTTGATGTATTGATTTTTTATTTAATAAAATATATAATTGAAAGTATAAATATTTTCTAACGTTATTGTTATCTCGAAATAGAAAGGTTACGGAAAGATATTGTCATCTCTAAGCTGGTATCATAGAAGGCGGACACATCTTCTGGGTTAATATCAAAGGTGTTACGTCACTGAATATCATGGACTGCTGTTGAATGATTTATTATTTTAAGCAAATATATCTATATATCTATATATCTATATATCCTACGACTATAGTCGAAATATATAGTAGAAATAGTCATAATATAGAGTAGTCATATTTTCTAACTATTTGTTATCTCGAAGGCGAAAGTATATGGACTGCTCTTGTTCATCTTGAAGGTGTCATGTCAATGATAATCAAGGATTTCTGTTGCAATATAGATGGATGTATAATATATAAATAAGATTATAAGTAAACTTATATATTTAATATAAATTAATAAGTAAATCTATAAATAGGTAAATTAAAAACTTTAATTAGATATATTTTCTTTACATATATATATGTATATATACATATAAATATATATCAAAAACTCTAAACTCTAATTAAAGTTTTTAATTTACCTATTTATAGATTTACTTATTAATTTATATTAAATATATAAGTTTACTTATAATCTTATTTATATATTATACATCCATCTATATTGCTAGCTATAGCTCTGGTTATAATCTGTTTGAATTAACGTGAGAGTAGCTTCGAAAGTAATAAAATAAAAACAATATATATATATATTTATATATACATATGAATGATATAACTGATGAAAATATGACCACTTCTGTAATTTATAAATGACACTGTAACCGTTGATTTCAAAATGCGGGTTTTATTTCTAACAACCTATATTCACATATGTTTATAAACAGAACATAAGTCAAGCTATTAAAAAAAATAAGATAGATAAATTCAAAATGTTAACTACATTATTTTATTATTGAATAAGTAATTTATAGTATAATATAATCACTACCAATATACTGGTTCTAGCCATAAACATAGTCATACCCACATCTTCCACACTTTGAAATCATAGGCTACATTGCTAGAATAAATATACTATATTTAATATAAACAATGTCATAAGAATATGCATGGTGTAATATGAATTTACTGACTGTAAAACACAAATATATAGTTGGTAATATAAATGTAAATACTACGTCATATGAATATATCATAAAAGTAATTATACCTATATAACATAGGAGAATAAAAATAGGATTTTAGCACAAATATGTATGATAACATATATAAACATATTAAATATTAAATATTGTACTTCTAATTATCAATAAATTATAAAATATATATATATATATATATATATATATATATATATACCTATAGATAGTCTATTAGATACTTATATATTTACTATAGTAATATAATACTATATTATATAATCACTATATAATTTAATAGTGTATTACATATGGATACCCATGATCTCGTACGAAGTGATCATGATTTCATCAATATTGGTGATCTTGCGTAATGTTAATTTATATAATTATTTATAAATAGTAGAATATTGGACACAAAATCATCAAACCAAATTAAAACACTTCAAACGTGATCACTGATTACCTCACATATTATATAGTATATAATATACGTTAATTAATATTAATATTTAAAAATAGAATCGGGTGAGTGCTCTAAATAACAAAAGTTACGGTTTTAAATAGATCACGAAATTTGGTATACATTTTATATTTTCATAATTATTATACTTTCAAAGTAACTTTGATTGTGTACACACACATATATATATATATATATATATATATATATATATATATATATATATATATATATATATATATATATATATATATGTATATATATATTTATAAATATAGTAGGTATAATCACTATACTAATCATAGTATACTATAATGAATAAAATATAATACAAATTAATAGAATATATAGTTCTACTATTAAATATATTTAATATAATATAATATAATATTATTATAATAATTATATCATATAATATATGTAAAATAATAATATTTATGAACATATAAAATGTATACGCAATTTAGTGATCTATTTAGAATCATCTCTTTCATTATTTAAAGCTCTTACGTGATTCTAATTTTAAATATATACTTCTACAACTCTGACAACACAAGTTATACATGTATAACGTAATTACGTGTATTATAAATAATTACATTATGTAATACGTACATAAATAAATAAAAATATTGACTATAATATAGCTATAGACTATAGTATAGTACTATACTATAGTATGGTACTATACTATAGTACTAGTATACTAGTACTACTTGACTATTATAATTGAATTTAATATTATGATAATGATTATCGATATTGTTAAAAGGGATACAGGAGAAGCAGGCCACCGATATATTTAAGAGTTCAAGTTGGGCGGTCTTACTAATATATAAGAGCCGCCCATCGATGTCAATATATGTCACTCGTGTAAATATGTTACGCTTGATTGCACACGCTAAAATATTCCATACGAGTAACATACGTACGGCGTACGCTGCTTATGTGTATTATCATATTAACACAAATACACAAATATATATTATATATATGTATATATATATATTATAATATGTATAATACACAAATATATATTATATATATGTATATATATATATTATAATATGTATAATAATATAATCCATTGATATGTTATCCGTTATACACTGTTAAAAATAAAAGGTTGAATCAAGGAAATAACATGGTTGAATGCTCTATTTACCTATTCAACCTTTGTAAAAGGTTGAGTCAACAATATACTCTCCATTCAACCTTTTAATAAAAAGGTTGAACGAACATAATTATGATTCAACCTTATATTTTATAAATTAATCTACTATAGTATATATATATAGCATGTATATATTTGTAGCTGAATATTATTTACTTCTATATATTTATATCTGAAAATATATTTTAATATATTTTATATCTATATATAGATAGTCATTTGAATACATTTATATATTTAAATATTGAAAACATATATGTACCTAATTACTATTATTATTCATCCTGATACCGTTTCTATAACTGATAACCAATCGATATATGGAATAAGAGTAGTATAATACCTATACCAAAGAAGGGATATCTGAGCTATACAAACAACCCAGCAAACGTAATGGCATAATAATAGCAGCATAACAGTATAACAAATTAATATCATCATAATATACATTTAATAGCAGCATAATAGCAGCATAATAGCACAATGTAAACATTTGAGGCTATTACATATGCTGTTATGCTGATATTATGCGGTTATTACTGTTTGCTGGGAACTACGTGGCATTACTTTAACAGCTACTACCTTTTTATCGATTTCTCCAAAGCTTTCGATTCCATACATCGAGGAAATATGGTAGAGATACATAATGCATATACGCACCATATATGGTATACCAGATGAGATTATAAAAACATACAAACTAACTAAATCTATTGTGAGAACTGATGATGGAGATACTGAATTTATAAAAATATATTGGAGTTTTTCAATGTGATACACTAGCCCCTTTTCTGTTCATAAATTGTCTTGACTATGTTTTGAATACATTTTAGAAAGTTACCGAAATATTGATATTTGTTTACCCTCATTGAGAGAAGGAGCAAAGGATAACCAGCAATACAAATTATAAATGTTGACTATGCGGATGAACTAGTTATAGTAACTTATAAAACCAACGAATTAATAATACTTCCCAGCAAACAGTAATAGCTTCATAATAGCAATATAATAGTATATATAATAGCCTCAAATGTACACATTGTGCTATTATGCTTATATTAATTTGTCATTCTATTATGCTACTTTTATACTAGAATAGCAACATAATAACAGCACAATATACTTTATAATTAATTGCAGCATAATAGCATAACAAATTAATAGCAGCATAATAGACATTTAATGGCAACATAGGCAACCTAATAGCAGCATAAGGGCACAATGTATACATTTGAGGCTATTAGATATGCTATTATGTTACTATTATGAGGCTATTACTGTTTGCTGGATTGTACATAAAATGTAACATAATGTAAAAGAAATTGGGCTATAAATACTGGAAAGATGGAATTCATCAGTATAAATCAAGGAAAAAATTAAGTTATCAAAAACCTAAACGGTAATAATATTAAAGAAGTTTCTGATTTTAAGTATCTTGGAAGCTACATTCAGTCAACAGAAAAATATATCAATATCAGATTAGTTAACATCTGAGAAGTCTTAAATGAGATAAAATCATATTTATATCAAGACTACATGATAAAATGAAAAGAAACTTTTTAAGATTAAGTGTGAGTCGATTATGTTAGCTGGAATCTAACAAAAGAGATTGAAAAATACTTAAAATAATACAAGAAATTACACTCGAATGCTACGTGCTATTTTTCTGGGCACTGTTGGAAAAAAGTACGATCTCGCAGGACCAACTTATGGATGGTACACTATGTAATGTATACGATATAAAAAAGTCGATGCAATATAGAGATGGTTAGAGGAAGATAGTCTAAAACTGCCGGACAAGTTCTACATGTAGGGTAAGGTATATCACTAATAATCTCAAGTATTATATATATATATATATCTTTTATAATGTATTTTAATAATATATGCAATTATTTATATTATATTAATTTGATTAAAAATTAATGTTCATAGATATTAAATGATCATATTATTTATATGCTATAATGTATTATTACATTACTAGTTTAAATATGATATAATATTTATGTCTAAACATGCTCCTCACATACAGCTGATTTGTATATCCTAGATTTATAAGTATTAATAAAATAATATTACATAATATTAGTTTACGACTTCATTATTTAACCGTTATATATAATATATAGTATCATATTATTTATATGTAGTACTTATAAATATATAATCATAATAATATGAACGTTTAAATTATGAATTACTATGCCATTGATTAGTGATATTATTATTAATATTTATATTAAAATTAGTATATATAAATATGATATAATGTATTATTACATTATTAAAATAAATATATTTAATTATAATTATATATATTATATAATTATAGTATTACTGTAATCTTAATTTCATTTAATGTAAAACTGAAATACAAATTTCTATGTAAAAAAATAAAATATTCCATTCACAAAATATACGATTTGAACTCTATTTCTAACTGATAGGAATATTTGTGTTGTATTCATTATTATAAGATATTCAAATGATACCAACTAATACAGTACTGGTGCACACACGACTGGCTGGTTATCCTGTCTAGTATCCAGCAGAAAATTGAACAGTATAATCTGAATACGCCTTGACCCGAACTAAGCTATAAAGATGCCACACTGCAACGAGAGCGTTGGATGAAATAACACACTAATACTTAACCAGGTTTTTTTTGAAACACTACTCTCGTGGTATTGGTCCATTCACCTAGATTAAAGTCGATATTACATCAACAAATACAGCCTGATATCGATCTAATAGTTATCGCAAGATATTGGCTGCTTCTCATTATTTTAAAACATTTACTAGATATCTAGCGAATAAAATATTTAAAATTGTATAATACATAATTTAGATATAAACATACATTTTATACATCATAATTAATTAGTTAAATTAATGATTATCATTCGATGGAACTAATATATATTATCCAATATAAATTACGATATTAATAATAAATGAATACCTCACATAGTGCATAAGTTATGCTACGAATACATATTTATAAACTATATTATATCATATATCTGATAATATAATATAATATATATATATATATATATATATATATAATGTTATTCCCAATATATACAACTAAGCTGTTGTACTAGTGATATTTAATAAATATAATATATCTTGTGCGGATTATGTACCATAACCTTATTCTTATATACTATTTTAAAATTGTAATACATTTATTTATGTTATAATCTGAATGATCGGCACCAACTTATACTATATCTAGATTTAGTGAGGCAATCAATTTTGAACAAACATATATTAATATCTATGAGAAGAGCTAAGTAAATATCATATGATTACCCGAGGAATATCAAATATGGTCCTTGTTTATTTTTATTACGAATACCGAAGTCAAATTTAAAATATTTTACATGTCTCGTTGAATACCTTAATATTATAATAACAAAAAATGGATATATATATATATATATATATATATAACTATCTTATAATATATACTACATGTTAGTGTTGTAAAATTTCGAGTCCTCGAGTCCAAATCTCGAGTCCTAGTAAAAAATGTCGAGTCGAGTCTGTAATTTTCGAGTCCATTTGAATATTTATCGAGTCGAGTCTCAACAGTTGATTTTCGAGTCGAGTATTTATAATAGGACTCGATATTTTTTTTTTAATAATTAATAATTAATATGATAATACATATAAATAAAATTATTTAATTATATGGAACTATTTCATATTTGAAGTAAACTTTATTTAAATAAATGATATTTCATATATATATATATTATATTCATATATATATATATGTTATTAATTTAACTCTAGTCACGTCACCTCCTAGTGATTAATTGTATATGCTGTAGAGTTCATTAACTTTTGAATATTTTTATTTATATTTAAATTCTATTCTATAAATCTATAAAATGAGTGACTTAAATACAACACATATTAGTATTTCATAATAATATATTATGATATAATTAATTCTTATTATAATAATTATTGTATTATAATTTATCGAGCCATATAAGACTATATACATATATTTATTAATTTGAAAAAAATAGCGCATGTTTAACTCAATTTAAATTTTTTTAATATCTCAACATTAATATACAGAAGCTCGCAATACTAAAAAATCTCTATACCAGGGTTTTGGTATTAATTATTCAGTACTAGTCAGTAGTAATTTAGAAGAAATTATTTCAATAATATATGATATTTTATATTTATAATATATATGGTTAGTAACCATTGTAAACATTGGTTACTGAACGAATTGGGAACAGTATTCATGGAATAGTATTCAACATTTGAAGCGGGTGTCGAGCGCGACGAGTGCAGATATGTATAAATAGAATATATGTTTAAATGCATACATCAGTGCATAATATGCACTGCATACAGCTAATAACTGAAATATAGAAAGAATAAAGCATATATTATAAAGTATACAGTATTATACTGAGTTATAATAAGTATAACTCATCCGATATGTTTAATCACAAAAACACACATACACATAATATATGATAAATATGGTTACAATGGACTAATGAACATTTTATTTAAATATATATACATATATTTTATATATATATTATCTTACTATTATTTCGATATTAACTAATACTGATCGTATATATTATGTATATATTTCATTATTTTATACTATAATATTTTATATATATATTATCTTACTATTATTTCGATATTAACTAATACTGATCGTATATATTATGTATATATTTCATTATTTTATACTATAATATTGTTATCTATATTGTATACAATATGATATTATTATAATAATCATATAATTTAAATATTCATCCATATTTATATTTATTTCAACAGTTACTAATTTAATATTATAGATATGTTAAGATATATATTTTAATACATAGGATATATTTTAATACCTATATACAATAATATAATCTACTCTTGATTATTAATAAGTTAAGTTAATTTATACTATCATAATAGTACTATAGTATACTAGTAACTATATGATACATTTTCAGAATTACAATTAATTTGTTTCTAGAATAAAATTACCTTTATACCGTATACAGCATATACAGCATATATATATATATATATATATATATATATATAGGGGCATCGGAAGGGGGGGGGTGGCGGTGGGTATCGGACCTCCCATTCAAAAATATGGGGGGGGCTAAGTATGTTTTGCCCCCCAATATGTTATAATAAATTGTATATATAGATATATTAAATCTAGTATATTTTCTTTGTCAATACAATTTGTTATCATATATACTATAAACATATATATTATATTAAATCTAGTATATTACTGGTTTAACCCGAACTCGGTTTCGGGTATCAATTCCGGGTTCTAGCAACATTTCATGAGATCGGGTTTCGAAAAATGGTCCAAGAACGGGTATGGGTTTTAGTAAATTAATTTCGGGTATTTGTGTAAAATAAAAATAATATTAAAATTGTATATACATTTTATAAAAATATAATTAAATCTTAATTTAATTGATAATTATTATAATACATTATTATAATGTATACAACTGATAACGTGAGTATACTAAATATTGCCAAAGCCAAATATATACTATATGCCTATTAATCCTATGTAAATTGTAATATCTGGAAAATAAGTATTTAATTATTTCATAGATATTGAAAATTTCAATAATTGAAATGTTTATAATGTTATATATTGTACTACATTTTTGTACATAACTTATGTTATAATACAAATTAAAAAAAAAACTACAATATGAAGTATATTATAAAATTCAATAAGCTTTCCGGTGTTAATTATTGTATTATTATTCTATTTACAATAGAATATATTTAAAAATTATCATTCTAGTAGATATTTGTTGATCATAATAACAAATATTTCACGATCTAATATTTATAAATTATATTTTGATTGTTGTTGCCTATATATTATTTATTAATTATAGCTATTTCTGATTCTGTATTTCTGTATTGCTACAAAATATATGTTTTATAAATGTTCTACACATATTTTAAAAAGTATAATATTTATATCTTATAATATTTATATATTTATTATATAATTACAATATTTTAATTATATCTTAAAATAATAATATTTCAAAGATTAGTTGACAAATTTAAAAAAATATTTCAAATAATATTTTTTAAAATACAAAAAATATCAATAATATTACAAAATATATTTTGAATAAATGTCTACAAATATTTCAAAATTTTTTTTTCAAATATTTCAAAAATATGTTTAAAAATATTTCAAAAAATTTCAAAAAATTTCAAAAATATTTTTAAAAATATTTTAAAAATTTCAAAAAAAATTCAAATAAATTTCATAAAAATTTCAAAAAAATACTTTGAAAAAATATAAAAAAAATATTTCAAAAAAGCGACGCTGAAGATTTTAGATGACAAAAAATCATTTTAATGGCAAAAAGTCAATTTTGTAGGTTTTTCTGGGGTACACGGTAAAATATTCAAAACATTTATATTTATTATAAACTTTCATTATCTCGAAAGTCTCGAGATAATGAAATTTAGGATTTGATTGTCTCGAGATAATGAAAATTAGGATTTGATTGTCTCGAGATAATGTAAAATGGGCTTATAAATAAATTTAAACCTCTAATATATATTATTTAATCCATTCTTTATATTTAATTTTTATGACCTCAATTTTATAAACTTTGAAGTTTCAATTTGGATTTGAAGGCTTCGAAGCCGAAGATTTTAGGATTTGAATATTTTTATTGGCTTCGAAGCCTTGATTTTTAGGATTTGATGGCTTCGAAGCCTTGAAAGTATTTGAAATTTTACAACCCTACTACATGTACATTTTCCATATAAGTTTATCTTTTACACACTAATGTGTCATATATAAAAATGAGAATTTTTAATTTGACCTCATATATCGTAATCAAAACAAAAAGGGTGTTATATTCGACATAGACCGATTACATAATACTCAAAAGTTGATATTAAATGATACTAAATCTATATATATATATATATATATATGATAATTGCGTGCCGGTATATATTCATATTTTGTTTTAAATTTATTTTGTATTTATATTTGATTATTTATGAAAAATGTATTTGTATTTTTATCTAACCTATAATAATTATAAGATTTTCAAATGATAACAACTAATACAGCACTGGTACATCGTCTGACTACAAAAGTCTGACATGGTATCCTGCCTAGTATCCAACAGAAAGTTGAAGAGTGTAATCCGAATATGCCTTGACCCGAACAAATATCTGCCCAGACTATGCAAAGAATGCGCTTGATGAAATAACCTCTCAGCTACATATTAACCAGGTTTTTTTTAAACGCTAATTGTATTGGTCAATTCACCTAGAACATATACTTATAAAAACTAACATGTTATAATTATTTTAATATATGTTAACAATAATATGCTATATTGCCAATTAAAGCATAATATGCATGAAAATAGATTATCCATATTAATATAATATGGTATAAATAAATATGAACTCTATTCATAAAATTTTGAAATAATACTTATTTATACCAAAATAATGTGTTTAAATCAAAAAACGAAATATAAAATGAACTGTGACGGCATAGTAGTATCCCAAATGTAAATTCTAGGTTAAATTTAAATTTAAAAAATATTTTATTCAATTTTTATTTTATATTATATATAGTTAAATAATTGATAATTATTTCGTAACTTTTGGATTCTATTTAAGTTATAATCAAACATTTAGAATTACAAAGGATAATAAAAATCGTAATATATAGATAGGTTTAGTAATTTTAAATATAAATGACGTATAATAATCAAAATAAATGAGGCTGTGAATTGTTCATTTTAATATAATAAATTTAATGTGAATCCAAGTATATAAATGTTATTTCTATATTATATAATGTACATATATATTCACTTAACATAATATTAATAAGAATAACATAATATATGTACATAATGTTATTAATTAATCAAATTACTAAGTATGATAAAACTTGAAAATATCGTAATTTGTATGACTTAAATATATAGGTGTATATTTAGCTGCCCGATATGCGTATAATAATTATAAGATTTTCAAATGATACCAACTAATATAGCAATGGTACATCGTCTGACTACACAAGTCTGACATGGTATCCTGCCTAGTATCCAATAGAAAATTGAAGAGAGTAATCCGAATATGCCTTGACCTGAACAAATCTCAAGAGTAAAGAAATCACTGAACGAAATAACCTACCAGCTACATCTTAACACGGTTTTTTTTAAACGCTACTAATTCGAAACATATATATATATAACATATACTTATATTTACTTTTATATTTAATAACATGTAATAATTGTTTTAATAAGGATTACAATAAACAATAACATACCATTTTCTAAATTTTTTAGAACATTGATCTATATTTAATTCCCAATATCGGCTTATAATTATATCACACCAGAACTGCCCTATATTTATGTTCGGTAATGATGATCAAATATTTTGCGAAGATAATATATAACACTCCCTATGCTTGCAATGTAATTTAGTAATACCCGATGCCACTGCTAGCAGTAGTATATATAATAAATATAATAAATAGTAAATATATTTAGGTTCGGCTTGTTTGCATACAACAATGTTTTCATTGCTCTATTAAATTATATGCAATATAAAATAGCTTTTAGTCACCATATATATATTTATAGCATTTAAAACATAAATATTATATTTGTTTGTTATATATTAGTAATGAACACTTAGTTTTCATCATATAAATATTAATTTAAGGGGATTAGCGGGCGTTGAAATATGATTAATATTTTATTTAAAAAAAAAATTGTATTACATATTATCCAATTTCGGTATCTTATTTTATCACATTATAAAAATTGCAACTTATTTTTAGCTAATTCTATTCATAAAAAGTGTTATAATAGATGATATGAATTACAAAAATTACGAAAAATTTCTGTTTTGAATTCATTGATTATAGATTAAATAGCATTAAAATAAATTAAAAAAAATCATGTGTATATAACTAGATATTATTGAAATTATCAGATCACGTGATATGGCTGATTATTCAGCTGGTAAATGTTGATTGTATGTGTTTATAAAATTATGTATATATATTTTATATTATTCTTCCTCACTGTTGTGTATATGTTTTTGATTAATTATTTTTTTAATTCTAACCTATTTTATGTTTATATAATATTTTGTTGGTGGATAACCTATTGTATGTGTATATAAACTTTATGTATATATTATATTTGTATTTTATATTATTCTTGTTGTACTTCTTCACTGTTGTATATGTATATTCTGTGATTTTGAAGAAAAAAAACTTTAATTAAAACTCTAATTATCTCAGTTTTTACTTTTTCACTTTTAAGCATATTTAAAACTCCTTTGATAACGAACATTTTTATCTTAAATTTTTACCATCTATGTATAACATATATATTTATAATTATTGTGTATAATTATCATGTACAATTATAAATTCTTATTCTAACTTTATATTATGAAAAAAGATTATAAAATACTGTTTATTCAACAACAAAATATTTAACTATTTTAAATTATTATATTTAAATATTGTTAATTTATTATATTTAAAAAGCTACAATATAAATATAAAGTACAATTATATCTATTAAATAAAAAAAAATTATTTAATTATCTTAAGTAGTTATTTATAGGTTGAGTTCTAGCTAGAGCTATAATGAATGATGATTGACATTGCAATTGCGAACCCACGCTAATCCCCTTAAAGCATATTATTTAACATTTTAAAAGTGTATAGTTTGATAAAAATTTACATTATAAACAACACATACACTGTTAAAAAATAGGGTACTGAGATTTGCAATTTACCCAAAATAGGATACCTGACTGTTAAATGCACATTTATTAGCGTACATCTATATTAAATATTAATGTACGTGACTATTCAAATTACATATCATGCAATTCAATTACGTTATATATCATATAATTGCATTAAGGTATACACGCTAATATTCTTTAGGGTACAGTTTGATTATTGTTAGGATATTGATCGTATTTATTCAAATTGTACCCTAATTAGGGTACGTCTATGGAGACACTACTTACGCCCTAAAAAAGGCACTCGCTGTACCCTAATTTTTAACAGTGTAGTTTCTAAAAGTAACCCGATATAGGTGGTACTGGGATATTTTGTATACAAATTCAAATTACACGATTTTGCATTAGTGTTAGATATCTTTTCTTAGAAAAATCTTTGATATGGTTATAAAATCTGGACCGATATCTGGATGTATTTGTTTTGTGTGGTCATGGCTTAAGCCTTGAGCTACCTAGGTAGCTAGGTTAGCTAACTATATTCAATAGTTTATTTGGTAGATACTTATTTACTAATATATTCAATATATAATCATTAATTAATGTTTACAGAAGTTGTTCACAATGTTTCAAAAGAACACAGTAATGCGGTTATTGAAGAAATTATTGGACAATATCTAATATATCAAGAGAGAAAATTAATATATAAAACCAATTATGTTTTTAAATGACTTATGCTATTGTCTATTTTACAAGTTATTTTAAAAACATGATTTATTTCACTTTTGTTTACAGGGTTGTATATAAAATGCCATCATTGATAAATGCCCAACTAATGTTATTATGTATATACTATTTATTTAATATTTTATTGTAATAAAACATAACCCATCATTTATATTTTATGTATACTATATGTTATCTATGAGCATCTATTTTAGTTAATATGTATACAATTAATAGTTTTGTTAATTACATTAATAATATCTATCTTGCATATAAATTTCTACAATATAATTAAAATGTATAAATATATTATTACAAGCAAATTATATAAAGTACATATGTAATAAAATGAAATAAAAATAGTGTAATCTAGGTTTAAATTTAATGATTATAGAGGTTGAATTGGTTAAAATATAAAAGGTGTAATGTGATTAATTATAAAGAGGTTGATCTGGTTTAATTATAAAAGGTTTAATGGAGAAATTATAAAAGGTTGAATGTTATTAGTTATAAAAGGTTGATCTGGTTTAATTATAAAAAGGTTGAATGGGAGAAATTATAAAAGGTTGAATGTGATTAATTATAAAAGGTTTAATGTTATTAGTTATAAAAGGTTGATCTGGTTTAATTATAAAAAGGTTGAATGGGAGAAATTATAAAAGGTTTAATGTTATTAGTTATAAAAGGTTGATCTGGTTTAATTATAAAAAGGTTGAATGGGAGAAATTATAAAAGGTTGAATGGGAGTAATTATAAAAGGTTGAATGGAAGAAATTATAAAAGGTTGAATTTTATTAGTTATAAAAGGTTGAATTGGAGTAATTATAAAAGGTTGAATGTTATTAATTATAAAAGGTTGAATGACACCTAAAAATTAGGTATAAATATATGGCTTCATTCAACCTTTTAAAGGTTGCCTAGACGAACATCAATTCAACCTTTTTATAGGCTTCATTCAACCTTTTTTTTCTAACAGTTTTTACTATAGTAACTGTACAATTAAATATTTGTTAATAAATTTGAATTTTAATTAAATTTTAATTTATACTATTAGAAAGTATTTGAATATAATTCGAATATGTTACGTACACATGAGATCGATATAGTTTTAGAATGTCCGTTTAATGTCAAGTATAACCAATATATTATATATGTATAATAATATAATCCATCGATATTTTATTCGTTATAGTAACTGTTATAGTACCGTATACTTTCTAATAGTATAAATTAAAATATAATTAAATTCAAATTTATTAACAAATATTTAATTGTATAGTTACTATAATGGATAACATATCGATTCAAATTTATTAACAAATATTTAATTGTATAGTTACTATAATGGATAACATATCGATGGATTATATTATTATACATATAATTATAATATATATATAATATGTATTTTTGTATTTGTGTTAATATGATAATACACATAAGCAGCGTATGACGTACGTCGTACGCTGTATACGTATGTTACTCGTATGGAATATTTTAGCGTGTGAAATCAAGCGTATAGTATATTAGTGGGACCGCCCAACTTGAACTCTTAAATATATCGGCGGCCTGCTTCTCCAGTCACCGTTAAAAGTTTCAACCTTGGGTTTCAACATTAAACCGAACGTTTTAATAATTATTATTATAATAATTATGATAAAATAAAGTTAATAAATTATTTAGTAAATACAATTAAAATAATTATTATTTTATGAAGGATATTAAATATCGTATTATAATTTATAATACGAGTGTTATAATGTAAAATTATAACATTATTAAATGTTATAATTTATAATAAATTATTATTAAATAATTATTATTTAATATTATTTAATTATTATTATAATACGATATTTAATATCCTTCATAAAATAATAATTATTTTAATTGTATTTACTAAATAATTTAGTTATAAATATAATGTATATATGATATATATATATATATATATATTCTATGAGTTATTTAATTATGATACTACACTTTATTTTATCATAATTATTATTAAAACGTTCGGTTTCATGTTGAAACTTTTATTAAAAGTTTTAATAATTATAAATACATTTATTTTTTAAATAACTAAAATACTAAACTAATATATAGTTACAACGGTAAATATATACAATATATTAATATATAATATAATATTATGTCTACTTACTATTTTGTTGAGCCACTTTATTGTATTAGAAATTGAATTCAATTGTATAGGAAAACTTTAAATTACAATTTAAATTTTAAATTATATAATAATCCATGGATAATAATATAGTGTTGATAATCTTTGTATATTACAGAGTACATTCATCGATATAAAGAAAGTGGATAAGCAATTGACGCACGCAATGCATGTAAAAGATAGACACATGAATGACACTTTTATCGATAAATTAACAAAATGGTATCAGTGATTTTGATTGGATATTAGTCATATTATATATGTCAAATATTAAACCAGTAGTCTTTTCGTCGAAATAGATTAAAGTGACTTCTATCTATATCAATGGATTTAAATTATAAATATCAATAAAATCAATAAAATAGTATTATATCTTCAATTTAAATAAATAAAATTACGAGGAATGTTGATATTATGTATTTTAAATATATAATTTTATTTTTAGTTTAGATAGTACATTAAAATTGGTAGTGATTATCAATATATATATGATAAATACATATTATAAACAAAAAGTAGTAGGCCAGGTAGGGTTTCGACTGCAGCGCCCGTAGCGGATAGTGCCATACACTACATCCAATTGCTTATCCACTTTCTTTATATCGATTAGTACAGTATACTGTATATATACAAACATAATTATTTAAATGCATAGATCTGTATTTTACATTGTAAACTATAAATCTATGGTGAAACACATCTTATGCTATCTATGTATATATATATATACATATATTAATATAAATATAAATTTATGGTTTATAGTTTACAAATATATGTATACTAGCCGTACCCGACTGTTTTTTTATAAAATGTATGTAGTTTATTATGAGGATATTACCATAATGCTGTTATGAGACTATTATGAGTCTGTTTTTATATAATTTATGAGGACATTATCATAATGTTGTTATGAGTCTGTTATGATGCTGTTTTTGTTCGTAAGATCCTATTATGAGGCAGGTATGAAGCTGTAATTTAAGAATATGCTTTTTAAGGTTGTTATGTTGTTATGGGGATGTTATGAGGCTGTTAATCTTTGCTGGGTATATATATTGATGTGATTATCAAGAATAACTCGTGTAACCTGATAACAATATAATTCGTTACAACTAATTATATTTTATAATATTATATATATATATATATATATAATATAGACTTATAATATGATATTTAACCATATATAAATAAGGGTTACGAGTCTAATAGGGTTTGTAACCACATGTTACATCGCCTATTAGACTTCTAATAGGATCTGTAACATATATAAATAAGAGTTACGATTCTAATAGTTATTGTAACCACATGTTACACTGCCTATTATACTTCTATTAGGATATGTAACAATATATAAATAAGGGTTACGAGTCTAATAGGACTCGTAACCATTAATGGTTACGCGAATTCCACTTTTGGTTTCTTGGGCAAATGACTGGAAGAAATCAATATATGTTTATATTTACAAAAAGGGCGATAAAAAAATAATGTAGAAACTACAGATCAATCGCCTAATATCACATAAAAGTAAGATACCTCTGAGAATATTGCAGAAAAGACTTGAGACCTTTCTCATCCCTGAACTACAAATAGAACAAACCGGGTTTCTAAGAGGTAGAGGAATTAGAGACCACATTGCTAACTTGAGATGAATATTGGAAAAATCTAGAGATCATAAAAGTGAACTCTTCATGTGCTTCATTGAATTCAAAAATGCATTCGACTGTGTAGATCATCAAATACTATAGTGAACTCTATAAGAAATGGGAGTACCCGAGCATCTGATAGTAGTGCTGAGAAATCTATACACAAATCAAGAATCGACTGTAAGTACAGAGTATGGTGAGGCAATCAACATACCGATTGGTAGAGGAGTAGGCAATAATGCATACTATTTCTAATCAATTAGAATCAATAATTAATTGTGCCCAGCAAATAGTAATAGCCACATAATAGCAGCATAACAGCATATGTTAGAGCCTCAAATGTTTACATTGTGCTATCATGCTGCTATTATGCTGCTATTAAAACTATATTATGCTGCTATTCATTTGTCATGCTATTATGCTGCTGTATGCTGCTATTTAAAGTCTATTATGCTAATATTATGCTGCTATTAATTTGAAAAGTATATTATGCTGCTATTATGCTGCAATTATTATAATGTAAACATTTGAGACTCTAACATATGCTGTTATGCTGCTATTATGCTGCTATTATGCTGCTATTACTGTTTGCGGAGTGTAACCAAATTAACTTTATTTCGTACTGATCTAGCATTGAGGAGTTGAAAAGAATACTTTTTAGGAGAGTGCACTGGTAGACTACCAGTGGTAGTCAATCAACAGTTGGATCTTTTTTTCACATAATAGGGTATTAATTAACTATTAATTATAATTAAATTATTAAAATTTATTTTTAATATTTACCATAATTTTAGAAAATATATTTTATAAAATCATAAATACTGAATTGGATCCTCACTATAATATCTATAACTAAAACACATACATTCTAATAAATAAATATAATATAAATACAATTATAAAATAAAAATATAAATATAATTTAATATCTAGTAAATACTACATGAAAAAAAACTTAATATGAAGCACGTTTTAGGGGCCTACCTGATCTCAGGGGAGGCCTAGTAGATATCAGGAGGGGCCTTGCCCCAACAGCCCCCCCCCCCCGACGAGGGCCCCCGTGGCTACGGGCCTGTGGGTGAATTAAATAAACATTAGATAATAAACATTAGCTGATGTGAATTAAATAAACATTACCGATAAGTAATTGTATTTTGAATAAGTTCACATCATCGATAAAAATAAAAGTTTTATTTACATCGATGGTTCACATATCAAACATAGCACACAGCAAACACACATAGTCTAAATAGAGTGAATTCACTCTAATTTTAGACTCTAAAAATGTTAACATTTAGACTCTATTTTCACTCTATTTTTACTCTATTTTCACTCTATTTAGACTATATTTTCACTCTATTTAGACTCTATTTTCACTCTATTTTCACTCTATTTTCACTCTATTTAGCCTCTGTTTTCACTCTATTTTCACTCTATTTAGCCTCTGTTTTCACTCTATTTTCACTCTATTTAGCCTCTGTTTTCACTCTATTTTCACTCTATTTAGCCTCTGTTTTCACTCTATTTTCACTCTATTTAGCCTCTGTTTTCACTCTATTTTCACTCTATTTAGCCTCTGTTTTCACTCTATTTATACTCTATTTAGCCTCTATTTTGACTCTATTTAGCCTCTATTTATACTCTATTTAGCCTCTATTTAGCTTCTATTTAGACTCTATTTATAATCTATTTAGATTTTATTTATAAATAGAGGCTATAGCCTCTGTTTTTACTATAATAAATATATTTATTATATTAATTAACACTACAAATTAGAAAATAATATGATTATATTAAAAATTTATTTAAAATTGTTTATTAAATACAAATGTTAACAAACAGATGATACATCAGATGATACATCATTCTCGATATCATCTTTTTTAAGTGATTCATCTTTACGCTAAAATATAATAAATGCATTATTGTTGTGTTAATATATATATATGTTATTAAATATATTGATTTCAATAAAAACATGTTTTTCCAAAAAATTATGTTATTAAATATTATTATTTACATATTATAATAAATATTATATACAAAGGAATTTCTAATATGATTATTTGATTTTATAATAATGCTTGCAACTGTGAATACACACATAATTTTATTATTTTATATATATATATATATATATATATATATATATACATATTAATATTTTATTAAACATAATCTTAAGAAATAATAATAAATAGATTTTTATAACTTAATTAAAGAAATTAGTAGTATTACAAACCTTATATTTGACTGCCTTAAACCCCATCTTTAGTTCGTTTTTTAGTACACAGTCCGACTCATCTTTAAATGTTATTCTTAAAGCTCCTATAAAAACAAATATTTAATAATTAGACCAATAATTATTGAGATAAAATATATTTAACATGTAATAATTTTGCAATAAGATTAGAAATTAATATGTATGAATGCAATACCCTAGTATCATATCCAGGTAAATATTATAGTAGCATTCAATTAATAGTTTATTTCGTATGTACAATGTTGAATAAAAATACATTATTTTCTGTGGATACAGATGAAAATATAAGTAAATAGCTAGATACAGATGAACATATAAGTACTAAGCTAGATACATATGAATATATAAGTAAATAGCTAGATACATATGAATATATAAGTAAATAGCTAGATATAGATGAATATATAAGTACTAAGCTAGATACATATGAATATATAAGTAAATAGCTAGATACATATGAATATATAAATAAATAGCTAGATACAGATGAGGATATAAGTGAATAGCTAGATACATATGAATATATAAGTACTAAGCTAGATACATATGAATATATAAGTACTAAGCTAGATACATATGAATATATAAGTAAATAGCTAGATACATATGCATATATAAGTAAATAGCTAGATACAGATAAACATATAAGTGAATAGCTAAATACATATGAATATATAAGTACTAAGCTACATACATATGAATATATAAGTACTAAGCTAGATACATATGAATATATAAGTAAATAGCTAGATACATATGCATATAAGTAAATAGCTAGATATAGATGAATATATAAGTACTAAGCTAGATACATATGAATATATAAGTAAATAGCTAGATACATATGAATATATAAATAAATAGCTAGATACAGATGAGGATATAAGTACTAAGCTAGATACATATGAATATATAAGTACTAAGCTAGATACATATGAATATATAAGTAAATAGCTAGATATAGATGAATATATAAGTACTAAGCTAGATACATATGCATATATAAGTAAATAGCTAGATACAGATAAACATATAAGTGAATAGCTAGATACATATGAATATATAAGTACTAAGCTAGATACATATGAATATATAAGTAAATAGCTAGATATAGATGAATTTATAAGTAAATATCTAGATACAGATGCCGGGGTAGATATATATAAATATATATTTTTTTATTAAATCAAATATAACATATATAGCAAATATATAGTTAAAAGTATAAATATTTGCTAACGTTATTTGCATCTCAAGAGAAAGGTCATGAACTGATGTTGTCATCTCTAAGTCACCCCGTCATTGATTATCACAGACTGCTGTTGATGTATTGATTTTTTATTTAATAACATATATAGTTAAAAGTATATATATATATATATATATTTGCTAACATTATTTTCATCTCAAGTGAAAGGTCATGGTAGATTTTTCATATATAATGTGGAATCACAGAAGCGGTTACGGACTGCTGTATTAATCTCGAATGTCACATCACTGTATATTTTGGACTGTTGTTGATTGATTTATTTCTTATTTAAGAAAATATATAAATGAAATATATAATAGAAATAGTTATAAATATAAAGTATAAATATTTTCTAACGTAGTTGTTATCTCAAAGGCGAAAATATATGGACTGCTAGTGATGAATGGGTGATTAATCATCAGTGACATTCATCACCCATTATAATTAAACATATTGTAAATGTATACTTTTTCAATAGTATAATCGTATTTATTAGATTATTTGGATCAAATTAACTTTACGATCAACTGACAAATTCGACGGACATTGATGTCCTTCGATCGAAAGTTAATTTGATTGTATTGTAGTTTAGCATATAAATTTAACTTTACGATCGGCGGAAATATATACATATAATACAATACAACCAAGTGAAGTTAATAATTATTATAATATGATATTATATATTCAGCCTTTTTAATATTATATTAAATATGATATATTAAATATATTACAAATTAATATAACATTGGAACACTACCTTTTATTTACTTAAATTGTAATCAAATATTAAAAATAAATTAATATACATATATTATTCAAAAATTCTGATTATATTTAATAAAGTAAAGTAAAAATTAATCATTTTAAAAAAAATTAATATTTATATTTTGTATTAATAGAAACAATTTATTTATCTATATATTTGTAATATTTTACATAAATAAACTTCATATTAACATATAAAAGAAATATAAATAGAGTTTTCATAATTAAACATAAATAAACTTCATATTAACTTATAAATGAAATATAAATATAGTTTTTATAATTAAAATAAATAATAATAAAAAAATATGTTAATAAAACAATATTTAAAAATATAGTTTATCAACTTTATATCTTATATGATACGTATTTTTAAATAAAAACAAATAAAAAGTATTAATATAAAATAAATAACAAACTATTGGTATATAATAATACTTACTTTTTGATATATCTGGATCAATAAAAGAAATATTTTAATAAATTATATATTAAATACAAAAATTGATGTGTGAGTGATAATCAATAATTATGGGATATACTAATATCCAGAAGTAATCCAAAAATAATCCAGAAGTAATCTAGAAGTAAAAATTATTTGTTTGTATATAAATCCATTTTGTTGATGTATTAATAAGATTTAACATAATATTTTAAGTATATTATGATAATATATATTATTTTGTATTATATCATATAGATATATCATCACTATATATCAGTAATACTCTATAAACACTATTTCTGGATTATTTCTGGATTATTTGTTGTATATAAATCTATTATTTTGATATATTAATAAGATTTAACAAAATATTTGTAGTATATTATGATATATTCGTTTATTTGGTGTTAGATTTGCAGTTTATAATGTCCATAGTTTACTACATTTAAAAGAGGATGTTTTGAGACTCGGTAGTTTAGATGGATCATCTGCATTTAAATTCGAAAACTACATGCAAGTTATAAAAAAAATGGTTAGGTCAGGAAAATGTCCTTTAACACAAATAAGTAATAGACTAGAAGAATATAATAGACATATAGTTGTAGATATTATACCGGAACAATGTAAAGCTATTTCCCTTAAATATCCAAAAATTGTTATATTTATAACGACACATTTTGTGAAATTATTGCATTTTCAAATAATATATATACATGCAAAGTATACAAATCTAAACCATATTTTGATTTAGACTCTTTTAAATCAGATATTATAGGTAATTTGACAAGCAGTAAATATGACTTTGTGATGAACTATATTAATGCTTCGTCAACTTTTCCAATCCATAAGGGCATCTTAATAAAAAGTGACGATAGTGATGAATATGTATTTTCGAAAATACTTCATTGTTAAACTATTTTGTGTTATTCGTATTATTGTATATTTTATAATCATCCGTACTTATATATATATATAAATTATATATAATAAGTATAACAACTATTTTGTAATATTAATGTTACTATTTATGGTTTATTTTTATCTATTTATAGGTTACTTACGATATTTACTATATATGATTATTGTTTACAATTTTATAAATATTTATATTATAAATGATTTTTTTTAATTTTATTTATATCTATATATGACTTTGCCTAAAATATTATATATTAATAATTAACTAAAATATATCATTTATAAATGAATCTATAGATTATTTTTTTCTTTTATTTATACTCTATTATGATCATATTTTATCTCTATTTAGATTATATTTTACCTATTATTTATACTCTATTTTAACTATTATTTATACTCAATTTTAACTCTATTTAGACCATAATATTTTTCCTCTATTTATAAATAGACTATATCTATATATATATAGATAGTCTATAGACTCTATTTTGACTGAAAATAACTGAAAATAACAGTATATATATGTTATTTTTAACATTTATCTGTAGTAAAATTCAAATTAATTTTCCTCTATTTTAACTCTATTTAGACCATAATATTTTTCCTCTATTTAGCCTCTATTTATACTCTATTTAACCTATGTTAACATAAAAAGTAAATTGTACTACTGATAAATGTTAAAAATAACAGTAGAGTCTAAATAGAGTGAACAAATATTATGGTCTAAATAGAGTTAAAATAGAGTGAAAATAGAGTGAAAATAGAGTCTAAATAGAGTGAAAATAGAGTGAAAATAGAGTGAAAATAGAGTGAAAATAGAGTCTAAATAGAGTGAAAATAGAGTGAAAATTCACTCTATTTTCACTCTATTTTCTCTCTATTTAGACCATAATATTTGTTCACTCTATTTAGACTCTATTTTGACTATACTGTTATTTTTAACATTTATCAGTAGTAAAATTTACTTTTTATCCTCTATTTTAACTCTATTTAGAGCATAATATTTTTTCACTCTATTTAGACTCTATTTCGTTTTTTTCACTCTATTTAGACTCTGTGTGTTTGCTGGGCATACATCTTCGTTATAATTGTAATAAATTGACATTTATCTCGGTGTATATGTTGTGACATAATATCCATTGTAAATATAGAGTTGTACCCGTTTTGTATGTAATATTTGTTATTATTTGTGTTAAAATATATCCATCCATACGGATCATATATTTATAGTTTACCTAAAATATAAATATAAGATATGGATACAATTTAGCTATTATTTGATATTATATATTGTTAGGTAATTCTAATATCTATGACAATTCCCATAATTCACCTGGCTTATGTTGTTGTTATCCCGGGTTGTTATTTAATTCCATGAATTCCAGTATTTAATTGTTTATATTTAATTTATTTGATTAAGTATTACTATTTACATACACATTAAAAGGTTTGTAAATTTTATACATTTTCTAATTTATATCAGTTAATCAAAAAAATATGCATTCATGAAGTCAGTGAAATTTATCAAATTGAAATATGCAAATTTAATAGTTTAATTATAAATAAAATACCACAAAATAATAATTTACAATTTTGCCACCATTATTTTTTAATATTTTCATAAATATACATTTTTATTATTTATAATAATTAATAATAATTTATTATGTAATTATAACTTCAACTATTATAGATAGTTTGCATTTATTTATCATTAATACGGTTTATATCCAAGAGGTACAGCTTCCTATCTAGCCTGCATACGGTATTTATTTGACCCAGATACGAAAAATGTAAACAAACATGATATTAGTGTTGCAGAATTTATCTGAAATATGCATAAATAATGATTTTATAAACTTCAAATACTTGCTTTATACTTTATTTTATTTATTGTAATTATACATTAAATAAATATTATACTTATAATAATAATCACTATATAATAGGATATAAATATATTATATATAAAAGTGTTAACTCATACCTTTAATCATCATATAAATATTGTATTTAAAGATAAATATAATACTGTATTCAAAGTAATAAACTAATAGTTACATACAAACTTAATATTTAACTGTTATTGTAAAGTTAATATATTATTATCCATGAATTACATTAATAATATTAAAAAATAAACTATATCAATATTAATCAATATGTAATTTATCATTTAATAATAATAAAAAAGGTAAAAATAATTTTTTTTGAGATTTTATTATAGAAATATATTAAATTATAAGTGATATATAGATGTTAATAGATATCTGTATACATATTAATTATATTGTTGTTAACATTATTATTATATATTGAATAATTATATATACTAGTATTGAATAATATATGCATTGGTGAAATAATAAATAAATTATTTGATATATATATATAATTGTATTGATGACATATTTTTAAATATTTTCTATTTTTTACTCTTAAGAGAAAATAAACCAATTAGTTCATTTACCATTAGTTTTTCTTTTGTATTGAATGTTTTCTGTAAGTAAAAGATAAATAATTTGAAATAAAAATAATAAACTAATAACATATTAATTAACATTACAAATATCACAATATTTAAAAACAAAATTATAATTAGATAGTAATCGTACAAAATTAATATAAATCAATTTTATATACTAATTTCACTGAATAAACATTGTATCTAATGTATTTTCAATCAAATATGCAACTTAGGTTACTACATAGAGTAAGTAGGTATTATGTGGTAACGATGATGAGGATGAGGAAGAGGATGGTTAGGATGAGGAGGAGGATGGTTATGAGGAGGAGGAGAAGGATGATTAGATGGAGGAGGAGAATGAGGAGAATGAGGAGGAGTAGGAGGAGGTTAGGGGGAAGAGTAAGAGAAGGAGGAGTAAGATAAGGAGGAGAGAGAGATAAGGAGGAAGAGGAGGAGGGAGAGAAGTAGGAGGATATGGGGAAGGAGTAGGAGGAGGGAAGGAATAAGAGGAAGAGGATGAGGAGGGGAGGAGTATGAGTAGGAGGAGGAGTAGGAATATATACATATACATAAAAATGCTGTGTGGCTCAGTTGGCTAAGCAGTAGGACATGGATTCTAACCATTAAAATGTATCCATATAATATTTAGAAGTGATCTTATATAACTGTATATAAATAAATGATCAGCTTTCGTTAAAACCATGGATGCCTTAACACGAGATCATATTCGAAGGGAAATTTGAGACATATGGTATAAGTGGAAACATCATCTAAGCTCCTGGATGGGATAAATGGTCTCCACCAAATAATAATATATATATATATATATATATATATATATATATATATATATATGTTTAATATATTCTTGATAGTCAAAGTGATTTGCAAAGTCTGCACACTTTCATGTTTATATATAAAATAGCATCAAAGATTTTGCGAAGCAAAGATATAACACTCCATATGCATGCAACGTAATTTAGTAATATACCCAACCGCTGCTAGCAGTAGTATCGAAAGCACTGAAATAGATTTAGGTTCGGCTCTGTTTGCATACAACAATGTTTTCATTGCTCTATTAAATTACATGCAATATAAATTAGCTTTTACTCACTAAATATATACTTATAGCATGTAAAACATAAATATCATATTTGTTTGTTATATATTAGTAATGAACACTTTCATATCTTTCAATTTCATCACTTTCACGTTTTCATCATATAAATATTAATTTAAAGCATATTATTTAACATTTTAAAAGTGTATAGTTAAATACGAATTTACATTATAAACAACGCATAGTTCCTAAAAGTAACCCGCTATAGGTGGCACCAGGGTATTTTGTATACAAATTCGAATTACACGATTTCGCGTAAGTGTTATATCTTTCCTTCGGAAAATCTTTGATAGCATCCTATTATTTTTATTTTATTATCAAAATCAGCTCTCCATATATTAGGTACCCAAAGTTTACACCTGTACAAATATGATGTTTATTTATTGTAGTCATACATTATTATATACTTTTATTATAGTATAATAAAGAATACAGTAGTCTATACAAAATTAATATATATATTGTATTACTAATCATATAATCATAATGTGTAGACCCATTTAATATTAATAATACTTTTAATAATAATAGTTAGGCTAAATGTTATTTAAAATGATATTAATATTATAATTATTTGTTATATTATATAGTTAGAAATATTTTGTATTACTCTATTATATTATAAATTATACAATAGTTGTTATACCATATAATTAAAATAAGATATATAATTTAATTCATTTTAAAAATTAATAATTTTAATGCAAAATACACATTTCAGTTTTCAGCTCAAATTTAAATTATAAAATAATGAGATATATTATTTATTATTGCCTTATAAAATTTATTATTTTTAATAAGATATAACTACCTTTTTATATCTTTTGGGAAACTTTTATATGTATATTTTGTCAAATTTGAATATGTGTGATGTTAACTACAGCGCATATTGTATCAGCTTATTTAAAAAAATTATCATTCATATCTTCAATTATATATTTTAATATAATATATATTATAATATAAATATATTAGTCTAATATAATAGTATACAATTATCAATATTAATGTAATGTAATATAAAGTAAATGATGTATGTAAAAGGAGAATTTTTATAAAAATGAATCAATTTCTGCAACACTAATCCCGTTTTGTTTACCTTTTTGTTTATCAACAATGCGCGCGCATCTCGTACGCGAAAACGGCTAAGCTGTAGGGCTTGGGTTTATATATCTTAATAAATATTTCTGCATGATTATCATGATGATATTATATTATATATAACTCATAAAAATAATGGATTACCATAATTTATGGTTTAAATTTATTCAAATGATGGTATACATTTAATTTTATGGTATTAATTTTAAAATTATTTTAAAGTTATTAAATTATTAACTTATTAAAAGTTATTTAAAATAGTTGCAACCGACTTACGGAAATTTTATTTAAACATGTATATGTATTAAATGACATTAGATATTATATAATTATGATATAATCATTGATTGTATATATTATGTATACAGTTCATTAAGTTATACTATTATATTGTTAACCATATATAATATGATATTATATTACTATAATAATCACATAATTTATATATTCAACGAATAATATTCATCAATTATATTTATTTCAACACTTACTAATATCATAGTATAGATGTGTTAAATTATTTAACTTGAATATATATTTTAATACATAAATACAAGAATATAATCTACTATTTATAATTTAAGTTAACTTATACTATCATATGATCAGGGCCGGCTTAAGCATACTATGGGCCCCGGGCAAAAAAAAAGTATGGGCCCCATAATAATTTAATAACATATTAAATGGACCATTTTGGCAAAAACTAATATTTATAACTCTTCAATTTTATCATATGTTGTCATTATACTAATTATTTTGTAATTTGTTTGTGTACTTTAATTAACTCCTCATAATAATTTCTTCTCGCATATATATTTAGAGCAGTGGTTCCTAACCTTTTTTCATCGTGACCCTTTTTTTATAATTCTTAATTAAATATATACCATGACCCAATGACAAATTTTATTTTGTTATTATTATACTTTAATCATAAAATAATCATATAAATATTAATATACATATATTTAAGTATATATTTCCATCTTAAATTTTTCTCGACCATAAATCCAATTTGCATATAAAAGCATTTATATTATTTTTTAGAAATTGGATCAGGACCTACACAAAATACTCAATGACCCATAGGTTGGGAACCACTGATTTATAGAGTGCATCAATATTTTTTATTACCGCTATTATATCAATGTAACATAATTGCAATACTTATCTGATTGACTTTATTCTACAAAGTAATTAGCTCCACGGTTTTCATTGTATCGAAGTCTCAAATTCTAAAATTGCATTTCATTGAATAAATACGTTGACTCTAGTAATGTAATTTACGTTATATAACGTATAATGTTAAAATATATATTTTAACATATATAATATCAAATATAAATTATGTAATTATAAGAAGTCAACAATGACTGCACTAACATAATCTGCTTGCGATCACCATTTTATATTCGATAATGCTTTTAATAAAAAATATTATATTCTTAAAAAGGCTAAATAAATTATATTGATTTGGGATGAAGGCAAATAATATTGCTACACTTGTCGAAGATTTAACGGCATTTTGCCCAACCAGATTTAAGGAATACACAGTGTAGATATGTGAATCCATATTGACAATGGACTATGGTATATTATAATATATTTAATGGCATTGAATCTTCCAGATATATTGCTGGCATTTTCATAACTTTGAGCTCTATAATCTATTATAATTATATTATTATTGACAAAATTCTAATAGATCGGTATCTAAATATTGACCAATGTGATAAATTATAACTGATAAATTATCAGTGATAATGAATCTCAACGTACAATCGTACGTCGTAAATCAATAAATACTTATATAATAATAGTACCTAACTTGATATAAATAACGATAATTGTTAACTTACCTACATGTGATATATATGGAATTGAGTACACTGATATATACTATAATATTTTGAATTTTGTATTCCTTCAATTATGTAGTTATCAGTGATAACTTATCACCTATTCTCCAATAAGAATATCGCCATTGTTTGTATTTAGTTGTAAATAGATAGATGAGGGTGATGTCAATCTAGACATTCATTTGCAAGTAATAGGTGCAAAAATTCCTTTAGTATTATATGTATGTTATATATATATATTTATAAATAATATCTGTTTCAATAAATATAATATCTTTCTGTAATAATAGTAAGTTGAAAAAGATAATCATTTTATGTACATAATTCCCTTTCATCAATAGACATTATTAACAATACTATAGGAATAACCTAAATCAGAATAATCCTATTTAAATTAAAACTATTATATATATATATATATATATATATATATATATATATATATTATGTGTACTAATACAACTATAATAATATATACACTATGAGAATATACACATTTTATTAATACGAGCATAAGATAGAGAAAGTTAGGATTATTTTGAGAAAAATTATTTTGAAAATATCTATTTTTTTAATTACTATAACAATTATAAATCTATATAGAATATCGTTTTTTTTCGTAATTTATAATCAATATAATCCTTTACAAATATCAGAAATCATAGTTAAAATATATCTTATAAAATATATTTAATTCTAATAAAAAAAAGTATACTTTTTGTTTTGTAAACTAATTATAGAATTATAAATTGTTAAGATTTAACTATGGTTAATAATACCTTAATACGTTTATCATTTATCACCTCCTAGTTTATCAAACAATTATTTATAAATCGGTTTCATACTATTTGATCTAACAATCAGAGATGTGTGAGAAGATCTATGTTATAACTATTAGCATGTGCTCCAAAATCTTCATGTAGCTGTTTCCACCATATCTTCGTGTCAATTTAGAAATTTTTTGTAAAATTCACTCTTCAAATCGGCCTAAATGACTCATATTTAATTAATTTATTATATTATTTTTATTTTTTTAATTAGAATTAATAATATATAGAAAATTAGTTAAGACAATTTTTTTTTTCATATAAATAGTAAAAAAAAAAATGTCTCAAATAATTCATGGGCCCCCCAAAATTTGGGGCCCCGGGCAATTGCCCGATTTGCCCCCCCCTTAAGCCGGCCCTGCATATGATGTAATAACTATATAGTAGTAAGCAAAGATATAACACTCCCTATGAATGCAATGTAATTTAGTAATACCCGATGCAACTGCTAGCAGTAGTATACTAAATCATTGAAATATATTTAGGTTCAGCTCTGTTTTCAATGACAACTTTTCATACAACAATGTTTTCATTGCTCTATTAATTAAATGCAATATAAATTAGCTTTTACTAACCAAATATATACTTATATCATTTAAAACATATATATCATATTTGTTTGTTATATATTAGTAATGAACACTTAGTTTTCATCTTATAAATCCTAATTTAAAGCATATTATTTAATATTTTAAAAGTTTATAGTTTGATACGAATTTACATTATAAACAGCACATAGTTCCTAAAAGTAACCCGATATAGGTTGTACTGGGGTATTTTGTATATAAATTCGAATTACATGATTTCGCGTAAGTGTTATATCTTTCCGTGAAAAATCTTTGGTAGTAATTATACGGTACATTTTGAGAATTTTTTTTTGATAAATTGGTTCACAGTGAAACTATCAATAATGCTAAAAATTAATAAGTTTAATTAATACATAATTGTAATTAATAAATATATATTTAACACGTATTTAATACTGTATTTAAATAACACTCTAATTGTTTAGATTATATATGTTTATAGTTTATAAATAAATATAATATGTATATTCATATGTATGACTAATAACCCGCCTATATTAATCAAAGGGACGATGCTACGGTAGCATTGCTACCTCTCCGGCAACTGTTAATTGTTAACTCGTACATAGTTATGTGTAAATTATGTATAATATTTGATATTATATTATAATTTACGACATTTCAAACCCACTCCAATAAGTATATACTATCACTTTTATAGCCGATATAGTAATTGCAAGTTTGCAATAAATATTAGAGTTACTTATATTTAATATATATATATATATATACAGTAAAAGCCGCTCTATAATCTATTATAATTATATTATTATTGACAAAATTCTAATAGATCGGTATCTAAATATTGACCAATGTGATAAATTATAACTGATAAATTATCAGTGATAATGAATCTCAACGTACAATCGTACGTCGTAAATCAATAAATACTTATATAATAATAGTACCTAACTTGATATAAATAACGATAATTGTTAACTTACCTACATGTGATATATATGGAATTGAGTACACTGATATATACTATAATATTTTGAATTTTGTATTTCTTCAATTATGTAGTTATCAGTGATAACTTATCACCTATTCTCCAATAAGAATATCGCCATTGTTTGTATTTAGTTGTAAATAGATAGATGAGGGTGATGTCAATCTAGACATTCATTTGCAAGTAATAGGTGCAAAAATTCCTTTAGTATTATATGTATGTTATATATATATATTTATAAATAATATCTGTTTCAATAAATATAATATCTTTCTGTAATAATAGTAAGTTGAAAAAGATAATCATTTTATGTACATAATTCCCTTTCATCAATAGACATTATTAACAATACTATAGGAATAACCTAAATCAGAATAATCCTATTTAAATTAAAACTATTATATATATATATATATATATATATTATGTGTACTAATACAACTATAATAATATATACACTATGAGAATATACACATTTTATTAATACGAGCATAAGATAGAGAAAGTTAGGATTATTTTGAGAAAAATTATTTTGAAAATATCTATTTTTTTAATTACTATAACAATTATAAATCTATATAGAATATCGTTTTTTTCGTAATTTATAATCAATATAATCCTTTACAAATATCAGAAATCATAGTTAAAATATATCTTATAAAATATATTTAATTCTAATAAAAAAAAGTATACTTTTTGTTTTGTAAACTAATTATAGAATTATAAATTGTTAAGATTTAACTATGGTTAATAATACCTTAATACGTTTATCATTTATCACCTCCTAGTTTATCAAACAATTATTTATAAATCGGTTTCATACTATTTGATCTAACAATCAGAGATGTGTGAGAAGATCTATGTTATAACTATTAGCATGTGCTCCAAAATCTTCATGTAGCTGTTTCCACCATATCTTCGTGTCAATTTAGAAATTTTTTGTAAAATTCACTCTTCAAATCGGCCTAAATGACTCATATTTAATTAATTTATTATATTATTTTTATTTTTTTAATTAGAATTAATAATATATAGAAAATTAGTTAAGACAATTTTTTTTTTCATATAAATAGTAAAAAAAAAAATGTCTCAAATAATTCATGGGCCCCCCAAAATTTGGGGCCCCGGGCAATTGCCCGATTTGCCCCCCCCTTAAGCCGGCCCTGCATATGATGTAATAACTATATAGTAGTAAGCAAAGATATAACACTCCCTATGAATGCAATGTAATTTAGTAATACCCGATGCAACTGCTAGCAGTAGTATACTAAATCATTGAAATATATTTAGGTTCAGCTCTGTTTTCAATGACAACTTTTCATACAACAATGTTTTCATTGCTCTATTAATTAAATGCAATATAAATTAGCTTTTACTAACCAAATATATACTTATATCATTTAAAACATATATATCATATTTGTTTGTTATATATTAGTAATGAACACTTAGTTTTCATCTTATAAATCCTAATTTAAAGCATATTATTTAATATTTTGAAAGTTTATAGTTTGATACGAATTTACATTATAAACAGCACATAGTTCCTAAAAGTAACCCGATATAGGTTGTACTGGGGTATTTTGTATATAAATTCGAATTACATGATTTCGCGTAAGTGTTATATCTTTCCGTGAAAAATCTTTGGTAGTAATTATACGGTACATTTTGAGAATTTTTTTTTGATAAATTGGTTCACAGTGAAACTATCAATAATGCTAAAAATTAATAAGTTTAATTAATACATAATTGTAATTAATAAATATATATTTAACACGTATTTAATACTGTATTTAAATAACACTCTAATTGTTTAGATTATATATGTTTATAGTTTATAAATAAATATAATATGTATATTCATATGTATGACTAATAACCCGCCTATATTAATCAAAGGGACGATGCTACGGTAGCATTGCTACCTCTCCGGCAACTGTTAATTGTTAACTCGTACATAGTTATGTGTAAATTATGTATAATATTTGATATTATATTATAATTTACGACATTTCAAACCCACTCCAATAAGTATATACTATCACTTTTATAGCCGATATAGTAATTGCAAGTTTGCAATAAATATTAGAGTTACTTATATTTAATATATATATATATATATATACAGTAAAAGCCGCTTGTATCGACAGCCACATGTATCGATATATCGGTTCTAACGACAATTTCAAATATATTTGTTGGAATTTTCATCTAATACATATGTAACATATGTTACAGAATATCGCGTGTATCGACAATCGGCTGTATCGACAAATCGGCTGTATCGACAACATTTTACTATACAATTTAGAATTTGTCATCACGTGTATCGACATTATGAAAATATTACACATTTTTACCATATATACTATAGTATGTATGATATAGAGTTGAGCATATTAATAAACTATGGACTATAGTACATATATATATATGTATATTATCAAATAAGTTATGATGATATGAAGAATTAATCTTTGTATTATTGTAGATTCACTACACTATGCACATTGTTATATATATTACCCATATACACGCATACCCATTTATATATATATACATATATATATATATATATATGCATATACCCCTATATACATATATATTAATATCATGTTTGATACTACGCAGTATTGTATACTCGTACGTAGATATTCGTATGCCAGCATTTGTGCCCATATATAGACTCATACGAATGTCTCTACCAAGCTGGGTTAATTCCATGACTTGTTATTGCCAACGCACGCTTCTCTGGAATGTGAGCGAGCGCGATATTACGTAATCGAAGTCGCTCGCATTCCTCTATAATATCCTAATATGGTATCTATAATTTATATTAGTGTAATAATTAATAGTATTAACTTAATATACACAATTAACGATATAATAGAAATTAAGAATAGCATATATTTGATATTTGATAATACAAGTACATATTCTATTACGTGGGCATAATTTAAAATTAGCCACGCCTTCATCATATGTAACGACAATCGGATGTATCGACATATTTTTGGATCTCCTGGGATGTCGATACAAGCGGCTTTTACTATATATATATATATATTAATTTGGATAGAATTATATAATATGAGGGTATATATTTATATATATTTAATTAATATATATAGATAATTTATAATGATAGTGTTAAATATAGATACAATTTAATTTTAAGATAATATATATATCACATCATTAAACATCAGTTATGCATTGCCTAACTGATTCACAATGCATTATATTCACACCTGCTTTATTGCACAATTTATTCTTAAATAAATGGACACACCCACTCATGATATAATCATGGGTCAATCGTGAGTTAATAAAGTATAAAATTAGTATATTTAAATTTGGACCTATTTACAAAAACCAAACTTATATATCATATTATATAATAATTATAATAAGCAATGCGTGTATAATTTATTTAAATGTTTGATATATTTATTTATTTCAGAACGCAATTATTTAATACATTTACAATATATCGATTATATAACTCTACCCAAGATAATATAGTTAATTGTTAATATTACATATGTTTTTTTACATATGTTATATATAAATTATATATTGACGTTATATAATGATGTTAATAATATTTTTTTTCAATAATTTAATTAAGATTTATTTATTTGTAAATTAAAATGCATTAGTTTTTAAAAATTTGTACTAAAGTAAAATACTTTATAAATATGAATTTATATATAAATTTGTTTTAAAATTAATGTTAATTTTTTCTGTATTCTATGTCATTATAAATAATACAATTTGTATTACATTATATTAAATTACTATTATTATTATATTACGATTTGTATATAATCATATAAATAATACAATTTGTATTACATTATATTAAATTACTATTATTATTATATTACGATTTGTATATAATCATATTGAAATCATTAATTAAAAAATTGTTTTTGTTTAGATTTAAATATTAAATTCAAATATCTCTTCTTAGACTATAATGCAATATAATGATGAGAGTGTAACATCATCATTTCAAAACAAATATACGTATATAAGCATATATATATATACTTGATTATATTGTATATATGTAGTAACAAATTTGGCATTAAATCTATATATATATATATTATAATTATTATTTTTTCATGCATGATATTAACATTATTATTTTATAATAGCTATTCTCAATTGCCTGCATATTTGTATGAGTAAATAAGCGTTTAATTATTTTTTAAAGAAATAATTATTTATATAACTATTATTTGAAAATATTGCATAGAATACTTATATTACTTAAACATATTACTTTGTTAATCGTACCAGATTACTTCGCTATTATCTTATATAAAATAAAATAAATATATATATATATATTATATTTATATATATAATGATTTTAATAATAACAAATATTGATTGTCTGTATATTGATAAATTATAATAATATATTTAATTATTGCTTAAATTCATTTCAAATCAATTCACTATTAATCCATTATTCATTCATCAACAACTGCAAGATTATCTGCATTGTGTTCTTATGTTATCATATATTTATATAAATATATTTGTATTTGTATTTTATACATATATTTTACCCTATACATTATTATGTATTATATTATAATAGTTAAAAACTATATTAAATATAATATATATTGTACAATATATCTTAATATATATTGAAGCAATATAATATATATATATATATATTTTTATATATATCCTTATATATGATGCTAGAACAATGTATTTATTAAATATATAATATATATATATATATATATATATATATATATATATATATATATGTTTATTTATATATACATATTTTATGATAAAATGTATACATTTTATAACATATAATCTATATTAGATGGATGTTTAGTTTAAAGAATATATATATATATATATTCATTTAGAAAGTGATTGTAATATAATATATATATATATATATATATATATATATATATATATATATATATAGATGGGCCATTGCCACCATAAACACACATATGTACATTCACAGCCACCTAATAGGACCAGTGAATATAGAGGCCCCCAAATGAGGTCCTCTCTATTTCACGGTATAAATACACTATTAAATATATGATTTCATTACATTACATTTAAATTTTACAATCTTATAAATATTCACTTACTTAACAATATACACATTACATGAATTTGATTGTATATAAAATGGTCACTTAAATTATACTTAAAAAGTAGGTCGTATATATTTCGTATATGTCCTAAGACCACTTTAAAGGACCACGTATAAAAGTCACTTTTTAGTATCATACATGGATATATATTATATTTCTGACATGACCAAATATTTTTATTTATAATTCTGCATATTTTGTATATTTTAATATAATCATAAAGTGGATATTTTAAAATATATATTTTTAATTAATTTAATACATTAAAAATATATATATATATCCTAGCGGATATATATATTATCAGATCCAGATCATGAATATTATAAATATTCTACAATCTTTGTTAAAATTAATAAAATATTGACCCATTTGACCTAGATATTTTAATAATATTACTCCAGTGTATTTCTCTCAATTATTATTTATTTAAGACATAAATACATACGTTATGAATTATGTTAGTATAATAATTATATCATATATATTTTTATATATGTATAAATAATTATAAATAATGTAAATAGATAAATAACTACTGTAGGTATCATGTGTATTTGATTAAAATTCAATTTAAAATTGTATTTAATTACGCACTATTTTTCTTACGGTCTTATTTAATTATAATTATTATTATTATAATAATTATAATTGTAATTGTATTATAATAATTATGATCATTATATAATGTTTAATTTAATATATATATATATATATATATATATATATAATTTAAAACTCTCAATCAACCTATATCCGAAGATTTTAACAATTTCGGTTCAAAATTATTTTGAAATATATATTGCGAAATTTCGTATAAATGTATATGTTCATAGTTATTAGTACTACATAGTATGTAGTATGTACCTAATTATCCTTGTAAGTGTAATTATACAATTTTTAATTTAAATATACAATTTAATTTAAAATTATATAAAAATAATATAATTATTATATATTATATATAATATAATATAGTATATTATAACTATTAATTATATACGGTTGCAACGGACTAACGGCAATTTTATTTAAATATATAATATATGTATTAAATTACTATTATAATAATTATAATAATAATTATTAGGATAATAAATTTTCGTTTATATTATGTATATATTTCATTGTTATATTATTATAATTTTAACTATATTTAATATGATATAATATTATTATAATAATCACCTATAATTTATATATTCAATGAATAATACTCATCAATATTAAATATGATATTTATATTTAGTTCAACGGTTACTAGGTTAAATAATCTAATATGATATTAAATATTTATTTGGGAAGTTCTCGCAAAAAAAAACAAATACATTTGTTTATTAACTTCTCCATTATTTCATGATTTACAACATGAAATAATAAATCTGATTTATTTATTTATATTATAGATGTGTTAAATATATATTTCAATACATAAATATAAGAATATAATCTACTATTTATAATGTAAGTTTATATAAGCTTATATACTATATATAATTATAATATATTAAATATAATATAATTATATATAGTATATAATATACTATATATATATATATATATATATATATATACTATTATAGTAACCACATTTAATTATAATATATTATATTATAGTTTTACATTAAATTGTATATTTAAATTCAAAATTGTATAATTATCATAATTATTATAATTACAATGATAATTAGGTACGTACTACATAGTATGTAGTACAAATAATTATGAACATATAAATTTATACGCATTTTCGCAATATATTTGTCAAAATTATTCTATAGAATATAATATTCCTGAATTATGTGTTTTATATTTATTCATTATACCCTTTTGCAGGCATACTTTATTCTAATATATTTAATAATATATTTATCAATATTATAACTTAATTATCAGATAACTATGTCGTAAAGTATTTATTAATATATAAAATTTATAAACAATTTTGTAATCTATTTAGATCAGCCACTATCACTATTATAATTCTCAGATGATTATATTTTTAAATATCTGCTATTGTAACTCTGATTCCCGACATTTATTCAAAATAACTTATATCATAAATCATATTTATTATTATTATATTTTATAATCACATTTAATATTTAAAATTACATTAAATGTATACTACTAGTTATACACATATAAATAAATATATGTAATAAAGATTAATGTAATAACTAAGTTATAGCCGCAGATATTAAAAAATATAATCATATGAGCTCTTTAAATAACGATAATTTTTGTTCAAAATATATCGAAAAATTGCAGGCGGTGGCGAGCGAGTGAATTGAATTGTAAACATATATTATTAGGTATGGGAGGAGCTAAGTAAATATCCTAGACTATGATTACATAGAGAATATTGAATATGGACCTTGTTTGTTTTGTGGCTTAGTTTTATGGCTTAAACTCTCAAGCTACCTAACTATATTTAGTTGTATATTTGGTAGATACGTATTTACTCTATTTCAATTTGGTCCAAATATAAGTCAATACTTGTTCTAGGAACTGATGGACATAATACTAGAATACTGTCCTGGTACCATCGTCATCAATGAAATCTGCATATTTGGTAAAAGTGAACAAGAATACGACGAAAACATTCACAGGAGTCATACCTAGAAACTGTTATATCGCATATCGATTTACATATGCGTCCATACCGGTCAATCAGGGATGCTCTGACGATATACGATGGACCCATTCTCAAAGGTCAATATAAATATAATCATCTCATAATCATATCTAACTTACTCATCTAAATATTTATCCAGTTTCTATTTCAAAAACAATTTTTAATTTCTCTTTGAAATATTACTTTTAACACCACTTTTGTCAAAATTACTTTATAAACCGAAACTACATTCTATTACATAATACAACTGATAATGACTATACAATATTATTCATACATGCTCTCCTATCTACAATACATATATATATATATACATATACATGTGTACCCACATCCATATTTTATACAATGCTATACAAAATAAACTGATAAATAATGTGAAATTTATTCTTAATTTACTTACGAATACTTATCATCTCCAAAATAAAAAATGGATCTTACGATACTTACTTAAAATCAATCACTGTTAAATGACTAACCATCATTGATAAATCACTTCTATTATCAAAGATTTACTAAGTAAAAATATAACGCTCATGCGAAATCGTGTAATTTAATTATGTATACAAAAACTAACAGCACCTTCTATATAGGGTCAATTTTCAGAAATATTTGTAGTTTATAATGTAAATTCATATAAAATATACACTTTTAAATGTAAAATATTATGCTTTCAATTATTATTTATATGGTGAAAACTAAGTTTTCATTACTAATTTAATTACTAATATATAACAAAGCAATATGATATATATGTTTTAAATTCTATATAATTCTATATGGCAGGTCAAATCTAATTTATATTGCATGTAATTTAATAGAGCAATGAAAATATTGTTGTATAGAAACCGAACCAAACAAATCTATTTTAGTGATTTCAATACTACTGCTAGCAGTGTGATGCCTGAGTATTAATTACATTGCGTAGATAGGGAGTATTATATATTTGCTATTACACTAATTAATGCTAGATCACTTTCAGGTAATATTGATAAATCAATATATTACCCAAATCAATGAAGATTCATCTCGAATGATCATTCAACTCGGCGCGTTTTAAATCACTAGTATCATTATATATTTGTAAGATGTGTAGTTACCAGTACTTTATAAATAATGCGGCAATTAATTGGTAATAGCCTACTAGTATTAGGTGTTGTTGTAGTATTCGTTCAGTTATACTGATCGTATCTATTGGTCTTGGTGGTAATTTATATAATACACGCATTGATGATCGAATTATTTTATTTAATGGCATTAACTGATAAGCAGGTAATTACCTGCAATTTAAATTAATTAAAAGTATGTTACAATAGTCCAATATAGATATAACTAGGCTTTGAATTAGAAATTTACATGTATTAATAGTTATTGTTTTTCTTATAATTCTAATATTATGCAATTGATAGTTGGCTGATTTGACTTTTTCTTTTATGAATATATTAAGAATCTTATCAATTCACACTCTATTTTCCTTATCTAATAGTTTGTAATGTGTATTATTTATTATAATGCAATTATTATCGTTTTATATACAAAACAATGATTCTGACACTAAAACTATATTGATCTTATGAAAACTGAGACTAACACTTAAATGATGTCTTTAATAAGCATGAGTTAATAGATTTAATTTAATTATTTATACATTTTAGTTTCGCATCTGGTTGTGTGGCAGCCAACCCATGGAACTAGAAGGCATGGAAGACCACCTGATTCATATATAAATAATCTCGAGGGTGATACTGGTCTACGAGAAATTAATCTTCAAGCGGATATAATGAATCGTGATGTTTGGAAGTCTATAACTGTCATGGAATCAATAAAAAGAATCCCAAAATAAGCAAGTAAGCAATATAAAGTATACATATATGATATTTATAACAAATATACAAAAACACGGCTCGTTTTATATCACTAGTATCCAGATATATTACCCACTGTAGATATATATATTAGTGCTGTAAAATTTCAAATCTCAAATTTTGTTTGGGTTCGGTTCAAATCTTTGATTTTCGGGTATTTGGAAATATTGTATGGTCTCAAATCTTTATATTAAATTTAGTCTTGGTTCGGGTATCATTTCGGGTAATGACCGATTATAATAATTATGTAGTAATTACTATAACTTAAGTTTCTTTCAATTATTTAAAATATCCATTAAAATGTACACTATTAATTTGATTATCTGTTATGCTACCTATATGATAACATATTTAAAATAGAATAATGTTATCAAGGACAGGTTGTCCTTATATATATATAGCATATACCTTATATGGTGAATATAATGAGATATAGGATTATTAGAATAGTAAAGTATTCAATAAGTAATTAATAATTATTTATCAATTATTATTATTAATTATTTATTATATATTATTTCAATAATTATTTATCATTTATTATTTTTAATTAATAATTATGTATTATTAATTATATATTATATTAATAATTATTAATTATTCAATTATAATTTACTAATTAATTTACTAATAATTATTTATTAATTATTAATCATATATTATTTTAATAATTAATAATTATTCAATTATAATTTACTAATTAATAATTATTAATTATTCAATTCTAATTTATTAATTATTATTATTATTATTTATTAACAATAATTATGTATTAATTTATATATTATTAATAATAATTAATTAATTAATATCTAATTTTTTTCTTTAAATTATTTTAAAATATTCTTAAAATATTTGAATTTCTCGAGAACTTGATACTTTTTTAAATATTTGAAGCTCGAGAACAACCAAGTATTTGAAATTTTACAGCACTAATATATATCCAGCCTTTTATATCATATACACGCTATATTTATTACTCAGAATGGGTATATGTAAATAGATATACCAAATCTGGGTACAAATATATGCACCTATATCTTACATATGAAAACGCCCTAAATTTCTTTGATTATAATCAATTGATAATTATTAATGAATAAAATGATTAATAAAAAGATTAATAACAAAAAGATAAACTATTTTTATTTGTATTACATTATGTAATTTACATATATACATTTACATATTATTTATATACAAATAAAATATGTTTATATTTCAAAATAGAAATTATTAATTAATTTATATTTTATAAAATTCATTTATTTTTTTATTAAAGTATAAATTTGATATACAAATAATTTTAATTAATTTTATAATAATAATTGAAATCATTAACAATACAATTACTATTTAGGGTTTTAATATGTTTTAGTTTTTTTAGTATTTAGTTTTTACTATGGCATAGTTGAATTTATATTATAATTGATAAATCTGAATATTTATAGTCATATATCAATGCATTGGTGCATTTGCATTGTAATTGATAATTGTTATGTATTTATGCATGGTGATATATACAAGTGGTTTTATACTTATTAATTGATTATATAACCATAATCTTTGTTTTACAATTTTGTAAAAAAAAACTAAATTAACTAATAAATCAATTGAACTAATTATAAATTAATTTGTATAATATAAAATCAATTTGAGTATATTATTCTTTATAAAACTATATATGCTATGTATTACATGTATTACAGAGTATGTGGCTATATACTATATGTAATATAAATGTATTTATATTACATATAAATTATATTATATATGTACATTATTTATACATTTTAGTTTCGCATCTGGTTGTGTGGCAGCCAACCCATGGAACTAGAAGGCAAGGAAGACCACCTGATTCATAAATAATCTGGAGCGTGATACCGGTCTACGAGAAATTAATCAATAAAAAGAATCCCGAATTAAGCAAGTAAGCAATATAAAGTATAAATATATGATATTTATAACAAATATACAAAAACATGGCTCATTTTATATCACTAGTATCCAGATATATTACCCACTGTAGATATATATGCTAGTGCTGTAAAATTTCAAATCTCAATTTTTTTTTGGGTTCGGTTCAAATCTTTGATTTTCGGGTATTTGGAAATATTTTATGGTCTTAAATCTTTATTTTAAATCTAGTCTTGGTTCGGGTAATGACTGATTAACATAATTATGTAGTAATTACTACAACTTAAGTTTCTTTCAACTATTTAAAATATCCATTAAAATGTATACTATTAATTTGATTATATGTTATGCTTATCTGTTATTACCTATATGATAACATATTTAAAATATAATAATGTTATCAAGGACTTATTATTATTAATTAAAATTTATATATTATTATTAATAATAATTAATTATATATTATTAATTATTTTTTATATATTATTAATTATTCAATTATAATTTACTAATTATTTATTAATTATTATTATTAATTAATAATAATTAATTTTATATTAATAATTATTAATTATATATTATTTTAATAATTATTAATTATTCAATTATAATTTATTAATTAATTATTATTACATTAGCATTTACAATAGCAACCAAATTAAAGTCGCTTTATTTACTTTCGCTAATAAATATCCTTTAATTAGATTTTTACTATAAAAATAAGTATGTATTTATATATTTTTTATAGTATATATAATATTAATATTAATTAAATATTATTATCCTACATATTTGAAATATATCATAGCGTATAACGCATTTTAATGTATATTTATTTATTATTTAGATACAATTATATTTAGGATTTGTTTTAAGCTTTAGAAAAAAAAATAAAAAATAAATAAATAAATAATAAACAAATAAATAATAATCACAAAGATTATAGAATTATATTTTACACTCATTAATTATAATTAACTTTTAGTAATTATAATTAAAATATATCATACGATCTATAATCTTCATACCCCGGAGATATCCTCTGGGAGCCGCGCCTTAGGTAGTGTCACCTACCTACCTTCAATATAAGGTTAGCCACTATTAACCATTAACGGATACATCCTGCTGCTCTACCTTTTATACATTTAGTCAATCTGAAACGTGGTACTATCTGGAATACAACTACTGAATACAACATACAAGAACTTACAAGAACATACAAAGTGAATCTGCCAGAATACACGCGAATACTCGACGACATTCTGTTTACACGGCTCGGTATCATCTATGATCATCTGCTGTATCGGAGGACCACTCTCCCTGATATAAAGATCATGTACACTCACAATTCGTATTACTATTATCCCGTACTATTATTTAATTCATATTATTATTACTATTAACTTATGTACATATATATATATATTTTTTTAATTTTTAAAAATTTATATATAATTTTTTTTTTTTTTTTTTTTTTTTTTAATTTATAATATTACTATACAATTTGTTTCTATATAGTAATTGTTATCCTTTACGAAATATATCATATAATAAGAAAACTATACTAGTAGATTGATGAGATTATACTGATTATATAGACTATAGTATGAATATATAGATGCATACAATTATAGAATATGTAAACGTTAGATAGTCACATCATAGATATAAAATATCATAAAATGAATTACATCTGAAAACTTACATCAGAGTATTTTATAAACATATATCTTTATTTATTTATTTTTTATCTTATACATTTTTTTTCTATATTAATCTCATATTAATTATTTTTCCAATGATTATGAATGCCGATAATTCACGAAAAGATATATTTCAAAATAATTTATATAAACAAACTTTAGATAATCTCGATAATCATTTCAATTCTAGCGATAGTATTCTTTATCATCATAAAAAACAACTTTATAATAGTATAAATAATCAATGTAACTATGATAATATACCAAACCAAATACACACGAATAGTAATATATCCATCATACACTTTAACGCACGTAGTCTGATAAAAAATTTTAATTCTATTACTAATTATTTATATTCTTTACACCATAAATTTGATATAATAGTTATAAGTGAAACATGGTTAAATGAATATAATAAAGATCTATATTTTATATTAGACTATAATAATATACATATAACCAGAAATCATAAACGTGGTGGAGGTACCTCAATATTCGTTAAAAAATCTTTTAAATATATAACTATTGATACGCTCAGTACAACATTACCAAATAAATTTGATATAGTTACCATTAAATTAATAATTCCCAATTCTAAAGATATTATAATAAGTGGTATATATAAATGCCCCGAATTTGATATCATTAATTTTTCAGATGAAATATATAATTTATTTAATACACTCTCTACTGATAATACAATATTTCTTTGCGGAGACTTTAACATTGATATATTAAAATTAACTTGTCCTAAAGTCTCTCATTTCATTGATATACTTATTTCATTAGGTCTACATCCAATAATAACCAAACCCTCACGCATTACTAATATAACGTCCACCTTAATTGATAACATATACACAAATTATAATCATGTACCAATATCTAATGGTTTATTATATAATGATATTAGTGACCATTTATCCATTTTTTGTATTTATAAATTAAATAAATTTAACAATTCTATTAAAAAAAATAATGAATTCATATATTATATGACACAGAATAATATAAGCGAGTTTAAGCTCTATCTTCTAAATTATAATTGGTCAGCTTTATACAGAATAGATAATGCGCATCATGCTTTTGACTTATTCATTTCTACTTTAGAAAACTCTAAACAAAAATTCCTTTCTAAAAAAAAAATATATACAACAAATTCTTATTTAAATAAACCTTGGCTAATAGAGGGCCTTAAAAAAAATAAACTTTACCAAAACTTAAAAAAAAAACATTCTGTATCTAATGAAACTATTTATAAAAAATATAAAAATTGTCTTTCAAAAATCATAAATAAAGCTGAACGCTATTACTATAGTCAATATTTTATTACTAACAGAAACAACCCTAAGCAGATATGGAATAAAATAAATACTATTATACATAACAACAAAAATGGTAATATAGTTCCTAATGTAATAGAAGATAATAAACGGTGTGAACAATTTAATGATTATTTTTGTAACATAGGTGAGAAGTTAGCTTCTAAATCAGAAAAAAAATTGTAATACCAATAATACATCTAATTATATACATAATAAGTATACAAATTCATTATTTATTACTCCCACTAATCCAATTGAAATAACTAATATTGTTGAAAAAAGTAAACCAACAAATAGTACTGATTCTCATAACTTTTCATTTAAACTAATTATTCAAATCATTTCTTCAATAAGTAATATATTATCATATTTAATTAATCTATGTATAGAACAAGGTATATTTCCTAATTGTCTAAAAACTGCTAAAGTCGTAACTAAATATAAATCTGGTAATATTGATGATCCTTCTAATTATAGGCCAATTTCTCTATTATCATCTTTCTCAAAAATTTTAGAAAAAGTCTTAAAATCTAGATATATAGATTTTATGGAAACAAATAAAATAATTAATAAATCACAATTTGGTTTTAAAAAAGGAGTTTCAACTTCCGATGCATTGACTGACCTAACCGGAACCATAGCTTCAAATAAAATGAAATATTGTGCAGCTATATCTATAGATCTAAAGAAAGCATTTGACTCCATCAGTCATGATCTATTAATAAATAAGTTAGAGAAGTATGGTTTCAGAGGAGTTGCTTTAAAATTATTAATATCTTTTCTTAATAATAGAAATCAATTTGTAATATTCAATAAGTCTAAATCACAAATAAAGAATATTAAGTTTGGTGTCCCTCAAGGATCTGTCCTCGGTCCCCTATTATTTTTAATATTTATAAATGACATAGTCAATATTAAAACACAAGGCTATTTTGTTTTATTCGCTGATGACACTTCTATTATATTCCGTGAAAATAATATTGATTCTATGGAAAATTCCATGAATAAAACTTTAAAAAATCTTGATATATGGCTATCATTAAATAAATTGACAATTAATTTAAGCAAAACTAACTATTTAATATTTAATAATAATAAAGCAAAATTATCTATTATATTAAATAATATTGTCATTATTCAAAAAAACTCAATAAAACTCCTTGGTGTAATTATTGATTCGAACATGAATTGGAAACTACATACTAATATGGTTAAATCTAAACTTTATTATGGATTATCAATTCTAAGAAAACTAAATAATATTTTACCCATCAATATTTTAAAACTAATATATTATTCTGTATTTCATTGCCATATTATTTATTGTACACATATATGGGGGAATAATTATGATGCAACATCAAAACAAATAAGTATAGCTCAAAATAAAGCTATAAGAATATTATATCGTCAAAAAAATAGAATAATGTGGATAATATTTACAAAGAACAACACATTTTAACTTTTAAAGAAATAATATTCTATAATGCCTGTAAAATTATGTTTAGGATTAAAAATTATCAAATTTCAACAACAATTATAAATTTATTTAAACTACAAGACTCTACTTATAATATGCGCGATAATAACAAATTTAAAATACCTTTAGTTAATACCAATGCAAAAAAGTTTAATATAACTTATTATGGACCCATTTGCTGGAATAATCTACCGATACATATAAAATCATACAATAGTCAAACCACACTTAACCAATTTTGTTCAAAAATTAAATATTTAATATCATGTAATCTCTAATCTATATTAAAAATTCATATCTTTTATAATATTTTGTAATATATGTACATAAGTATTATTAATATGCGCACTATTATTATTTATATTATTATTATTATTATTATTATCATTTATTATTATTATTATTATTATTATTATTATTATTATTATTATTATTATTATTATTATTATTATTATTATTATTATTATTATTATTATTATTATATTATTATTATTATTATTATTATTATATTATTATTATTATTATTATTATTATTTATTATTATTATTATTATTAATATGTATATTCGATATAAATATCTTGTATTACACCATTTTTGTTATTACATTTTCTTATTTCATAATTATTATTATATATTAAATATTTAATATTGTTGTTATAAGGATATTCTTAATATAAGCTACGTGTAGCTTCTGAATATCCTTCTGTATATTAATTAAATATTCAGTAAATAAATATTCATTCATTCATTCATTCATTAATATCTAATTTTTTTCGTTAATTATTTTAAAATATTCTTAATAATATTTGAATTTCTCGAGAACTTGATATTTTTTTTAAGATTTGAAGCTCGAGAACAACCAAGTATTTGAAATTTTACAGCACTAATATATACCCAGCCTTTTAACACGCTATATTTATTAACCAGACTGGGTATATGTAAATAGGTATAGCCAATCTGGGTACAAATATATGCACCTATATCTTACATATGAAAACGCCCTAAATTTCTTTGATTATAATCAATTGATAATTATTAATGAATTAAATGATTAATAAAAAGATAAACTATTTTTATTTGTATTACATTATGTAATTTACATTTATACATTTTAAATATTATTTATATTTTATAAAATTCATTTATTTTTTTATTAAAGTATAAATTTGTATATACAATTAATTATAACAAATAATTTGAATTGATTTTATAATAATAATTGAAATCATTAACAATACAATTACTATTTAGGGTACTATTTATACTATGGCATAGTTGAATTTATATTATAATTGATAAATCTGAATATTTATAGGCATATATCAATGCATTGGTGCATTTACATTGTAATTGATAATTTATAATTGATATGTATTTATGCATGGTAATATATACAAGTGATATTATACTTATTAATTGATTATATATAACCATATCTTTTTTTTTTACAATTTTGTAAAGAAAAACTAAATTAACTAATAAATCAATTGAACTAATTATAAATTAATTTGTATAATATAAAATCAATTTGAGTAAATTATTCTTTATAAAACTATATATGCTAATTTATTACATGAGTATGTGGCTATATACTATATATAATATAAATGTATTTATATTACATATAAATTATATTATATATGTACATTATTTATACATTTTAGTTTCGCATCTGGTTGTGTGGCAGCCAACCCATGGAACTAGAAGGCATGGAAGACCACCTCATTCATATATAAATAATCTCGAGGGTGATACTGGTCTACGAGAAATTAATCTTCAAGCGGATATAATGAATCGTGATGTTTGGAAGTCTATAACTGTCATGGAATCAATAAAAAGAATCCCGAAATAAGCAAGTAAGCAATATAAAGTATACATATATGATATTTATAACAAATATACAAAAACATGGCTCGTTTTATATCACTAGTATCCAGATATATTACCCACTGTAGATATATATATTAAGTGCTGTAAAATTTCAAATCTCAAATTTTTTTTTGGGTTCATTTCAAATCTTTGATTTTCGGGTATTTGGAAATATTTTATGGTCTCGAATCTTTATTTTAAATTTAGTCTTGATTCGGGTATCATTTCGGGTAATGACCGATTAACATAATTAAGTAGTAATTACTACAACTTAAATTTCTTTCAACTATTTAAAATATCCATTAAAATGTACACTATTATTTTGATTATCTGTTATGCTACCTATATAATAACATATTTAAAATAGAATAATGTCATCAAGGACAATGTGTCCTTATATATATAGCAGGCCTGCTATAGCATATACCTTATATGGTGAATAAAATGAGATATAGGATTATTAGAATAGTAAAGTATTCAATAAGCAATTAATAATTATTTATCAATTATTATTATTAATTAAAATTTATATATTATCATTAATAATTATATATTATTTTAATAATTATAATTATTCAATTCTAATTTATTAATTAATAATTTGTTATAAATTAATTATTATTATTAATTAACAATAATTATGTATACATTTATTTAATATTAATAATAATTAATTAATTAATATCTAATTTTTTTCTTTTTTAAATTATTTTAAAATATTCTTAAAAGATTTCTAAGATTTCTCGAGAACTTGATATTTTTTTAAAGATTTGAAGTTTGAGAACAACCAAGTATTGGAAATTGTACAGCACTAATATATACCCAGCATTTTAACACGCTATATTTATTACCCAGATTGAGTATATGTAAATAGGTATATCCAATCTGGGTACAAATATATGTATCCATATAAAAATGAATACTATTTTTATTTATTACATATATACATTTTAAATATTATTTATATACAAAATATTTGTATATTTGAAAATAGATATTAATTAATTTATATTTTATAAAATTCATTTATTTTTATATGAAAATATAAATTATTATATAACAATGAATTATAACAAATACTTGAATTGATTTTATAATAATAATTGAAATCATTAACAATACAATTACTATTTAGGGTTTATATCATGGCATAGGTGAATTTATATTATAATTGATAAATGGTAATATTTATAGGCATATATCATGGCATTGGTGAATTTACATTGTAATTGAAAATGGACATATGTATGTATGCATGGTGATATATACAACTGGTGACATACTTAATAATTGATTATATAACCATATCTTTTTTATTACAATTTTAAAAAGAAAAACTAAATTAATATAATAAATCAATTGAAACTAAATCAATTTGTATAATATAAAATCAATTTATCTAAATTATTCTTTTAAAACTATAAATACTATGTAATATAAGTTTATTTATATAAATTACATAGAGTATATGGCTATATACTATATAAATTACATAGAGTATATGGATATACTCTATGTAATATTATTATTATTATATGTACACCATTTATACTTTATAGATATAATTATTAATTTTTTTTAATATTTATTTTTTATTAAAAATGTTGTAAAGAAAAACTAAATTAACTAATAAATCAATTGAACTAATTATAAATTAATTTGTATAATATAAAATCAATTTGAGTAAATTATTCTTTATAAAACTATACATGCTATGTATTACATTTGTATAGTATATGGCTATATTAATATAGTAAGTTTGAGTAATTTCCTTATTTTATATATACATATGCTTTTATAGATTCACTCAAGACATAATGCAACTTCGGTTGTATAATCAATTAGTGATTCTACATGATAATATCCAAGCATCAATTATTATCCTAAAATACATAAACACCTACTACAATGTATGCAATTTCATCTTACTTCCATAAAACCTACAAAAAAAAATTTTTCCTTTATATTCAAATTATATGTATTAGAGAAATGAATAAAATATATCTATCTATGTAATACAAATGTTAATACCCAATAATTCATTACTGCTTATTTTACAGATACTCCAGGTACCACATCTTGGAATAGTCAATACTATTACTCTGGTTCATGTACATGTCCAGTGGCATGTTATAGGATATGACATCACGGATATCTCCAACTGCAATAAATGTTACGTGAAACATCACAAGCAGAGAAAAGAATCGATGATGCCATTGAATCGACAATGGAAATACGTAGGATCGGATATGTTATATTACAAGGAGAAAATGTATTTCCTTGTATGTAACTATTTATCAAAATACCCCGGCAGTATCTCTCCGAGAAATCACATTTCCGATATCACAACCCCATAACACATAAGTGGTAACCGGCTATTATTTTGCGACCCTCAACCATGAATCCATGGCCTATAAACAGATAATCAGTGTGATATCCACCGACATCCGCCTCGTCCCTCCTGATATACTTTCAGACATACCTGTCATAACTACACCGGAACTCACATCGAAAAAATCTATTAACTACCTTGATCTAATCGTATTCATCATACTTGTTACATCTTGGTATTAACCCAGATATTCCCTTTTATTCTACCTATTACATAATCATCCTATATTATTATTCATATTTATACTATAGTATATACAAAGTGATCAGATTACTTTTACTTTACAGTGTTGGCTGTATACGCCAATTAATATTGTGTCTTAGTGATCAGAACACCATGCAATCGATACTATCATTATTACCCCTATCACTAATAATCCATATACACCTTGGTATATACTTTTTAAATTATACATTGTATAAATAAAAGTTAACTTCCAGATATATAATAATTTAAATTATTTATAATTATATATATGCGAATATATAATACATGTATGGTATGTTTAGTATACTAAAATAATTCATAATTTATATATGTCAAGTATAGGTTCAAAGATTATATATAAAATTATTGTGCAAGTATTAGCTAAACATTAATTAATACATTTTTTATCTTTATTTTTAAAATCTAGTAACTATTAATATATAATGTAACATTAGAAAATATGTTTCATACTTTAGTAATGACATACTATATAATATTCATGATACATCTGTTTAGTTGCTTTCTTACTTGCTTATTTCGTGATTCTCGTTTCCCAGACAATGACATATCTCCAAACATCACAGTTATTAATAGCTACTGAGTAATGTTGTAACTTTCTGGTTGACTTCCTCGTCTTCTAGTTCTAGTCATGAGAAGCTTCCCGTTAATATTCATCACTAAGTTCTCCAGTATCCAGTAAGTTTTCGGTATCATAATAATTTTCCCTGTGTATAGTATCAAAAGCTTTCTTCAAGTCGATACATATTAGGATTAGTTGCCTTTTACTAAATATACTATAGTATTACTTATAGTTTTATCAAATAAGTGATAAAATATTAATTACACTAAAAATGGATAAAATTAAATACAAATTATAAATCCAGATTCTAACTCAGGCCCTCTCAATCTTTAGACTAGCGCTCAGCATCTAGACTACAATTCTGGTTATTTATATAAACTAATTAAATCTAAGATATACGTATTGAAGTATTATATATATTATAATAATAACTAATGGTTATATTGTATTTTATTTATATAATATAGTACATTTTTCAGTATTATATAGTTTGTAATTATTAAATCTAAAGTTATTCCTAATTGTTTCAACTAACGTAATCAAATATAATAATTATATTTAATTAATAATTACTCCTTCAGTATGATACTGAATATCCCGTAAGATTTTGGTATCATAATAATTTTTCCCTCTGTGTATAGTATCAAAAGCTTTCTTTTAAGTCGATACATATTAGTTTAGATTAGTTCTAGATACTTATGTTTAACTCCCTTGATCACTCTTCTGATTGCTTGTAATTGAGTAGTTTTTGTTTTAATTTGTCCTTAAATACCTGACTAGGATAGGCCTAACTATGTTCCTTATCATACGATTATGCATTTTCGCTATGATTCATTATTATAAGGATTTTTTATTATAATAATCATTAATAATACATTATTATAATGTGTAAAAATTATATTCATTATACATAAAATTAGTAAAAAATTATACAACAGTGATTAAATCTATGATAAAAAATGTGCCTTTTATTATACTAAATATACTATAGTATAAATTATAGTTTTATCAAAAAAGTTATTACAAATTAAATACACTATAAAAATGGATAAAATTATAAAAATAATTAATTATACAATGACAAAATAGAGATTCGTACTCGGGCCCTCTTAATCTTTAGACTAATGCACTAGCCTCTAGACTATAGCCTTATTATATATAAGTCTGGTTATTTTATCAAATATAATTAAATCTCAGATATACGTATAGTATTACATATATTATAATAATAGCTAATATTAATAGAGTTTAATATTATATTTAATATTATATTTTATTTATATAATATAGTTAATTTGTTAGTATTATATAGTTTGTTATTATTAAATCTAAAGTTATTCCTGATTGCTTAAACTAACGTAATCAAATATAATAATTACTCCTCCAGTATGATAGGTACTACTGACTCAGTATGATACTGAGTATGCTACTGAGTCACTGAGTCAGTGACTGAGTATCACGTAAGATTTCAGTATCATAATAATTTTCCCTCTGTGTATCAAAAGCTTTCTTTTAAGTCGATACATATTAGGATTAGTTCTATAGAATTAGATCTATAGATACTTATGTTTAACTCCCTCGATCATTCTTCTGAGTGCTAGTAATTTAGTAGTTTTAGTTCTACTATTTTCATTTTTCCTTAAAAATCTGACTAGTATACTTATTTACTTACTTTTTTTGGTTTATGGACTGCATCAGTGCGTGAGCAATCGGCCGTCCGACGGATTAATAATCGGACGGCGTAATCCGTAATAATTCCCTCCCACGGACGACGTCCTACGGACGTCGTCCGTGGGAGGGAATTATTGAGTAGGAGGGAAGGCAAGGGAGAAGTACCCAGCTAACAGTAAGAGCAGCATAATAGCAGCATAACAGCATATGCTAGAGCCTCAAATGTTTATATCGTGCTATTATGCTGCCATTATGCTGCTATTAAATGTCTATAAACATTTGAGGCTCTAGCATATGATGTTATGCTGCTATTATGCTGATATTACTGTTTATTGTGTAATAAGTATTAAGGTGGCGTTTAAAGGAGGGAGTTGATTTATTTGTTAACATAACTGTTATGATAACATAATTCGTAGGTGATTGGGTAGGGAGTTCCAGTGGTAAGGGGCAGAAAGCTCTATGGGGCAAAGGAGCGTATATTGGAAGAGTAGCGTTTGTGTAGATGGGGAGTGGAAATGATAAATGTGTTGGAGGAACGGGTTTGGAGAGGAGTTATGGGTGTGTGTAGATGTAGGAGGGAGGAAATGTAGTCAGGGGAGTTGTGGTGAATAGCTTTGTGGATGGTCAGGGAGATTTTGTACTTTATGCGGTAGGGGACTGGCAGCCAGTGTAGTTTTTTAGGAGAGGTGTAATGGAGTCAGAAAAACGACGGGGAAGTACATGGACGAAGCTAACTACAGAGTTTTGGAGTAGCTGTAGTTTGATGAGTTTGTATTCAGGGAGGTTAAAGAGAAGGGAGTTGCAATAGTCGAATAGGGGGATGATGTAAGAGGAGGCAATGGTAATAGCGATGGTGAGGGGGATGGAGCGTCGGATTAAGCGGAGGCAATGTAGGTGGTAGTGGATGGATTTGTGCATATGTGTAAGATGGGAGTCAAGGGAAAAGGTGGTATCAATATGGAAGCCAAGGTTTCGGACGTGTTGAGAGTAGGGGAGTGACGTAGTGTCGAGTGAGATGGGGTGGTTCAGGGAGGGTGGAGGAGCGTAGATGTAAGTTGAGATTGATAGCTTCCATTTTAGTGGGGTTAAGTTTTAGGAAGTTGGAGGTAAGTCATTGGTGTATGGACTTGATATAGGAGGAGAGTCGGTCAGGGGCATAAGTAGGGAAGTATGTGCAGTTAAGATATAGTTGAAGGTCGTCGGCGTAAGTATGTAAGGAGATGTCGGGGTAGTCAGTGAAGATTTCAAATATGGGGAAGAGGTAAATATTGAAGAGGAGTGGGCCGAGGACAGAGCCCTGGGTGAGACCGTGGGTTATGGAGTGGATGGGGGAATAAAATGTAGTACTCCTGACTAAGGAAGAGCGGTTGGTGATGTAGGAGGTTAACCAGTTGAGGGCAATGCCGGTGATGCCGATGGCGGAGAGTCTGTATATTCGGACATTGTGGTCAAGGGTGTCGAAAGCGGAGGACATGTCGAGAAGGAAGAGAATAGTGCCACGGTTATTGTTAAGTCCAGAGAGTAAGTCGGAGGTAATGAGGGTTAGGGCGGATTTAGTATATTTGTGGGGGATGTAGGCGCTTTGGAAGATGTTGGTATTTTATTGGTTGTAAGGTATGTGATAAGTTGGGAGGATATAACACGTTCAAGGATCTTAGAATGGATTGAGAGGTTAGAGATGGGTCGGTAGTTGGAGGGAGACAGAGAATCAAAGTGGGGTTTTTTAAGGATAGAAAAATGACTGCTTTTTTGAAATCGGGAGGGACGGAGCCGGAAGAAAGTGAACCGCAAATGACTTGATGAAGTGGGGTTGCAAAGTGTTATTTATCTTCTTTAGTATTGGTAGGGGAAGAGGGTCAAGGGATGAGGTTGTGGAGGTAGATTTGAGAAGGGAGATGATTTGATCAAATGGGGGAGGTTCAAATTTTTCAAGGGATAAAGGAAAGGTGATGGGAGTGATGTGAATGACAGGGGTGGGAAGGGTGGAAAGGATGGTGGAAAGTTTCTCGTTAAAAGATTTGTCAAAGAAGAGTGGTAGTTCTTCAGGGGTGACAGTGGGGAGAGGAGATTTAAGTGAACGAAGTTGAGAAGAAAGTCTATGTATAGACTTACTGTCATTAGCGAGTTTGTCAAATTTGTGAGTGATGTGAGAGGCTTTGGCGGTAGAAATAGCATTACGGTGGAGATTTTTTAGATTATTATAGTAGGGGAGGGATGTTTGAGATACGATTTTGCGGCTTTGCGAAGGATTCGCCTTTGTTTCTGTAGGAATATAGTATACCAGGATAAGTCAGGGCGTGTGATGGAGGTTTTAGTGAATAAGGGGCGTGTTTATCGAGGGTGGATGAGAGAGAAGTATTGAGTTCAGCAGACGTTGAGGTTGGAAGGAAGAAAGATCGCAGATAAAAGCAGGAATGGGGAGGCTATGGAATTTGCATGAGATTCTGGTAGTGAGGGGTCTGGTGGTTTGGGGTGACTATGGATAAGGAATATGAGAAAGTGGTTGGAGAAGAGTGTTCCGATGGAAGGGTCAGTGACAATTTTATTAGTTTTGGGGGAAAATATATGGTCTAAAGTGTTACCATGGACATGGGTGGGGGAGGTGACGTGTTGTACAAGGTCGAATGAGGTGAGAAATGTATTTACGGACTGGATCATAGGTGGGTTGGGTATGTTGAAATCGCCTAGTATGATTATATTAGAGGTGATAGTGGGTAGAAATAAGCTAAATTCATAAAGGATTACATTGATGTTGGGAGAGGTAGGACGGTAGAAAAGGGAAATGTTGAATGTACGAGAGAAAGGTGAACTGATGGCGCAGATGAGGGCTTCAGAGTGGGAGAACAAGTGATAGGAAATATTAAAGATAGTCAGAGAAGATTTGTAAAGTATTCCCGTTTCGCCACCGGGATGGGGAGAGTCGCGAGGGTTGTGAATGAAACAGTAGGGGGAGTGTTAAGAGCAGCAATGTGAGGAGAATCCATAGGAGATAGCCATGTGATGAATACGATTTCGAGGTCATGGTCAGTCATGAAAGAAATTACAGAAGGGATTGTATTGCGAAGAGAGCGTGCATTGATAAGAACAGCGTTGAGGGAAATAAGGTGGGGTGGAGGGTGGTTAATTGTGGGGAGGGGGGAAAGTATGATTTAAGGGAAGTCAGGGAAAGGAGCGGGAGAAGGATGTGTTGGGTGAGTAGGAAATAAAGGGAGAGGTATACGTAGGGGAGTTTAGGGTATCACAATATCAGGAGGGACACATTAAATTAAGGCGATGTGAAAATTGTTCGTGCCGAGGACAACGTAATTAAAGTTGGGGATGGGGTGTGAGGAGTTCAGGTGATTGAAGGTGGAGGTGCAGACTTTACGATCAAGAAGTTGGGAATTGTTGAGGGGTTCACAGAACCTGACTTGAAAGGGTGAGTTTTTTAGGAGGTGGATATAGCGGATAACAGTGTTTTTGGAATGATGATCAAGATAGGTGATGGATAGGGGTTTTGGTAGTTTGGAGGAGAAGTAGAGTTGGGTAAGTGTGGGATACAGTGAGAGAGTATATGTGGTTGGCAGTGGATATTGATGGAGGCAAAAAGCTTTTTCAGGTAGGCTGTGTCATTACCTGTTTCAATGGCACCAATGATTGTATGGGAGACAGTTGGTAATTTACCGACAAGAAAGTTAATAAGTGGAGTGTTGGGGGGGGGGGAGGGTTATTAATTCTTTTCCATGCAATTTTATCAGATTTGGGGGGAAGTAGGGGAGGTATGCATGAGCGGTGAGGGTTATTAAATGAGGGGGATTTAGCTACGGAAGTGATGGATTGTGATCGTTTAGTAACAGGGGATAGGTGAGTGGGGATAGTAGAGATGGTAGTAACAGTGGAAGAGTTGGGGGTGACTGGGGTATGGTTTGGGATGAAGGGTTGGGTGGTGGGGTGAGCAGTGAAGATGTAGAAAAAGTGGGTTGTGGAGATAGGTGGGGTGCAGGTGCAGGGGAATGATTGTTATAGATGGGAGAGGAGCTCATGGGAGTAAACATTTTTAAATTAAATGTTGTTGTTGTTGTGTTGTAAAGGATAGGCCTATCTATGTTCCTTATCATACGACTATACATTTTCGCTATTATTCATTATTATAAGGATTCTTTAATAAGATTATAATAATTATTATAATCATTATTATTATAATAATATATAATAATGTATAACAATTATATTCATTATACATAAAATTAGTAAAAAATAGTAAATAAATATATGATACAAAATTTAGTATAAATTATAGTTTTATCAAAAAATCAAATTAAATACACATATTAAAAATGGATAAAAATATAATAATAATTTATTAAAAAATTATAAAATTACAAAGTACAGATTCGAACTCGTGGCCTCTCAACCTTTAGATTAACACTCTATCCTCTAGACCAGGGGTTCTTAAACTTTTTATCCCATGGCCCATTTTTCAAATTTGAAATACTTATATGGCCCAAAAAAAATTAGAAGAGAAAATAATGTTTATTTTAATAATAATGATAAAACAAAATTAATGAGATGGGTGCAATTGTTTAAGAGTAACTAAATTACGAATTCGAGGACGTGTCATGCTTAAAGAACATCTCATGTCAACTTCTAAATCCAATCTGTTTCTATTCTTGGATTTTATGTTCAGCATTGTTGAGAATCCAGATTCACACAAGTAAGTTGATGAAAAAGGAAGCAATTTTCTTAAAACAAAGAGACTTAATTGTGGGAATAATGTCATAGTTTTAGCCCAATAGTGTATGTCTTTATTACTTTGAATGAACTCTTCTTTAGCCTATAATTAACAAATATATAACGAAAAGTAATTGATGATTATATATTAACCTCTGTATCATTTCGGAAATCTAAGAATTCTTCTTGAATCTCATTGGGTAAATCATCTACGTTGCAATTGAACGGGTTTCTTGATAATTTCATAGCTATATCGTCAGAAATTATATATGGGAAATATCTTTCAAACTCAGACTTTAGTTCGGTTAAATGCTGCAGGATACAATTCTTTAATATGTCTGGTAATTTATCATTATTCATCTCTTCATTAAGTCTATGGAATGGTGATATGTTGTTTCTTTCTATTTTTCCTGTCCAAAGATCCAATTTATCAATGAATGATTTAATTGCATCAGTATGCATTATAATAGTAGTTTCTTTTCCTTGCAACTGACGATTTAAGTAATTTAATCTTTCAAAGATATCAGCTAAATATGCAATGCTTGGTAATATTTCTTCATCAAAATCTTTCAAATCTTCCTGCGTCTTATTACTTTGTTCAGATATAAACATTTTTATTTCTGAGAATAATTCAAACACTCGATCAATTACATTTCCTTTCGATAGCCAGCGCACAGCAGTATAAAATAACAAATCCTGATGATTAGCGTCCATTTCACCACATAGCTTTCGAAATAGACGTGTTCTAAGTGAACTACCTTTAATATAATTAACTACTTTAATAATAATGTTTAATATACAATTTAATTCAGATGGTAACGTTTTTGATGCAAGTGCTTGACGGTGAATTATGCAATGCGTTGCAATAATTTCAGGGTTTTTTCTTTTAACCAATGAAACAAATCCCGACTTTGATCCTAGCATACTCGGAGCACCATCCGTACAAACTCCTATCAATTTATCCCATGATATTTTTTCTTCTACAAAGAATTCAGATACCATTGACATTACATCAATAGCTTTAGTTGTCGTTGTCAATACTTTACAAAATAAAAACTCTTCTTTAATTTGATTATCACAAATATATCTAGCATAAACCAAAAGTTGTGATAAATTGCTTACATCTGTTGATTCATAGTATAGAATTGTATTTTATAAATAACATTTTTATAATAGGATAATTATTTAGCATATATAAATTAGTATTTTTACTATTTATATAATTAAGTATTTCTATTTCTATAGAAATAGGTATACCGTTGATTTAGAAGTGGATGGTCCATTATCATCAATAACATAGAATTCATCTGAATTAGTTTTGCTTTGTTCTGGTGTAGTTATATAAACCTAAAAAAACTATAAACCTTGTTATCTGGGATATGTCTATTAACATATTTCTTAAATGTAGATAACAACATATCTTTTTATTCTACGTAATTACTTAACCAATTTAACTTAAATTGTGGGTTAGATATTGTTACTATAATGGCACTATTAATAGAATACTCAAATGAAAAATAATCGTTAAACTTACATTTTAATCCTTAATACATCTAATAATGGTTGACAATAAACTAATTTAGTATCCATTTTTAATAAGCGGGATTCTATTGAAAATAGTGTTGGGAATAAATCTCCATAAAAACTGTCTCGCGCGGTAAAATATTACGATTACTTAGTAAAAAAGATACATTGGTATATTTATATATAATTTATATTATATATATATATATACCTATATAAATATATTGATATGACGGCGTCAATGCGTATGTACTCGCTAGTAATGCGTGGATCATTAGTGGTTCATGCAGCAGCCCGTAATTCATACGCTTATATAATAATACGATCGAGATCCACGATCGGCGATCGATGATCGAGATCGCGATCGACGATAAAAATAATTACACGATCGACGATCGACGATCGTTAAAAAATGATTGAGTACAAAGATCGACGATCGTTAGAAAATGATCGAAGAAATTGATCGACGATCGGCGATCGTGAAAATTCGTGATCGTGCCCATCACTGAATATTGATATATAGTTACTACCCGTATTAGTATTTCTATTATTCTTAATTTTAAAACTCGAACAGCTCTCCTTTGAATTTTTTCGAATTTTATCATAATATTATCAGGGACAAAAACAAAAAGTGAATTGCAGTCGAATCTACTAAAAACCAATGAATATATAAGTGATTTAGTGATATCAAAGGAGAGCTTAGCATCAGCCTTATGTATATTATATAAATAAAAATTAGCAGTACGAATAACATTAAGAATGTGACTGTCATATTTCATAGTAGAGTCAATTGTTATACCGAGTGTTGTGATTTTATTAGATAAAGGCAGCGTGGCAAGAAAACTATCAGTTATTTTAACAATTGAAGGTATTTTAGAGAATAAAATAGTATCAGTTTTTGAGACATTTAAGGATAATGAATTACTAGTGAACCAATTTTGTATATCAGTAATACAGTTTTTAATGTTATATTGGATTATAGCGTGATCAGTAGATTGAGGAAAGGAAGTATAAAGCTGTAAATCATCAGCATATAGATGATAATGATATGTTATGATAATATCAATTAATATAATATCAATAACAATGGATGCCTCTCCACACTGCTGCACCCCCTTCATTTGATTATGTTCTTACTATTGTATATGTGAGCTGAAAGTGACCAGTGTCCACTTCAAAATAAGACTGATATTATACATTGTTGTTTCCCAGTAATACTATATTATAATATATTTAATAAACAACTTCTTGGTAATTACTGGTGTCATTCTTTTATCATAAAAGAATATCAAATAGATATCAAATGTGTAATATTTTAACATATTTGAATAATTATAAATATTTCATCAGATGTCAACATATAAAGAAAATATATTTTCATATTTTAATATTTCAAGAAAAGAAGAATATCTGACAGATTTTACTATCAATAATAATGACGACATATATAAGGTAACTATATTGTATGTGTGATTTTATTTAATAATTGTATTTGATATTACATTATATATATATTTCTAAATTATTTAATGTATATATTTCCTCGAGAAATGCATATATTTTAATACGTCCCCTAGATTAGTAAATATGTATTACCGTAACTCTAAAATATGTTAGATTTTGTATCTTACATACAACTTTAAAATGTATATTATAATCATAAATTCGATGTCTTATTTTATCAAAACTAAAGTGCACTTATATTGATTCAATTTAATAGTTTTAAATTAATATCAAATTTTTTAATAGATATTAATACAAATAATAATCTATAATCTAGTAAATCATAAATATAGACTACTTGGTCTTACATTGTTTCATATCAACTATTGTTTCTATGTAAAGGTTAAATATTTATTTTTTTGAGGAATATACCATAATGTTTCATAAATTAAATATATTATTCAATGGTAAAGATATATAATCTTTTAAGAATTTCAGAATGTTCTCACTCATTACTATATAATGAAGTTTTAGATTTTCTATTTTTATTATAGATATTATATGTATTGAATAAATAGTTAAATAAATATTTAGATAATGGTTATAACCATTATTTTAGTACATATATGTACTAAAATTCTACATAAGTTAATTTAATATAGAACTACATTGATATAGTTTTTTTTTATTTTATACAACAACAAATATATATATATATATATATATATATATTCACTATTTTAGGTGCATAAAATTATTATTGCATATGAATGTAACTACTTCAAAGCTCTCTTATCAAATGATGTAATAGAAACCAGAAATAATCAAGTCAACTTTACTTTTGATAAGAAAGCATTCAGCGAACTAATAAACTACATCTATTCTGGTGATATTAAATTATCCATTGAAAATATTTCAGATATTATAGAAATTGCAGATTATTTACAGGTTTAATTGTTATTATATGATACTATTATAATAAAATTGATATAATATTATTATTTATAGTTCTATAAACACTATTATACATTCAATCAATGACTGATATAATACATTAGTATATATTAAAGATTGACTAATTTACCTGATTTACTTGATGAATTACTATACATTTATAAAATATTTTATAATATATATCATATTGATTTTTTTAGTTCCGCATAGTAATTAAGGGCAGGTCCGCATATTAATTAAGGGCAGGTCCCATATTTTTAATTGTAATGTATTAGATAGGCAAAAATGTGTCTACTAAAAAGCCTACTCCTATATACTTAAATATTTAATATTTTTTTAATTAAAAAAAAATAGTATTAAAATATATAAGCTCTATAATAAATAAAACCTATCTACAAATTTGTATATAATCAAAAAAAAAGAGATATTAGAATTTTTTAAATACATTTAGTAAATTTTTGTTTTAAAGGGACACGATACCATCGTTTGGTTTACATGTAAAAGATACGAAAAAATGCTATTTTTAGAAATCTATTAACTCAAAAAATATTCACTTTTTTTATTTTATTTTTTTTAATCTATTAATAATATTCCATATTTTTATATTATATGTTGAAATTTATAGATGTTTACTCATCTTTATGTTAAAAAAAATAATTGAAATATCAGATAAAAAATGTAAATTTTCAAACTAACTTGCTAATTAACATTTTTTAAATAAATATTTTTTAATTTTGACAAATTTTAATCTTGTTTAACAGGTTTTATCTAGCTATATTGAAAAAATTAAGAAAAAATATTCAATTGTACAAAAGTTAATACTAGTTATGTCAGCATGATTGGTCATAAATAATTATTCTGAGTGCATCAAGTTTCAAATATAATATATGAATATAAACAATATGATTATACAGGTACAAATAATATAATATAAACAAAATGAATAATGTAATGAACATAATAATTTAAACAAATTTTTAAAGATAATATTTGAAATATTATAATTTTACATTAAAAAAAAATTTGAAATTCAATTTTTTTCGAAAAAATCAACGGTATCGCGTCCCCTTAAATTTTTAATTTTGCTATAGAAATAAATAAATAATTAAAAATATAATTTTTAAATTTTAGGAATACTCTTTTTATTTAGTAATACCTTTAGAATATAGTGAAAACAAAAATTAGTTTAAATATTTAAAAATAAAACTAGAGTTTAAATATTTAGAATATGAAAAAAACATGAAACTGAGGAATAATGGTTTAAAGGATAAATAATGATAAATTATATATTTATATAATATTATATATAAGCTGAATATTATTATTCTATAACATCAATATAATATGATGACATTAATCTAGAATATCTAATTATAAACACATTTTAAAGATATATATATGTTTAGTAGAACTACTTGTAGTATAACTTTATATATAATCACATATTTATTTTATCTATTTATTAATAATTTATAATTAACAATAGATCTCTTATTTCTCGAGTCTACATATATTAATTTATATTAAATAAAATTACAAGTTTAATTGCATTTAAATACAATCATTACACTATTAATATGCTCCCTGATGATATTTAGAGTCCCATTTCAGTTTTTTTGATACTAAATTAATATATTATTGTGAATTTATACATATATATTATATCAATTATATTATATAAAATATAATGATATATTAATATATTTATATCTAAATTATAATAATAGAGTACTAAATAGTATTAATATAATTTGGAAAATAAAATTTTATAAAATAATTTAAAAAATAATAATTAGGGGAAAGTCCCCGATTACCGACCCCTAAATGATTATTTGTAATAACGTATTCAATATTAAATATATTTATTTGAAATTTTGTATTTTGTTATGGGTAATATTATGGTAATGAATAATGTGGCTATTTTAAATTTTTGATATAATTATATTTACAAGAATAAACAGGGGAGTCGGTAATCGGATACCTGTTCCTAATACCGACCCCCTTCCCCTATTACCAATACCCTATAATTATAAATTAATATATTAGTATTATAAATAATACTGATTCAAACCATATTTTTATATTTTCCTATGCATAATTAATACTTCTTTCTTGAAGAAATTGATTTTTTAAATAGTTTTAGTATAATTAAAGATAATATATTATTAGTTAAAATAAAATATATTGTAAATTACATATTGAGATAAAGTTATATAAATCATAATAATGTAATACTTATTTATATGATAAGGTAGGTCATAGTTTCACGGATACATAAGTTAATCATTTTTTATTCACCTTGTTTATATAATTGTAATTATTTCATATTACATATTACATTAATATAAATACTAAATGTGATTCTTTATGAGGATTCAAGCATGAAATAATGCACTTAAGACTAACTAATAAACCTTTCTATCGAAGTATATATTAGTATATAATATTTATAAATTTTAATTAAGCTAATCATCTTATAATTATCAAAGTGGTATGCATTCCTATATATATATATATATATATATATAGTGTGCTATAGTGGTGCATATAAATAATAGTGATTTAATTCAGAAATCAAATTTTGCCAAGTATTATTGTAAAAACCTATCATTTTTCATTATGCGATAAAATTTGACTTAGTCACGTATTTTTGGTGTGAACACCGCTTATATTTATCATATAAAAACAAATATTTATAAAATATTATATTATTATTAATTTAACTACCATTTCATATTTTTATATATTTAATTAAATAAATAATGATTATGCAATTGAATATAAAATATTTATTCCTAGTGGTCCTAATCCTAATGTATGTGTAGGTGTTACCAATATTTTAGGTACCATGTGATAATGTGTACACACAAATAACTCATTAACAATATTTTATAATAAATTATTTATATGTTGAAATACATTTAGAGTATTTTCCATTAAGATTGATTTAATTAATTACTTACCATTAATAAACAAAATCTTAATAGAAATATTACGAGTAATATATATATAAACAGTTTTTTAAAGACCTGAATACTAATTATTATACTAAATTATTCTGTATTATTATATAATATTAAACTAAATATAGGTTATACTACCACAAACATTAGGTTAAAATTACCACAAAACTTAGAAACAAATCTAATGCTTACTTAATTAATGATATCTTACATACTATTCTTTCACTTAGAAATAATTCATTTTATAGAAAATATTTAGCATATAAAAAAATATTCACAAAATATATATATATATATATATATATATATATATATATATATATGTATATATATTGTATACATTATATGTAACATTTATATGGTAAATACATATCGTAAAATAAATAATTCAAAAAGTGTAAATTTTAATTTTATAAAATAATATATAAAATTAGTATTTAAAAAAAAAAAATTACTTTTTAGTAATTTAACATACATGGATCATAATGCTATATGGTGAAATCATTCAATTGTAAATGAAAGTTTCACGACATATTGTTATATAATATTATATAATTCTATATGCTATTTTATAAATATGCTTTTTATTTATATCTCTTGGTTAACGAGGACAGGCCTACTATATGTTTTGTGAAACTTACATTTACAAGTGAATTCACTTTAGCATTAATTATTTCACCATATATCATTATGTTACAAGATTACATATTTGAATATTATATATATATATATATATATAGATATATCATTGTAAAAAAAACGTTGATTATAAGTAATGATTATAATATGATTAGTTGCGATGCGTGGATAGCGATCATTAGCTAAAATAAATGATTTGCATTGTATGCTATGCATATATGCTATGCTTTATATGCAAGTTAATACATAGTATATACACACCATTACACACACACATACACACACACATATATATCCTATATAAATGATTGATATATGTATTACATACTATATAAATACATATGTAATTAATAATAAAATAAAACATTTATTCACATATGAACATATATACATACACACACCTACACACATATATACACAAATTCCTACGCTATATACATGTATGAACATATAAGCTATCACATACCACCCACTAAGCATGTCTTTCTTACTAGTATAGGAACAAATAATAAAAGCTAGTTTTAATGCTTCCTCGGATTAATGAAGTAGTCTTAAATTTAGCTTCAATATAATATAATAACATACAAATTCATATAAAATGATATGAATATTTTACATACTATATGACTTTTTTGATAATTTAGTTTATATATATATTTATGACATATACAGAAAAACTACATACACTATTTTAACTTTTTACTATATATTCTGTAATAAATTCAAATAATGTGTATAGTTTTTATACGCTAATTGCATAAAATATATTTATAAACATTTTAATATTTAAATATTTAAAAATTGTATTACACTAATGGAAGATTTTATTTGTATGTTTTTCTATATTAATTACAAATGTGAATGGAGCTTTACAAATTATTATTTTTAGTAGGATTTATATCTAATGTCAAAATCCAAAAAGCTCTAATTACTGAAACTATGTTAAATATCACTGAACATGTAACAGCTATTAACAACTTGGCTAGTAAGAATATACTTCTCACTACACAGTTATACATAGTCTCTATATACTGTGTATTATATTAGCACATTGAATTTATAATCTGTTAGTTTCATGAAATAAAACTGCTTTATAAATCACCTTAAATTATTTAAATTATTTGATATACTTTAAATTATAACATTAAATATATTAAAAAAACATACTTTTGTTAATATAAATATTACATTTGATCAGATTAATGAATTAACTGAACTATGTGATAAATTCATTACTGGATATTTAACTGAACATCCCGAAAGTGAACTTTTGGATCTCATTTATAAATACGAATTATCATTAAAAGTGGAAGATTATATAATTATCATTAATAATAAATTAGAATCAATATTTAATAATTCAATAGAAAAATATATTTTTCTAAAATATAAATTTGATGAATTAAAAATATCATTGACTGAACATTTATTTTCAGTAGAAGATGAATATTCTATTGTTAAAGCATTGACAATGTGGTTACAATATGATTTAAATAATAGAATGGAGTATTCAGAAGAATTATTTAAATTATTCAATGTGAATTTGTGCAGTAAAAAATTGATGCTAGCTAATAAAATTATTGATACTGGTAATATTAATCTCGATAACATACTTAAAGGTATCAATATTATTATTTCAGCAATATATAGCATACATAATGATCCTGATACATTAGATTTATTGAAAATATATGTTAATAAACATTACAATAATACATTACAAATAAATATAAATATTAATAATATAAGTGAATATTCATTATATAAAGTAAGTACAGATGGTATTTATGATATTAAAAACAATAATGCATTAATTAAACATGATTTTGAAAGTGTAAGTAATGTTATTTATAAAAAATCTAATGTATTGTATATATTATGCTGTAGTATAGGTAAAATGTTTAAATACAATAAGCACACTAATACTATAACTAACTGTCATTACTCTAATGATTATTTATTTAATGAACGGCATCCACCTACTATTAATGAAATGTGTGATGGTAATCTAATTACTATAGGAGGTAGATATATTGATACTAAAGTTGATACAGATAAAGTAATGATCTATAACACTAGTACTGATGAATGGTCAGCAGGTCCAACATTACCATATTGTGTAGTTAAACATGCCACTGTTATTGCTAATAATGATATCTATGTAATTAGTGGATATAGTACTAAACTTATTACTAAAATTATTCGTTATAAATATGGTGTATGGGAATCTATGGCACCTTTAGAACATGGTAGACAAAGACATATTTCAGTGAAATCTGGTAATATTATTTATACTATTGCTGGTAGTAATTGTGGTAAACTAATTACTAATATAGAGAGTTATAATACACACACTAATCAGTGGCATACAATAAACACTGATGTATTCAATGGTATAACTAAAGATAATACTGTTTATGATAATAATGAATGTTTATTTTATAAGTATGAAAATAGTAATATATATTGTATTTCATTATATAATTACACTAAAATATTGAAATATTCTAACATTAAACATATAAATACTACAACATCTAAGTTTATTATCATGTAAAATATTATTATTTATAATATTATTACGATATTATATATGTCATTTCATTAATATTCTAACACAGTTTTATTATAAAATCTTATATAGTTCAATAATATTTTATTTATAAACGTTATTTTAGCATTTTATACCTCACTATTGTTTATTCTAACTTGTATGTAAACATATTATTAAAGAAAATATTTACTTTTAATATTTAAATATTTATATATTGTTATATAATTATTTATAATATATATTGTGTATATAATTTCAAAATAAAAATTTTAATAAATCATATATAATTTTATTTTGGTATCTAATTTATATATCTACTTTAATTCAAATATAATTTCACAAAGATTATAATAATATAAGTTAATAAACTATATTAAGAAATTATTCATAGTTATATTTATATAATATAGTTTTATTTACAATGTAAAATATATCATATATATTTATATTTATAAATTGGTATTAGTCAATGTAGTAGTAGGTGTTGTTGTAGCATCAGTTCAGTTATACTGATCGTATTGTCTATTGATCTTGGTGATAATTTATATAAAGCGCATTAGCGATCGAATTATTTTATTTAATAGCATTAACTGATAATCAGGTAATTTAATTAAAAGTATGTTATAACAATAGTACAATATAGATATAACTACGCTTTGAATTAGTAATTTACATATAGGTTAATATAACCTATTAATAGTTATTATTTTTCTTATAATTCTAATATAATTGATAGTTGGCTGATTTGACTTTTGCGTTTATTTACATATTAAGAATCTTGTTAATCAATTGACACTCCAAGATTGTTTTCCTTATCTGATAGTTTGTATAGTGTATTATTTATTGTAATGAAATTATTTTCATTTTATATACAAAACAATGATTCTGGTAACTGACACTGAATCTATATTGATCTTATGAAAATTGAGACTAACACTTAAATGATGCCTTTAATAAGCATGAGTTAATAGCAATGCATTTTATAGAGTCTGAGACTGCATCAACGGTTTAGGTAACCAATTCTGAGAATTAAACGACGCTTTTGACATTGAGAGTGTATCTATGTTTTAGGTATTGAGACTGATACTACATCGATACTTTATGTAATTGAGACTGATAATACAATGATGCTTTATGTAACTGAGACTACATTGATGCCTTGGGTAACCGATACTGAGACTGCATCGATACTTTGGGTAACCCTGACTGATACTGCATCGATACTTTAGGTAACCGAGACTTAGACTGCATCGATGCTTTAGTTAACCGAGACTGATACTGCATCGATGCTTCAGATTTGAACATCATTTATATCACTGGTATGTATATACATATCAAATCTTACTCTTACAAAATTTTAAAATGTTAACTAAATACTACACTAATGTCTTAATAATTCATAATCATTAGAAATTGAGATATCTTAATATATTTGCTCAGAAAATATAATTTATATGATTACCATTGTAACTCTTCTGTAGGTTAACTTGTCCATGTGATATATATCATGATATTAGCACCCTTGACTAAACATAATGTAATGATTTACTAATTGATTTACTAATATAAATGATAAATATAATCTTAAAGCAGATAAAAGTAAAATATATATCATTAACTAAAATAATATAGTGTACAATATATATCATATTATTTTTGAGCAGAATATATACCATCATATTTAATTTATATGGATCCGATGGTTTAATAACTATAGTTATTACAGTATAGTGTATTAATATGTAACATAACATATTATATGTTATGTATATTTAGTATTGTAAATAATATTCTCTCAACACTAAGTTAATTTATTTAATAATTTAGTATTATTAGACTCGAGTTTAACAATCTAACGGTCTATATATATATATATATATATATATATATATATATATATATATACCGTTATATATAACGGTCTATATTAGATTGGCGGCGCTGCGTAGTATTAATATCAAGTATAATTATGAGTATGATATATAGAAAACCTGTGAGTAATTAGACATTATGATATTAAGAGTATGGCGCAACGTTAGTTGTCGGAGTTATCTGATAACTGTAGGTATAACGATACTCATATATAACCATGTATAACGATAACTATATAGGAGATAACGATATCTATATGACGACTAATAGGAGACCCAGGCTTCTGGAACGCAACTATTCGACTCCGTATTTTAATATTAATTGTGTAGTCACGCCCCTAAAATATCGAGGGCGTGACGAGACCCCTGATTTGTAATAAGTAACGGGTCTGTTATTTTGCGGGCTTAGCGAATCATAGACGTGTGTTCTCGAATCGAATAGAAACCACGAGAAGGATTGAACCTCTTACGTTGAATAAAGTTGATCCATACCACGAAACTGTCTCTTTCACTTCATAACATATATATATATATATATATATATATATATATATATATATATATATATATATATTTATATACATATATATATATATATATATATATAGTATATATATATATATACTATAATATTATATTTTGAGGAGAATATATATATTATATATAGGTCGTCATATATAAAATATAATAATATTATCATAAATCAATTACAATTTATTACACGTAGGTACACCTTATTTATATGTATATCTTATATATAATAATCTCACTTATAATATCTAATATCTAGAAATTTAGCTTACAATAAGCAGTATCGTATACTATAACTAGTAATACCTATATGTATTAGCTGCAATTAGTCATTTCGGACTATAATAATTACTTTCTATGAAATGTCATTGTAGGAAAACTTCTCTTAAATCCACTCTTTAAAGTAATAGCATATATATAGCGTTATTGAAACCTAATCATTGAAATCTATTAAAATTTAAATAAATAATACCATGCATATTGATAATATAAAAAAAGTATTATAGTTTGATTCTGTATATAACTGATAAATTAGAAAACACTAGAGTATGAATATGTAGGTGCCTAAAGTTACTAAACGATTTTGAGAAATCCATTAGTTATTTACGTAATTGGATAAATGTGTTGTTAATCGAAACCCAGGTTTCTTTACTAAAAGACCTTTACTTACAAGTATAACATATAAATATATTGATATTTTATAAAGTAAAGTATTTGAAATTGCAAATGCCTGTTATTACAATGTATTATTTTAACAGTGTAATGACAGAATTAACAAACCACAGTTGCTAATAAATAATACTCATACGGATAACAATTTACCTGTTACTTCTTGATAGCACGAATAAGGATAATTTTGGACAACATATTTTGGGAAAAAAGTATCTGGTCTATGTAGGATCATAGAACCATAGTACCTATCATATAACGAGAGAAACTTTCTCACTAGCTCTATGGTATATATATATATATATATATATATATATATACCTTTACTCCCTATAAAAACAGAATAAACAGTAATAGAAAATATTTTCCGAAGTATGCTTCGCAAGATCTTTGGTAATACCATTATTTTGAATAAAAAGAAGTGTAGGTTCATATAAAGTTAATCTAGAATTATACATATAATATTTATTTATTACATTTTCATATGATATTTTCATTACAATAATTAAATGCAATTATTTTCATTAACCAAATATTCCTTTCCTTCTATAAATTATAATATTTATAATAAATACATATATTTAGATACTAATACAATATATTAATGATGATATATTTATTATATATAACGTTATAGTACTATAGTTAGTATTTCAATGCATCGTTACGCCAAGTATTACATCGGATTGATATACGAAAGCCTACAAAGATGGATACAAAGTCAATCGTAGAGTTTCGATATACCCTTTGAATTGAACTTGTCTCGGTATTCGGCAATGAGAATGCGACATATTTGACTGGATTTGTATGTATATACCTATATAGGTATACCTAACTAGGTATAACTTCGTTCGTAACAGCAAATACACTCTGATAGCGTATGATTCCATGTGAGCTAGTAATTTAGTCCATGTTCGATGTACACGCGCGCACTATTCTCCCCTAGATGTAACTGGTCGTCAAATATAACCACAGAATTCTGCGAAACCATGGTGATGTGTGTTGTTATTAGTTTACCCAGAAACACCAAATATACGTATATTAATGTACATTAATGGTTATCTATGAATCAAGATAAATTAATAAAGGTTGGATTATATTTCTAAAAATTAATTTTAAATATTCACGTAATTTTTATATTCCTCCCAAGAGCACATATAAAGAAATCTTTAACAATATTTTGTTTATACATATAGCATAAATGTTGCCATTATTCATAAATCTTTTGATATTGTTGGGCAGTTACTAAATATAATCTTCTATTACATATTTCACTAGCTCTCTACATATTATATAATTATATACTATATAACTATATAGATACTACTATATAACTATAACCCATACCTGCATTTTATTTACAATTTAATTATATCTACACAATTTCAGTTGCATTTATTTCAGCACTTGCAATTTAAAATCAAATACCACAGTAGTTCTTACCAATAATTTCTATAACCTCCGAGGTTATAGGAGGTCTTGTTCCTACTGGCAATGGAAAATTATATGTGCCGCATTATCATTAGGTACATACCTACATCTGAGTATACATTCATATCATGCATATAGTCTTCAAATATGATTTGTATTGGCTAATTTAGAAATATGCCCTTTAATTTTTGTTTATTTGTGTGGTATCAGTCATCATCTATTATTAAAATTTACTTACCTTTTAAATTTACTTACCTATATCACTTCAACAAACAACAGTATTGTTATGTGTATTTGATTAATCGAATAGTCGCTAATGATGATGTATTCACATTAATTTATAACATAACGTATTTTGTAAGTTCATACAATATATTAATGTTAAACACCCATATGGATAATACTATAACATTGCAATAAATTTAAATAATCCGAAAGAATATAGGAAGTCCTAATAGGGGCGTCGGAACGATATTTTTTATGGGGGGGGGGCTATTTATTTTTATTTTATATTATATATCCTATTATTTATTTATTTATATTATTTATAATATAATTACTAATTAATATTTCATTAATATAGGATACCTCTTTGGTCTGTTAATATTCATTAATAATGTTTAATTTTTATATCAATACTTAAATAATCTATTATATTAGAAAATAAATAAGAAGTAGCATAAAAGTGTAGAAAAAGAGAGATATCCAAATTAGGTTTAGGAATAATAATAGGATTAATAAGATTAATCTAAAAAATAAACCGCTTTTTCATAAATTATATTATTTTTTAATAATATATAAATGATGTTTACTTAGTATCAAACTTGGTTTTAATTTTCATCATTATGGAATCAAAAAACTCAGTATATTTTCACATGTAAATATTAATGATACAGAATATACCTAACCATATTAACTGATCATATATAATTACATTATTATATTAACATAACATTAATAATGTTATATTATTGTATCTAGATAAGATACGTAGTCTTTTGAATTTTCATTACTCTTCACTTCATACATATTTATAATAATTTATATTATATTTATTATTATTATTCTCTGAATTAGATATACTTAAAATTAAATTAGATATATTTAAAATAAAAATAAATTATTATAATATTTTATTATAAATATTTATTATAAGTTATTTTATATTATATAATATGTTTTATATAATATTTGTATACAATTAGTTTATTAAGCTTGAATCAATATACAAAATTGTATATATAAAATATAAAATACTTTTGTATCTATCACCTATCTTGAATGAATGTATGCAAAGTGTGTAAACTATTTCTATATAGATAATGATATCATTATTCAATTTAATTAGAATAATCTTTACTGCATTATCTGATCATTTATGTTTAGTTATTATTGATAATTATTATGATTATATATAATTATAATCATGTATGCTTTAAAGTATATTTTTATAAATTTGTCCTTAAATAGTATTTGTTGTTATCATGAAATATTTCAATATCATATCCAAGCTCTCGTGAAAAGTATTTTTGTAGAAAGTAGAAATGGAAATATTTTAACAGAGACTCATAAATAGTCAAAAGATGGACAGAATAGTTCAAATAACTCTATAACTATACAATACATCCAGATGAAAATATACTTAATGATAATCGAGGTGCATTCGTAGAAGAGAAATTTCCATATAATAAGACAATTTAAAAAACATATATATATATTTGCATATAAAAGTAATAATATGAAAATATAAACAATATTTTTAACTTATAAAGTATATAATGATTAATTTTACAAAATATGTTTTTAATATTTACAAAAATTTAAAATATCAAAAATATATTTGGTTTTAATTATATATTAACTAATAGATTAAACAACAATTTGTCTCTAAAACTATAGGTATAACTAATGGTTTCGAAACCCTTTAGTTAGTATTTAATATAAGAAGAAGAAGACATTTTATTTAGACATCGTTTAAACAATTAAGTTAACAATAATGTATAATGAAATAATAAGAAAGTTATAGTGTAAATAAATATGTTTTTAAATTCTTTTTGAACTTTTCTGAGTTTCTTTCAGCACGGAATATATTATTTAATATTATTTAATAAAAAGTAAATATGTTAAAAACCTTTATTTATTATTTAATAATATATATTTAAGTAATAATAGGTTAATTATAAGTAATTATAGAGTATATAATATATTGTTAATAGCATAGAGTAGGTATATATATTATAACAATTTTCGAAAATATTCTAAATATTAAGTTTGAAATTACTATAAGTATAATGCGAATATGTAACGTACATAGGAGTTTTATTTAGTTTATGAAATTTCATTAATTTTCAAGTATAAACAATAAATAAAACGTGCATATATAGATACAATAATAATACGAAATTGGTAAAGTAATGGTACTAAATTAGTAACTAATTACATTATTTTTCTAAAATTACTTAATTAGGCCTATAGGAAATATATTTTCGATCATATATCCAAAATATTATTAAGGTAAACGGTATAATCGTGTAATAAGATAACACAATTATATGTAAAATGTGTATTACGAATTATAATAGAAATCAAAAATGAATTTTAGTATTTAACTCTATATTCTAATTTTCTTTATAATTAAATCATAACTATTTACATTATTATTAAATGTAATTATAAATATAAAAAATCGATTGGCTGACTCGCGTCTCTGTTATCGAGGTGTCTTACCATTCTAGTTTGGGCTAAATGTTGGTGTTCAACTCATGGAATATTTTTTTAAATCTTTTTACAATGTATAATTATATTTGTAATATATATATATATATATATATATATATATACAATATATAATTTGTATATATATATATCTATATATATGTAAATATAATTATAAATTTAAGTAATAATTTATAAACAGTAAAGTTTTTATAACATTAATATATTATATTACAACAGCATATTTTAGTAAACAATAAATAAAATGATATTATCAATTTATTCTTTAAATATAACTATTAAATATAACTATTAAACTATTCAAATAATATTAATATTAGTAATCGATTTATTTAGAAGAATGATATATTATTACATATTAAAATATAATATATATATATATATATATATATATATATATATATATATATATATATATATATATATATTAAAAATATAATTATATATTGTAAAAATACATTTTTTTACATGAGTCGAACCCCGACATATAGACAACACTATTTAGGGCTTTACATTCAATGGCGTATGTTATGCAGGCCCGTATCCACGTTGGAGGGCCTGTGGGGGCAATGTGTGTATTTAGTCATATACATTATAATAATGATCTAATTCAGTATATATGGTTTTATAATATATTTTCTAAAATTATGATAACTATAAAAATTAATGTTAATAATTAAATTTTAATTAATTAATAGTCACCGTATCATAAGCAAACAACAACAACACTATTGTGTTCTCTAACTAAAATAGGAGCATACAAATTAATATATCACAGAATAGCAGTAACAGAATCAAATATCCAACCAACCCCGAACTCAATCAATAACACTACAAAATATGAAAAAATAAATTTAAATTATCGTCTATCTTATCTCGGAAATGTTTGTCCTAAACGTACCAATGGTAGAGCACCCGGAACATCTTTTGGAAATAAAATAAGAAGATTTACCGATTGTTATATAATGTATATACATACACATATATATATATATATATATATATATGCCTTAGCCTCCCTGATTGGCTAAGGAACAACGCAATCACGCGATACCAAGCACCTGTCTGCACTTGGGCATACCACCTCGTCCCATTACCACGTATGGTATATCTCCCCCATCCCCCGTCTTGCGTACTTGCCACGCTCCTCCTCATATCTTACCTATATGAATATAATCAGAAAATTCATCATTTACCATAGTTTTTGAAATCGATTAGTAAGGTATGAGCTAAACCATTTAATGACATTACCACCGATCTCCAATTTAGACATCTTCTTTAGAAGTTTAGAATGGCAAACTTTATCAAAAGCTTTAGCCATATCGATATATATAATATCAGTATTAAAAGAATGGATAGTGGCTCTACTTATATTTCTATAAAATTCAATAAGTTGTAGTTCCGTGGATCTACCGGCTAAAAATCGAGTTAAAAAGAAATTTCATAAGATAATAACTTAAGCATACCTTTGGGTAAACCATCAGGTGATTATTTAAATTTAGGTGGGAATTTACAAAGAAATGTCCTTACTATTTCCTGAGATATAGGAAAATCATTAAACCTAGAATCTTTCATTATAGAGGGATCATAAGAAATATGTGACTTGAGAAAAACAGATGAAAATTGGTCAGAAAGGCAATCTGCTTTATCAAAGTCATTAGTATAAATGATATTATGATCGACTCGATTTCTGAGTGGAGGTATGAGATTTTTGTTATGTAATTTGGTGTTTATATAATTATAAAAAGAAGATTTGTTATTTGATGAGAGCATTTTGTGTTCAACTTCAATATTATATTGCTTTATTTTATCTGATAGTAAATATTGGTTATACCTCCAAACATTATGAGTATCTGTATCAATTATGTTTCTATGTAAGACTCTACACTTATTTAGTAGTTTCTTAATAGATAAGGGATATTTATAAATTTAGTTGAAAAAGTAGGGGTGTATAACTCGATGATATTCTTAGTAATATTAATAAAAGTGTTGATTAGATCATTACAATCATTGCACGAGGATAGAATATTAATCCAGTCATGTGACAAGATATGAGTTTTAATACTAGCAATATCACTTTTATTATAGTTAAGTCGCTGGATTGAACATTTATTGTGATTAAGATTGCCAGAATTTAAATAATTATCTGGGATTACTAAATCAGAGTAAATAGAAAAATTGTCACTAATATGTGCATCATATTCAAAAGCACTTGTAGGTGAAATATTAGATATAATTAATGTATTATTTGTAAGAATTAAATCAAGAATATTTAAATTTCTAGTATTAAAATTAATTAGTTGAGTTAAACCGTATGATAGAAACTTATTGTATACATATCTTTCCGCAATGGTAGACGTAGTACCAGCAATCCAGTCAATTCCAGTCAGGTTGAAGTCTCCATAGATTAGACAAGAGTCCGTAGATGAACATATGTTATTTAGAGTATCACATAATAAAACAGTTTGGGACAATGGCATATCTGGTGGCCTATAAATGGTGACAATTCTGTAATTAAAAAATGTAATACATAATAATTCAATACCATTTGTAACAAATTCGGTCATGCATAACGAATTATAATTAATATTAACATATACAATAATACCACCACCGCGAGCATTATCAGGACGATCTAGTCTATAAACGGTATACAAATTTAATGGATTGAGCATTGCATTGGTAACACTATTTAGCCAGGTTTCAGTAAATATAATAATGTCATAATGCCTATCATTAAGCATAGCTATGAGTGAAGGTAACTTATTGCATAGTGATCTTGCATTAGCATAGTACACCGTCGAAAAAGGAGAAAAATTAGCATTTAGTCAATTCGAATGTGAAATGTCATTATTTCTAATATCCGAGTACCTATTTTTATTAATGTTTTTAGCTTGTTTAGACCATCTCAAGTAATCTGCATCTGAATAAGATACATATGTTTTCCAATAAATGTATGATGTATCATCATCATTCGTGATTATATATCTTAGTTCATATTGAGAGGTGCGATTATTAAATATACATCTAGTGTGTTTAGTCATATTTTCAGCTCCAATGGTTAGTATAGGACGTTTAACCCGTTCATCAAAAGATAGATCAGGTCTCAAGAATACCTTAGGGTATTTATCGACACGATTAGGAAGATTATAGAATTCACTATATTGGTAGGGAGTAATAACATCATCCATTGTAACTTTGTAAGCTTCAACATTTTTAGTGTTTAGCTTAATTTTCCCTATAAAATGGGAAGACATGTTAAGATCATCTAGTATCTCATTTAGAATATTTTCAGAACTAATGTTATAACAAATAATATTTCTGTTTTTATCAGAGTTGATTTTAATTTCCTTGCTAATTGATTTTGCTAATAAAGTAGAATGTTGTTTGATTGATGTAGAGTCGAAAAGGTCAGCATATGTACGTTTACTAGAGGCTACATTAATACTTTTCTGCTCTTTGCTTAGTATTATAAGATCATTCATAGAAGTATTTAACGATGCATATAGTGTATTTAAATCATTTATCAGATATAGATTTTATACCAGTATCTTGAGGAATTACATACTCATTATTTAATACATGTGGTAAACATTGTGTACAAAAAAAAGGACAATTAGCTGATGTAAAAATCTGCTGTATATAATTAGGAGTTGTATTTTTCGAAAAAGTGGATGGTAATATATTAGCTTTTTATAAACAGTTATTAAGTTTACATCTTTTACAAGAAATATAGGATATATCATTATCACATAAATTATTACAATGATTGCACAGTGACATTATATATCTGATATTATATTGAATATATATATATATATATATATATATATAAATATATAATTATAGGATAAATCTAAGTAATATATATATATAAATATGATATATTAGTTACAAGAATTAAATCAAATAAATATGTTATGCAATAATGCAATTAAATCAAATTAGATATATATATATTCAAGTATAAACAGAATGAAATAAACAAATAATTGACTTTAATTAAAAATCAATATTTGAATTCAAATTGAAAATAGGTCAAATAGTATATCAAACTAATATAATACACATGCAATATATAATTATATTATTATAATATATATAATATACTATTATAATAGTTGGTGATTTATTTAACTAAGTATTAATTACTAACTATTATTACTATATATTAATAAATAAATAATACATATGTATACAAAATACTATACTACTAAATACATATATACAAATATATATATATATATAAATATATTGCTTATGAAAAATAATATAGAATGTAATAAATAATATAGTGTCACGGTTCAGTGATCTGAATAATATGTAGTATATTGATATTTTAAGGATGAATCAAGTTAATGTAATATTAATTTATAAATATATTATATGTAGGTATATATTTATAGTTATTATGTTAATATTATAGTATATGATGACTTAGCTTTATATTGATATTTGAAGATCTAAACAATTTTATAATTATAAATGTATCAACATTAAGAACCAGGAAGTGAAAAGATAGAGTATGCATACTATATAACAATGTGTATACTATATGAACACATACATATATAAAATAATACACTTATTCTTGCATAGGGAAGCCGGTGTTATAACGCTCTACTATGCAATTACATAGTAGTAATAAATTGTGTTGTGTTACAGATAATGCAATGAATGCATGCGTGTATTGCAGTGGTGCATGTAGTATACATTATGTTATATAGTATACAACAAAGTATATGAAGCTTGAAGTACACACACACATATAATAGAATAATTATGTTTAGTTTAGGTATATGACAAATGTGTGTTAACTATAAATACTATTAGTCATTCATAAATGGTTATATTGTTAGAATGGTATATATATATACTAGGCGGTCGGGGCCCGGCTTCGCCCGTGGTCGATCGTAACGTTCACTTAATGATGTAATGCATTCGGGAAGTGATGCAGCTAAAATAAACCTACAAAAATTAAAACTTAATTTCAAGCTAACCACAACTGTGAAAATAAGGTTCACTTGGTGATGTAATGCAGCTAAAAAAAACCTACCAATATTAAAACTTAACCCAACCTATCCCCAACAGTGAAAATATACTTGTATTAATATTTTAGAGTGTGCAATCAAGCGTAACATATTTACGGCCCGCGCCCTAGCCACGCCCCTTCGGCCTAAAGTAGGAATAGTAGCTGGCTTATGTGCCGAATTTCATGCTGAGCTAAATCGTATAGGGTAATCTTATAAATACTGTGTTATTTGTTCGAAAATGTTTACTAGTTACCATAACATTGTGATTGACTTTAAAATTAATAGTTTCATTGACTATTGTTTTTATGTTAGGGTTTAAATATTGAATTTGTTTTTGAGGAATATGCCATCATGTTAGCTTTCAAATATTGTAAATTTGACGATATCCTTCTAGAATATGCAAATAAAATTTTACTTGAAAAGCAAAAACCTATTCAATGGTCTACTTGTCAAATAATGACAATACCAAAATCAGGTAATCTTAATAAAGTCGACAATTATAGAGGAATTGCTATATCTGTTATTGCTCTAAAAATAACTAATAAGATGATACTTAATAGAATTCAGCCAATTATAGATCCCCTTCTCCGGCATAACCAAAATGGTTTCCGTTCCAGAAGATCAACTACTACCCATATACTAGCACTGCGAAGATTAATAGAAGGTATCAAAGAAAAGAATCTAAAAGCAATCATTACTTTTGTTGACTTTAAAAAAGCTTTCGATACTATAAATAGAAATAATATGTTCAAAATACTCTTGGCTTACGGAATTCCCACTATTATCGTAGAAGCAATATAAACATTATACAAAGGAACCAAAGCGAAAGTACTAACACCTGATGTAGAAACCAAATCGTTTACTATAACTACTGGAGTTCTACAAGGTGATACGCTGGCCCCCTTTCTGTTTATAATAGTGCTTGACTATGCAATGCGAATGGCTGTGAAAGGAAAACAGTTAGATCTTGGTTTTGAACTAACTAGGAAACAGAGTCGTAGGGTACCAGCAAAAGTGATTACAGATCTAAGCTATGCAGATGATATTGCTTTAATATCACAAGATATTGAGCAGGCTCAAGAATTACTATCAAATGTAGAAACCCAAGCTTTAAAATTAGGTTTAAAAATAAACTCAAGAAAAACTGAAATAATGGCTTTTTCTCAAAGTGAACCAATAAATATCCACTCATTACTAAATGAAGATATTAAAGTAGTAAATAACTTTAAATACTTGGGTGCATGGATGAGTAGCTCATCAAAAGACTTTGATATCCGAAAGGCACTAGCTTGGCAGGCATGTTACAAGTTGAAAAAACTCTGGAATTCCAAGTTAAAAAGAAAACTAAAGATTAGGACTTTTCAAGCCACTATTGAAAGTATCCTACTATATGGCAGTGAGACTTGGACGATCGACAAATCACTTGAACGGAGAATAAATGGATGCTATACAAGGTTATTAAGAATAATTCTGAATGTATCATGGAGAGACCATATAACAAATGTTGAACTCTATAAAGAACTACCAAAAATTACCGATGTTATAACTACTCGTCGTCTGCGAATATCAGGTCACTGCATCCGTCACAACGATGAAGTAGCTCATGATCTGATTTTATGGCAACCAACGTCTGGAAAAAGCAACAGAGGAAGAAAAGCTGTGACGTACATTGATAATTTAAAAAAGGATACTGGACTAGATGATGTGAATGAAATACGTAATGGTATGATGATTCGTGATGATTGGAAGAAAATTGTAAAGAAGGGTCGAACGGGAGTTCGACATAAGTAAGTAAGTATATATGAGTAAATAGTTAACATATTTATTATTTAGAAAATTTCAGAATTTTCATATGTATTCAGTTTCATATCTATAGATATTATATTATGATATTAAATTATATTTCATACCTATAGATATTATATTATGATATTATATTATATTATATTATATGATATTATAATAACGTTTTAGATTTTCTATTTTTATTATAAATATTATTTCTTTTTGAACATTTGTTAAATACTTATTTACATATTATGTGGGTACTAATATTCTATATCATTCATATATGTTAATTTAATATAATTTAATATATAAATACATCAATATAGTTTTTTTATTTTTTACAACCAAAAAAATATATATACATACATATATTTATATATGTAAAAATAAAATAAATAATAAATTTATATACAAATATATTACCTATATATTCACTATTTCAGGTGCATACAATTATAATTGCATATGCATGTGGGTACTTCAGAACTCTATTATCAAATGATGTAATTGAAACGAGAAATAATCAAGTCAACTTTACTTTTGATAAGAAAGCATTCAGCGAACTTATAAACTACATTTATTCCGGAGATATTAAATTATCCATTGAAAATATTTCAGAACTACTGGAAATTGCAGATTATTTACAGGTTCATTTGTTATTATATTATACTATCATAATACAAATTTATAGAACTATAGAATTGTATGTAAATATATAATCAATAAAATAGTATATATATAACCATATCTAAATATATTGTATTGATAAGAAACAATTATTACTTTATTACTATTATATATATATATATATATTAGATACACGTATGTATACAGTGTACTTTCATATTGATTTTTAATTAGTGACATTTCAAATGTGTTTACACAGAATAATTATTAATATATATGTCATATATAAAATAAATCGCACATGTGGAGATAAAACTAATATAGCAATACTACTATTCATTTTTCTATATAAATAAAACGTACATACGCAAAATAATATGTAGCTATAATTGTAATAATATATCAGAACATACTTTATGATATCTATTTTCTATGGAATATTATAAAAAAGTGTATCCTTTTATGTATTTTTATATAAAAAGTATACTTTATATATATTGAAATGTAGAAATACGGCAACATATTGTTGTAGCTTTATATTTCCTCTGCATATCACATAACAATTAAATATAATGTATTGAATAGATTTTTGTGTGCGGAGCTTTATACGGAGTAATTTATGTACTATCTCTATATAGATATAATGTCGCGATTTTATTTGATTTGGAGTTATGCGATATCCCCTTAAGTATCATGGTAAAACCCTATCAATTTTCATTATGCGATAACATTTGAATTATTCATATGTTTCAAAAAAATAGTTATTATAATATTTGCCCCACATGCCCCTTGGCTACTGGCCTGCACATATACACACACATATACACAACAAGTTGTAATGATTCCTCGAGTTAATGAATTAGGCTTAAATGTAGCTCAGAATGAAATATAATAACATACAAATTCATATAAAATTAGATGACTATTTACACATAGAGCATATATTTCATAAGTTTATATATATATATAATAAGCAGGGTTGGCAAAAACCCAAAAACCTTTGAAATTATTTGTTGGGTTTTTGGTAGGTTTTTGGTAGGTTTTTCTGGGTTTTTCCTAGGTTTTTGGGTTTTTCATAATTTACGATCCTACTATTTATTGAAAAATTAGTTTATTATATTCCCATTATAAATTTAATATCATATGATTTATAACAAAATTATTGTATCTATAATTATTCTATAGTTTATAATTAATCTATAATTAATATAGTAATATTGAATTGAATTGAATTGAATTAATGTCATTACGAATTATATTCATAGCATGAATAGTACATAATACATAAATAATACAAATTAAATCGCAAAACGATAACAAAACGTAAAATAAAAATATAATAATAATAAATCATTAATATAGTATGACGAATTATATGTACCGGGAAATAATTAATAAACATAGAATAAAATAAACAATATAATACATAGATTAAATACATATATGTATTTTACGTATTTAATAAGTAGGTTATATATTACTTAATAATATTTTTAATTTTAGATTTGAAGATTGACAACGTTTTTGCATTGACTATATTATCGTCCAGCTTATTCCATACAGAGGCCACTCTATTTTTCAATAGATTTCTCCGTATGTCAATCCTTGCCTTATCTATTAATAGTCTTTTAGAGTGGCCTCGAGTAATATTATTAGTTTTTATCTGAATGATTGAAGATAAGTCAATATCAATTAAACCATTAATAAGTTTATATAGCATTATTAAGTCGAATCTCATTCGGCGAATTTCAAGGGAATTGATATCGAGAAATGTAATTCGTTCGTCATAACTTAGATAAGGTATTTTACAACGACCAAAAAGACGATGAGTAAAGTACTTTGTACTTTTTCAAGTTGTCGTTTAAGTCCTATGTAGCCTCTCGCCACTATACCAGGATTCCATACTGTAGATGCAAGTTCTAGATGAGGTCTAGCATATGCTACATATGCTGTTAATAATATAGTGACATTATTAGTAATAAAGCAACGAAATATACGAATAATAACACTATAGGCCTTAGCACAACACTTAATGCAAATCACATAATAATTATAACTTTTATAATTAATTACTTATTAAAATTAATAAAAAAAATTATATTATTAATATTTAATTATCAGTATACTATTATTATTTATCTTTACTCGGTATATACATATTTAATTTATAAATTAATAAAATATTATTAATATATATTATTATATAAAATCTAATATTAATATTGTAATGATTATAAATTTTATTAAAATTAATAAAAATTGTTTATATCATAATATATATTTTTATAAATAATATTTCTTATCTAATTGTCTTCATCTTCATCTTCTTCTGAGAAAAAACCCAAAAACCCAAAAAAAACAGTATTTTGGATTTTGGTTTAAACATAGAAAAACCCAAAAAACCCAAAAACCCAAAAACACAACGTTGCCAACCCTGATAATAAGTAAATGTATATATTAAATATTACATTTTGTATCTAATTAAGATTATATATATATATATATATATTACATATACCGATAATTGAATACAATTGTATATTAATATATACTCATATACACATTTAAATATTTAAATATTTAAAAATTGTATTAGAATAATGGAACAATTAATTTGTATGTGTTTCTATAGTATTACAAATGTGAATGGTTATTTAAAAATTATTATTGTTACATTTATGTCTAATGTCAAAATCCATAGAGCTCTAATTACTGAAAGTATGTTAATTATCACTGAACATGTAACAGCTATTAACAACCTGGCTAGTAAGAATCTACTTATCACACACAGTTATACATATTCTCTAGATATTGATTATTATATTAGCACATATGCTTTATAATCTGTTAGTTAACTTTTAATGAAAATTAAATGAAAATTTAATGAAATTTCATAAAATAAAACAGCTTTATTTAATAAATCAATACATAAATGTTTTTATATACTTTAAATTATAACATTAAATATATTAAAAAAACATACTTTTGTTAATATAAATATTAAATTTGATCAGATGAAAGAATTAACTGAAAAATGTGATACATTTATAACTGAATATTTATCTGAACATCCCGAAAGTGAACTCCTGGATCTCATTTATAAATACGAATTATCATTAAAATTGGAAGATTATATAACCATCATTAATAATAAATTAGAATCAATATTTAATAATTCAATAGAAAAATATATTTTTATAAAATATGAATTTGATGAATTAAAAATATCATTAACTGAACGTTTATTTACAATAGAAGATGAATATTCTATTGTGAAAGCACTGACAATGTGGTTACAATATGATTTAAATAATAGAATGGAGTATTCAGAAGAAATATTTAAATTAGTTAATTTGAATTTATGCAGAATAAATTAATGCTAGCAAATAAAATTATTGAAACTGGTAATATTGATCTTGATCAAATACTTAAACATATCAATATTAATATTTCAGCAATATATAGCGTACATAATAATCCTGATACATTAGATTTATTGAAAATATATAGTTATCAACTTACATTTAATAATATACGATATAGTGAATATTCATTATATAAAGTAAGTACAGCTGGTATTTATGATATTAAAAACAATAATGCATTAATTAAATATGATTTTGAAAGTGTAAATAATGTTATTTATACAAAATCTAATGACTTGTATATATTAAGCTGTATTATAGGTAAAATGTTTAAATACAATAAGAACACTAATATTATAACTAAGTGTGATTATCCAAATGATTATTTATTCAATGAACACTTTCCGCCTACTATAAATGAAATGTGTGATGGTAATCTAATTACTATAGGTTGTACATATATTACTAAAGTTGATACAGATAAAGTAATGATTTATAACACTAGTACATATGAATGGTCAGCAGGTCCAACATTACCATACGTTATATCTAATCATGCAATAATTGTTGATACTAATGATATATATGTAATTAGTGGATATAGTATTAATAGTTGTATTACTAAAGTTATGCGTTATAAAGATGGTGTATGGAAATCTATGGCATCATTAGAAAATGGTAGACAAAGACATATTGCTGTGAAATATGGTAATAATATTTATGCTGTTGGTGGAAAGCTTGGAAACAAACTAATTCGTAATATTGAAAGTTACAATATACACACTAATCAGTGGCATACAATAAACACTGATGTATTCAATGATATAACTAAAATTAATACTGTTTATAATAATAATGATTGTTTATTTTATCAGTATGAAAACAGTAATATATATTGTATTTCATTAGATAATTACACACAAATATTAAAATATTCGAATATTAAATATATCGATACTAAAATATCTAAGTTTATTCTAATGTAGAATTTTATTATTTTACAATATTATCACTTAATTATATACCTTAAATGCATTAATATTCGATCATAGTTTTATTATAAAATCTTATATAGTTCCTTACATTTTGTTTTCAAACGTTATTTTATGATTATATAACTCATTATTATTTATTTATTATAACTTGTATGTAAACATATTATTAAAGAACATATGTATTTGTGTTATATTTGAATATTTATATATTGTTATATAATTATTTTTAATATTTGTATATATATATATATATTGTGTACAATTTTAAAATTAAAATTTCAATAAATGATACATACTATTTTATATATATATGTATATAAGTAGATATATATATATATATATATATATATATATATAGTTATATATATATATAAGTAGATATATCTACTTTAATTCAAATATAATTACACAAATATTCTAATAATATAAGTTTATATTCTATAATAAGCTAATATATATAATAAGCTAATATATAAATTATTTACTAGAAAAATTATAAAATAAATTTAGTTTACATTAATGTAATTTTAATTAATAAAATGTATATACATTAATAAACTCTTGATTTTACGAAATTTTATGTCAATAATACATTATTTTAATGGGGGTATGTCGGTCATCAAATAGTGTTTTATTGTATTAATTATATCAATTATAATACAATTATATATAAAAAATATATTGTAAAATTAACAATACATAATATATGTTAAGTATGATAAAAACCGTTTAATGAAGGTATTATATGACTTAGTTTATTATTAACACTTAAAAAACATTCTATGCACTATGTTATTTAAATAACTATTTAACTTAACACATTTAACTCGAAATAATAATATTCTCATATTAACTCAGGTTAATATGAGAAAATAATATATTATTCAAAATGATATTCAGAGAGTAGTTTATTATATATTCTATAGGATTATAATCAATGTTGTTGATACATAGATAATATATATATATATATATATATATATATATATATATATATATATATATATATATATATATATATATCAGTGTTAATTTTAGGTTCCAGGGCAACTACCAACATTTTTTATTATAGGGCATTTAAATATATTTTACTAAGTTATATTTAATATTTATGTTATGTGTAAACAAAATGTGTAAACAAGAAGTAAAATAAGATTATATTATGCTTTAAATGATGTTTTATTAAGTTATGACAACATATGATGTAATATCATAATATGTAATCGTAATAACATCGATAAGCTTTGCTTCTATTACGCAAGTTTAAATAACAGAATGTTGATGATGATAATAATAATATAACTTTACGCATACGATACAATTACATATATTTAATAATAATTAATTGCATATTTATAATGCATTGATTTCGGATTGGGTGATTGCTCTAGCCCACAATTTTACCTGTATTAATGTATATTAATGAATTAAAGTCAATGAAAGTGGGCGTATTTACACGAGTCACGTGTTCATTATTACGTTATTGCGTAATAGTCACTAACGTCATCGAGGTATCCGTGGAAATAGTGATCTCCACATCTGGATCCTATAGCGAGATCGCTAGGTGTGTTCGCTAGACCTCCTGTATATAATATATGTGTATGTGAACATACACATACGCACGTGCAATCGTAACTATAAACATAGGCGCATGTACCTCGGACATTCCTTAGTATTACGTAATATTCTATAAATAACTTATTACGCACTTGGCATTGGCAAGGTCTAATTACTTTATCGCTTAGTAATGCTTTACATCGTTATTATAATTAATAGTTACCATTAGAATTAAAATTAATTCAAATAAAATGAATATACAATTGCAATACAACACTACGATTAACATGAGGCGGGCTTATCTTAATTAGCCACTACGGTCAGTTCATTGCCCGTAGCGACGTACCTGTAATGGGTAATGGGCTTCCTTGCTCTACTTTATCCGAGTAGAACTTCATTACACTTCCGTTATAAACCCAGCAAGCGTGGTGCCATTTCTTCTTGGAAATCTGACACATTTAAAGTCATCGTTTAATTTGTATATTAAAATATCCGTTTATAAGTATATTAACTAATTTATATAGTTTATGTTATAAGTCCGTATTCAATATCAGTATTATCGATTAAATGACAAATATTTAACTATTAACATTCTAGTTTAATATATTGTTCTTGTTATTGTTATTTAGGTGGATATCTGTCATCCCAACCAGTAAGTTAAAGAAAGTGTTAACTTATAATCATATGGCTCTAATGTCTCTTCGAAGCCTCTCGCAAGTCATCCATGGATTATATATATATGAACATGGAATAGCGTATCGCTAGGTCAGCGTATTGGATACAAACCCCGGGAACTGCGTTCATACCGGAGCCGGTGCTAGTCTCGATACTGCCATAGGATGTCATGCTGGATCCGGTGTCGCCATTCAGTCCGATTTCAAAACTGGGATCGGTGTTGCAGTCTCCGTTGCTGACCATCACGTGATTATCTCCTACAACCGTGGCGTATACGTATTAGTGGATATATACTAGTTACTCCTATATATATATTAATTTAATTGATCTTTATTTTAACATTTATTTATATTAATTTGTTTGTAAATTTCACTTACTTAATATTTTTTATATATTTATTTTCTTATTATTTACTCCATGTTTGTTATATTTGTATTACATTTATTATTATTGTAACATATAACACCAATACTTATTGGTGCTAGAGATTCGCAGGTTTATTGCAACTATATATCTAGATCTATTTTTAATTGTATTCTTAATTAAAGTACATACTATTATAAAATACTGTATCCACTCAACCAATCAAAGCTTAGATATGCATATTCATCACCCAGTTTACCTGCATTATATATAATCTATATGGAATTTCACCCATTGTTTAATTAAATATTCCAATATTGTATTCGAAGTTATATAATACTATTCACGTATACAGTATATAATTATATTATAATAAGGTGCATTGACATGCCCATAATAGATTAATAATAGTTTTATGTATTACGTAATATGTTTATCGCATGCGCACAACGTATCGGGTCGTAACCCATCGTAAACTGGAGTGTACATACGGCCTGAATCATCGTCATAATAACCATCAGTTGTGGGGAACTTGTAGTACAGGCATACGGAGAAGTCCTGCACCAAATTGTTGGCGAAGTAATTGTTTAAATAGGGTACCTGTTTGTATTGTTATTTAGAGATTTAGATTTTAAACCATACGGTGTGTATGAATATCAGCATATATATATATTCGGATAGTTTGGAGAATACAGCAGTCGTTAACAATAGTTAATGACTATATATAGTACTATAGTACGAACCGTTAAGTATGCGGTATCGAAGGAAGCCACCATGCCTCTCTGGTTATCGTTGACAAGAGTTACGGTTCCGGTTCCGACTAAAGACGACTGGGCCTTAGTACAGGTTACGTCATTGAAGTGCGTGTCGAACGGAAAGTCTAGCAGCAAGTCTTTTTCGCAATCGTTAGGCACCACTGTAACAATGGGTTCATTGTTAATACTCGAACACCGCGTATCCGCTTGTTGTTTCTGTTATTGCGTAAGAGTTGTGTTTCGTTATGACATCATCACTCGCGCACGATTGCGTAATTTAACAGTATAGTTAATTCTCGATATCTCTTAATAAGAGGTAGCGAAGAAATGTGACCGAAATATCGAGTGTCTGATATATCCAATTACATTTATAAATAGTCTGAGTTAGTAGGGTACTGAGGAATAAAGAATCTGATATATCGAGATTGGCTATAAATGAAAAGTAGACTGAATATTAGGAGAACGTAACTATGGCGTAACTGATATGTTACTTAGTTACAATATACTATTACATCACGTGATGCAATAGTATTACCGCACCTGATACAATAGTATTACACCTACTAGTAGACGAGCGGAGCGGATATTATAATCGCAAGACTTCGCGTATAAGGGCGTTTACAGCATACATACTCCATCCGTAGCACATCTATTAATAGACTATGACTCATCCGTATATAAGCGAAGTATGGCGACTTTCAACAAACCTATTCCATCGCAGGCACATTTCTCGGCCATGAATGTTGTACCTCCAGAGCACACCATGAGTACCCCTCCGTTGTAGTACTTAGTAGGGTCGCTAGAGTGAGCTATCAAGGGGCAGGGCGCCGATTCTACGATAGGGGTGTGAACGAGATCGTTATATATAAGTGTGTAGTAGGCATAACTAACATGTAGTACATTATAGTATGGACATACACTATAGTTTAGCATACTCTAGTATGTGTATATACTATAGTTTAGAGTAATATAGTATGCGCATATACTATAGTTCAGCGTACTGAAATCAGGTATTCGTTATTGTTGTTATTGTTGTATGATATGTGTTGTTGTGACATACCTGTGGTGGTGGGAGATATAGTGGTGACCGGAAGTCCGTTCATATCACAGTTGGGTTCAGCTGGAATGCTAGGCATGCAGGTTCGAATATCCTACGGTTCAGTGGTATCAGTTAGTAAATATCTTTAGAAACGTATTAATTACTATTCGCCATTATTTAAATCATTATATTTAAAAGTAATATGCATACTTTCTATGCGCGGTTCTATATTGTGTATATCCGGTTGTATGCACATAGTTTATGAATATTTGTTATATTGCAATCTAATTGTTTAACTATTGATTTTCACGCATGACAAATCCGTAGAATATTTTAAGTTACAATTGAAATGTTATTCGTATGTTATTGCATATCTGTATGTAAATTTAATTTAATATTTTTACAAACATCTAGACATAGTTGTCATCGATTACACCAATAGTAAAACATACTACTATATCAATATCAATAATCAATGAAGCGTGACGAAGTTAACCTGATCCCAGTACAGAACTCCGCACGACATTTGGTATGTAATATAGCTGCCATTGCTTGTTTTCTGACACATGTAGTACCTGAGGACAATCAACGTTTATGTTGGTTTATTATTAACGCGCTTGGTATATTTAGATTATATATGTTATAATATATTATTTTATTATTATAATCAGTATAATTGTATTACCTATTTGTATTACTTTTATATCTATATATATATATATATATATATACTTGGTGACATCATTTATTATTTATGTAAGTGTCTAAATAAACTTTCCATTCAAAAGATTAAATTTAATATATATATATATAAAATATATAAAATAACATACATTTTTAATATAATTATATATTTTATATTATATATATAATTCATTGTTAATGATTAGTATAATTTAAAAATTAGTAATTAGTTAAATAATGTCGTCGTCGTGGTCAATACTGACACGTGATTATATTATTTACAAATATTATGAGAAAACTAACATGTGACAATTCTGAGTATCCGGCTGATGGATTAAACCATCGACTAAATCGCATCTCGTACAGTCGGTATTATGTCCTATATGAGTCATCGATAAGCACGCATTAGTGGGCAGATTAGGATATATTATATGTATGATATTAGCGGTTGAACAGATTAGCGCGGTGTTACATAATATCACAATACCATATAAGGTAGGACAACAATAGGCAGCTGCTTCAGAGGCGCGACAGTAACGTACTAACACGTGACCGCCGAACACTAACCGGTACTGGCGCAGGTTATATCCGTAATGTCCACTAGTATACTGTGTAGACCACTAAAGGTGGCCACGGTAGCAACGTAATCTGGGCCCGACGATATCGCTAGGATTTCCGTGGGGTTGTAGTTCTTGATACCTGGGCGGCGCCGATGTGATGTTGGTGTTAACTACCGAGTCGAATTTTAATATTTCACATGAAATTAGGAATTTCATTTATATTATATAGGTTTAGATCTACTGTAATATATTAATTTTAATCCGAAAATAAATAATCGTATACAAATATTACGAGTAAGTTATTGTTGTTATTAAGTGGGTCGGTGGTAAACCTAGTACGATAATTGTGATATCATCGGCTTTAGCAGCATCGGCATTGGGTATCGTATTAACAACGTCGGTGTTCGAGTGTCCGTCAGTAATAAGTATGGCGAGTTGCTTTAGTGAAGATCTTCGGGTGTTTTGTACCATATCGTGCATAGCCTACATGATCAACATCAATGTATTAGTTTAACTTGGTGTATATATAAAATACATATATATATATATGCATTATAATTATTTAACTAGATACACAGTTTATACCATACACATTTTAATCTAAAAGATTCTCATTATAAAGAATACTTAAGTTTTTATAAATGATAGGCCACGCCTACAAAGCTATGCCACGCCTGTTAAGTTATGCTCAGCAGACCATATCCATTACAGTTTAAAGAGTTTTCGGAGTATACCATGTAATGCACTACATACCTACTTGACTATAATGTCTACCTTAGCTAATGTTGCATAATAAAGTGTTGTTGTACGCGACCACTGACCAGTAAACCACTAGCTGTGTTAGTCATTGAATTCATGTAGTCGATATTCCATATGTGATCTATCATTAACTGCTTATCACCGTACGTGGTAAGGTCAAAGTTCAACAACGAAACACCACCGTAGGTCACGAATCCGATACGCGTCATGTCGTACGCTGAAATACGTGAATATAGAGTGAAGTAAACACGTGTGCGGCTGGTGTGCGGCTGGTGTGCGAGTGTGCGAGTGTGCGGATGTACCTAGTGCGCTAGTACTAACAAATCTTCATGGATCTAAGGTAGTCGATAACGAACTGCTTCTGTTTCCACCAGTTCAGCTCACCGATACTGCCGGAAGCGTCGAGAATGAACGTGAAGTCGCTGGGGCAATACCTCTCTACAAACACACCATACGATGATGTCATAATACTGCGAATATACTATAATGAACTATAGTGTGTAGGTACTATTGGCTGCTACTACGATTTAAATACAATATAATATAATAAATAATGTATAATTATATATTACATTGAAGTAATATTATAAAACATATTTAATTAATAATTCGATGTCAATAGAAATGTATTATACATATAACACTATATAATCCAGTCTATAATATATATATATATATATATATATACATTATATATATATTGTATATATTTAACTGTTAATAATAGTATTAAAATTATTAATGTACATATTAATTTAACATGCTAATCGCGTAATATTCAAAATAATTATTATTTATACAATATAATTAACAACAATACTAATTGCCAATCAAATATTGCACTTGTGTAATTCTATAACAAATTAATAGAATCCATCGATAATTAATACCGCGTGAATTTTGAAATGAAAATAAGTTATAACCTAATTAGACAAACTAGAATTATAAAAATCCACTTCCGTTTTTCAATGTAAATTTATATTATATTTTATTTAGTAAATTAATAATATTTTATATTATTAATATACGAATTGTATATATTAATAATATAATTAATAACATAACTAAACTTATTACTTAAACAATGAATATTAGCAGTAAATACATATATATATAGATTACTAACCGACGCCACACTCTTGCATGTTACAAGAGATAATATCCTCGGACAATCCTGATGACGTGGTAAAATTCCTAGACCTCGTTCCTCCGCCACAACTCACCGAGCATTCCGACCACACGCTACCAGCACGAATGTCTGTAATAAAGCTGGCGGTAAACCGAGGGTAATGGCCGACGGCTGCGGTATCGAACGTGTCGTCGTGTATTCAGTGCGAATATTTATTAATTATAATATCACTATCGCTTATCATGTAAATGTGTCATTCTCTTTAGATTAAATAATTACTAGAGAGGATCGGCGATACACTTTTATATGATTATAAATGTAAGTGGAATACCCACCTGGTAATAACCGGCATTTGTTGATTATTTATTGTAAATATATAAAAAACAAACTTCATTTAATATTATTATATATATATATATATATATACGAATTATAACTTATAACTATGATATCATAACTCCTAAATACAGATTTTAAATATATAGAATATTTAATTAAATTATAATAATTACAACTATTTAAAAAAAATAACCGAATGGAATCTGTTAAATGAGTATTAAAGGGAAACCACTAATACACATACGTATAAATACTAACTTGAACAGATGATACCTCCGCATGGATTAGTGATAACGTCACACTGCACCGGGCCCGATCCGCTATCGCAGAACTTTGTCCTAGTTTGTATCCCCGACCCTCCACATGTTACCGTACAGTCCGTCCAATCTCCCCACGTGACTATCACTATAGATACACGTGATCGTGTTAACACGTGGGCTCGATATTCACATCACGTGTTATATTTATAGTATCCAAATATATATTAAACATATACGTAATTTAAATTATTTGTATATATAACAAAGTATAATAATAATTACCTACTGATAATATTAATAATTATAATTACAATAGTAATACTCTTAATAATAATAATATTATTATTAATTATAATAATAATTATTATATTATTAATTTATTTAAATTGAATAGTAAAACTTCATCAGTTCTTAATATTACATATACACACCGTAACACATACACACATACATAAAAATATATATATATATATATATATATATATATATATGATATATTATTATCATATTTAGGCTTAATAACCTGGATATTATAGGAGCTAAAGTTAAATATTATCGAGACAATTTCTATCAATTTTAAAAACAAGTCCATCTTAACTATATTAATAAAATATAATATACATAGACAAACCATTATCTGGGACAAGTCCGGAATTAACGAACGCCACTGTGGGTTAATATTAAACATGGTTAAATAATAATTACATTTGAAATAGTACACTTTTATTTATAATGAATGTATAATACTAACCAAATAATAAGATTGACAATTTTCCAGTCACCATTTTGATACTGAAATTATTCATAATCGATTAATTTATTGATATTTAATTAATATATCAAATTAATGTATTATATATATATATATATATATATATATATATATATTATATTGTAATTGACTATAAAGAAAAGTTGATAATGTATATGGTCCGGCGTAATCTTTATATCAAAGAGGTATAAAAAGGAGGAGTTTAAAAAGAGTCTAGAAGTGTTAGAAAAATGGGTCTACGAACAATTTGAAAGAATAATAGAACTAACATTACAAATTTGTATTTTACTATGTGCACCTTACATATGTAATATATATATATAATATAATATTTTTGATATATAAGATTATAAAGTTTGAGTTGCATTTTCTTATTAATAAATAATATTATCACTGTTTATTATACATAATATGTACGTGATAACATATAATTAACTAATAATATTATATATATATATATATATACTACTAAAATATATTATCTACTGATTGATTGATGAATATATGGAATTTAGATGAATATATAGGAATATATAGGAATTTTATGATAACAATGAACAAGAGTGTTACGCCGCACTCTAAAGAGAATAAACCTACATACAATATTAAAATGTGATTTGTAAATATGCGTAGAAATAAGAAATATGATTTTTACTTACATATACTATGAAAATATTATTATATAAATTATTAATTAAATGATTCAATAAATTATATTTAGATATAATATTTATATATATAATATTTATATGTATATATATATATGTATATATATATATATATATATATATATATATATTAACCTTGGTTGTAATTAAAAGTGAGTAATTTCAACTCAGTTACTTATGAGTATATATAGAAAGCTAGAATATCACGTGATTAAATATTCAATGAAGCGTGACATTTATTACCCACTTAGATATACATATTTTATATAGGAAACTCCCATATTATAGTATACAATAAATATATAAAACAATATATAAAACATCATGTATTATCATATCTCGGAAATTCCCGTACTACCCTCATAATCTAATCTATTGACGCCACTCGGAGTATCCAATACTCATTAATCAAATGAACAATAGCGCAGCAATAGGTATCACATATACTATCTATTTTTTCATATATTGTTTATAAGTATACATTAGATGATGTATTGGTTACCGCACCGTCTAGTGTCTTATAAGTAATATGTACTCTACCATTCTAAGTATTATAAATAGTATTATGTAATATATTGAATTATGAATTATTCACGCGCAGGTGTGATATTTATTTCGAGCTATTTTAAACATCGCCGCATCATGCTAATGGAAAAGTTAGCATTAATCGAAAGTATATAGTCGACATATGTTTGCTATCGATAACATACGTTAATTAAATAAATAAAGAATCGTACTATATTAAAAAGTTTTATAGTTTTACAGTATACTGTAGAAAAATAAATGAAAAAATATCGAAAATATAAATAAAATATAGTATGAAATAATAGAAAGATATGTATACTTTGAATATATTTAGTTATTTTTAATTTTGTAACCTCTAATATTAAAACATATGTATTTATATATTAGTATAATTGTGAAAGAAATCGTAATACTATAGTTACCATCTACTTTATTTGATATAATGATAAGATTGACTTTATAATTATATCGTATTAATAGTTATGAATGTATAACTACATACATATATGTATCTATGGTAATTTAGCATGGCATTGTTTTATTTTTTAAAATTTGTCTACACTTATATTAGCTAATCCAGTTTTGTTAATATTTTAAAGATAAAATCGACACCCAGTGATTATAAAATGTTAGAAAATTCTGGTCTGTAATATAATCTAATCGACATTCTCAATAATCTATAATTATATATATATTTGAATATATTACGATATATGTATATATATATATATATATATATATATATATATATATATATGCTATAGCAATTCGAATTTAAGTAATATTAATTAGATTATGATCATGAATTAAATATAATATAGTTAACTATAGGACATAATTAATAAATAATAATTAAATAACTTGTGTACACTGTATGTATACACTGTATATCATACTATGTGAAAGTCAAATTGCACATATATATTTATATATGTTTATTATAGACAATCTATATATATATTACATAAATGTTGATTTGTCCTTATTCTCATTAAATATTGCATTAAATGCATTATTTAGCATTTGCGTGTATCCAGTGATTTATGCTGTTGAACAGTCCATGACTCAGATCCATATCTATTTTATTTAATATCTAATTATTATGTTAAATAACGAACCTCCAAAATATCCTTTTCACTTCCGTGTATATATTGAATTCCATCACATTGAATCTAGAAAGTACCATTAATATATATATATATATATGGGATAATATTTATGAGAATTATTGTTATCTGGCGATATTCATAATGAAATTATTCAACTATATAAAACTGAATTATTAAATATTTTATTGATATATATCACTATATATACACGCACTACATGTACTAGAAAGTGTACTAACCTATAGGTTAGTACACTTTCTACGGTTCCTACAAAGAGTCTTCTTTTAAGTGGTAAGTTTATCTTATACTTCCATGTAACGTGCATGCTATGTAGTGCGTGTATATATATAGTGATATATATCAATACAATATTTAATAATTCAGTTTTATATAGTTGAATAATTTCATTATGAATATCGCCAGATAACAATAATTCTCATAAATATTATCCCATATATATATATATATATATATATATATATATATATTATTGGTACTTACTAGATTCAATGTGATGGAATTCAATATATACACGGAAGTGAGAAGGATATTTTGGAGGTTCGTTATTTAACATAATAATTAGAAATTAAATAAATATAATAATACTCAGAGTTGGCTTAAAAGCCTTGATGAATTAAAAAAGCAAAAGCTTGTCTGGTCATTCACCTATTTACGAGATTACGAGAAGTATATTAGTAAACGATACAATATAAATAAAATATATATATAAAAATATATAAAAATATAATATTGTATAAAAAGTGTATTATATAAAGTGTATATAATATAAAATATTACAAACAATCTATAATACTATTAAATTAAATATAAATTAAATAAACATAAATTTTTTTAAAATAAACACAAATTAATTTTTTTTTTTAAATACTAGATATAAGGCTGCTATTAAGTACAACACAGGATAATACCATTACCACCGAGTATACCCAGGATGCGTAGAACATCAACTTTCAGGTAACGGTGCTCCAAATCCTATAGGGTATATAGATATATATATATCATTTGGGATTATACCATTGACAGAGGTTTAAACGATGATATCTTTATTCCCCGATGCATACTATACATCCCTAATACACCAATTACACCCACTAATATATACTAATATATAATGAAACAAAAAAAAATTAAAGTATACATTATAATGTTAAATATAAAAATTATATAAAATAAATTTGAAATTTAAAAAAAGAAATTAATTAATAGTACAATAGAATAATTTTAAAATAATATTAAATAATATTTCTCAAAATATCTCTTATCATGTATAAAACATAAATATAAAGTGTAAAATACTAGAAAACGTATAATAACAAATAGTAAATAACATAATGCATAACTGTAATATATCCTACACACACATATATATATATATATATATATATATATATATATATATATATATATATATAATATCATATATATATTAATATATAATATACATGGAATAAAAATAAATCATAGATATATAGAAAACATATAATATATAGAATAAATCAATACAAATATTACCATAACAAAATAAATTAAATAATAAAAGAAACATTTTCCTTCTCTTTACTTTAGATAGGAAATTCTCAACTTGACATATGCATTCCATAATTATTTGGTATACATAATAATTTGTTTTTCTTTCTCTGAAGGTAATCCTCAGAATTATTTTATATGCTTTATACTAAATGCAGTAATTTTTCTTTCCAGTCTTTTTGTTAGTATCCAAGTTTCATAGCCATAAAGTAGTATAGATAATATTAGTGACTTATACAGTAGTATTTTTGTCTGATATGTTTCGACTCTTCCATATAGTGATTAAGCAAACTAACGTAGAGGTTACTGTCGCTATTCTTATATTTATCTCTATTTCACTTTTTCAATCTTTAGTTAGAGTCGCACCCAAGTATTTGAATATATCTACTACTTCAAAGGGTTCATCGTTCATTGTTATCATTATCACCTCAGCTGTTTCATTATTCTTGAATTCGCTGATCAATATTTTTTTACTCGTAGCTGACATACATACCATATGTCGATGATCACTTGCATAGTTTGTGTGTGAGTTTTTGCAGCTCTGTGTTTGACCCTGACATCAGGTCGATATCTTCTGCAAATCTTAGGTTACATAGTTCATATCCTCCAACGGTAATTGTGCTGTACTAGTCTGCTATCATATCTTGCATGGTATTTTCTAGGAAGATGTTAAAGAGTGTTGGTGAAGGCATCCTTATCGTACTTCTAACGACTTCTTAAAGAATGTCCCTGTTTTATTGTTAACAAAAACGGTACTGTTTGTAAATAGTACTAATATATATAATTTTAGATTGCTTTATTTTTTAATAATATAATGTTATATTTTATATCTATACATTTGTATATTCTTGAGAAGGTTTTAAGTTAACATTTTTTTCATAAATTTAAAAACATAATAAAAAAATCAGTTTATTGGATATATCAACAATATTTCGAATAATAAAAAAATAAAAAATACGTTTTTAGACTATTTATATAATTATGAATATTTTATTAATTAAACAATTATATATATATATATATATATATATATATATATATATATATATATATATATGAATGAATGAATGAAATCAGTTTATAGAAATACGACATACTATGTATATCATACGTCTATGGAGGATCAGTGAAAGCCTAGGCTTTATTTGGTCGATACCTCCAATATGTTCATGTACAGATTACAATATTAGTAAAAGTAATAATATAATAATAATGATTCATGTGTTAGCATTCTTTGTAATAAAATAGAAGATACATATATATAAATAAATTAATACAAATAATAAAACACTGTTCATGAACATAAGTTATCATCATATTTTAATCCATTACATTAAAGTAAATAATAAAATAAGATAATAAAATAATTGTATAATATTAAAATGTATTAAAATATATATTAGTAAAATATGTAAATTTATAATATTGTAATAAAAATAGTAAATTATTATAAATATGTGTAAAATAAAAATATCTAAAAGTAAGTTATAAAATTAAAACTACTAAACAAAAATTAATCATCTTTCAATAAGACGTGCAATGGCGCCACATTCCTGTCAAATTACAGATGACTAATAATACCAATAATAATTTAAAACAATATTTAAAACAATAAACGAAACAAGATGTAAAACAAATATAAATATTAAAATATATAATATATATAAAAAAAAAAACTAATATTTACTTATAAATGAATATTTTAATGTTTTTTTTAGAATAAATACATTATTAATATTCTTTTTTCGTAAAAGATTATTAAACATTAATTCATTATATAACTTTGATCCTTTAAAAAATATTGTATATTTTAATTTATTTGATTTCAAGTGGTAGAATAAATTTATTTTTTAGTTTATTTAACTTGAAATATGAGTTATAATCTAATTTATATTTATTATTTAAGAAATTATAGATTAATAATGTGTTTCTATATATAATTAGATCTTCAAATTTTAAAATATTATTTTTTTTTAAAAAAGGACCAGTATGTGTTAGACGTATTAATGGTAATTTTGATTTATCTATTATTTGTTTATTAATAATTCTTATAACTTTTTTCTGTAACATAATTAATTTAGTAATATTTGATTTATAAGTATTTGACCATACTTCAATTCCATATGATAAATTAGATAAATAGAACGAATTATATAACAAAATTAAATTTTTTGTATCTAAAAAAGATATTTTTTTTATAGTATATATAATTTTTGACAATTTATTCGATAAATAATTTATATGTTTTTTGTAGGTCATTTGGGAATCTAAGTAGATCCCAAGAAATTTATAATTATTAACTATATCGATTTTAATGTTATCTATTGTTATATCTTTTAATATACCAGAATTTATATATGGCAATATTTTTGTTTTTTCGATATTTAACTTAAGCTTATTTATATCAAACCATTTTTTTAATTTATCCATGTAATATTGCAAATAATATGTTAATAATGTATCATTTTCAGCAAATATAGTTATAGATGTATCATCTGCATATAAATTGATATTAATATTATTTACTTGTTCATTATTAAAAATATTTGATATGTCATTTATAAAGATAATAAATAGTAGAGGTCCCAGAACAGATCCTTGCGGCACTCCATATCTAATAATCTTTCTAGATGCTAGAGTATTATCAATTCGTGTTATAATATTTCTATTTGTAAGATAACTTTTAATAAATAAATTTGTATCACCTCTAAACCCTATACATTCCAATTTAGCAAGTAAAATATCATGATCAACCACATCAAATGCTTTCTTGAGATCTAAGAATATAGTAGCTACTTTTTTTTTTTGAGAGAGTTTATGTAAAATGAAATGCTGAATATTTAATAATGATAGGGTTGTATTTGATCTGGGAACAAAACCATATTGATTTTTGTTAATAATATTATGCTTAAATATATATTTTGATAATCTATTAAAAATAATTTTTTCAACATTTTTAGATATTTGTGGTAGTAATGAAATTGGCTTGTAATTGGATATTTGTTGTTTATCATTAGTTTTATATAAAGGTTTAATAATTGCAATTTTCATATTGTCAGGAAATGTATTTGTTTGGATACTTAAATTAAATATCTTTTTTAATGGTTCTAAAATATATTGAATAATATCTTTTATTAAGGTCATGTCATGATTATTTATATCTAATGATCTTTTTGATTTAATATCCTTAGTCACTTTAATTATTTCATCATTGTCAATTGGTAAAAAGTAAAAACTATTAACATTATTAGATAACAATTCTTTAAAATCATTTTTATTTATATTATTAATTGAATTATTTATTTTACTTCCAATGCTCGAAAAATACTCATTAAATGCATTACATTGTTCGTACCTTTCATTCATTTTAATATTATTATCTATGAAAGTATTTGGATAATCCGAGTCTGTAGGTTTTATTATTTTATTAATGACTTTCCAATTTTCTTCTTGTGTATTTGCAGTAAAAAGATTTATATAGTAATTATTTTTTTAAATTTTAATATTTTTATTAATTTAATTTTTTAATTTTTTATATTTACCAAATATACAAGGACAATTGTTAATTTTGTATTTTGTATATAATTTATTTTTCTTTTTTATTGCATTTTTTAATTTATTATTTAGCCATGGATTAAAATTGTGATTCAATTTAATTCTTTTTTTAATAAAAGGACAGTGCTTATTAATACTCTTAGTTAATATATCAATAAATGTATTGTATAGTTCACAACAATTCTGATTATTTAAAATGGTATTCCAATGTATTGTACCTAGTTCTAATTTTAGATTATGTACATTTAATTCATTAATATTTCGTGAATATGTATATTGATCCTTTCTTTTAATAAATAGATTATAATTAAAAATACAAAATATTAATGAATGATCGCTAATATCTGTATGTATTACACCTTGTATTACATCAGAACAATTTGTAAAAATATTGTCTAAACTTGATATTGAATTTTGGGTGATTCTTGTGGGCATATCAATTATATTAGATATACCTAATTGGATCAATATATTTTTAAACGAGTTAGATAATACAGTATTATTTAATAAATTAATATTATAATCACCACAAATATACATTTCTCTACTTATATATTTATGAAATAAGATAAACAATAAATTAATAAAATCATCAGAACATTTTGTAAAAATATTGTCTAAACTTGATATTGAATTTTGGGTGATTCTTGTGGGCATATCAATTATATTAGATATACCTAATTGGATCAATATATTTTTAAACGAGTTAGATAATACAGTATTATTTAATAAATTAATATTATAATCACCACAAATATACATTTCTCTACTTATATATTTATGAAATAAGATAAACAATAAATTAATAAAATCATTTCCATTATAATCAGGTGATCTGTAAACAGATGATATAATTTTAAAATCATTAGAATTAATAATTATTTTAATTGATATAATATCAATATAATCCATTATAGAATAAAAAAGGTCTTCAATTATGCAACTTTCTATCAGTTTACTAACTAATATAAGTACACCTCCGCCTCTCTTTTTATTGGATAATATTCTATTTTTTATAAAAATATTATAATTAGGGAAATATATATCTGGGTAATCTTTATCAGTAAGCCATGTTTCCGTTAATATAATAATATCAGGTTTATGAGTCAAGTTATCGATAAATATTAATAATTTATTTATATTTTTATTAAAACTTCGTATATTTAATAATATCATTGATAGGCTTGTATCTTTATAATGTATTTCATTATATTCATCTATATTTAAAAGATTCATTTATATTTATAATATTTTGTTATTGTATTATAGATATTTTTATCTGTATTATTATATATTAATGTAAATTCATTGTTTATAAATTGAACTTTACAAATAGTATCTAATTTACATTTGGCTTTAGCTATTTTAAAACATTCTTTCTTTTGAATAAGTTATTCTATGCTATATTCAATAGATATTCCTACTTTATTAAAAGATGAATTTTTTAATTTATATGCATTTCTGATTAATATTGATTTTGATTCTTCAGAATCAAGTACAATTTTCATCGGTCTATTTTTAGATAAATTTGTTATATCATTTTTATTAAATTTACCAATTCTATGGAATTTATTTATTTTTATATTTTTATTTTTATTAGATACTATATCTATAATATTTGATATAGATTTAAATTCAGAATTTTCTTTAGAATTTGTGTCATTGAATATCTGTTCTTTTACATTGTATAGAATAATAGTTTTTTTTATACAATTTACATTATTAGTTTCAGATATATTTTTATTGACTGATTTAATTATTGTATTTTCAATAGTTTTTTCTAAGTTTTTATTTAATATATTTGCATATTATTCTGTATCATTACATTTATCATTATTAATATTTACAGTATTTATTATAGATTTCAATTCTGTGATATTATTTTTTAGTTCATTTATTACTTTCGTATTTTCATCAATTACTGATTTTATATGTTCATCAAATAGTTTTTTAATGTAATTTTTAATTGTCTCAGACAACTCTAAATTAGACATTCTATTTGTCATATTTTATTTCGTATTAATATATAATATATAATGTATTCAATACTTAAATAAGCAAATTAAACAAATATATATATTATTTAATTCTACATTATAAATATATAAGTATGTATAATTAATAGATATCTATATAAATATAAATATATATATATATATATATATATATATATATATATAAATAAATACTGATAATAAATAATGTAAATAAACCACACTATTATACAATTTTTACATATAATATATAATGTATTCACTATTAAATAAGAAAATCAAACAAATATAAATATATTTAAATAATACATGATAAATATAAAATATGTGTAATTAATATGTATAGAAATACTGATAATAAATGTATGATATAATATTAACATATAATGTTATATAGAATATGATAAATAACTTAGCTGTATTGTTTACGGTTGATTGCGTTTATAAACACGCCCTCTCGACATGAATGCTAACACTGACATTATATATATATATATGTGTATGTGTGTGTCCGTGTAATTATACATAGATAACTATTAATACGATATAATTATAATGTCAATCTTATCATTATATCAAATAAAGTAAATGGTAACTATAGTATTACGATTTCTTTCACAATTATACTAATATATAAATACATATGTTTTAATATTAGAGGTTACAAATTTAAAAAAATTTAAATATATTTAAAGTGTACATATAATATTTCACTCTATATTTTATTTATATTTTCTATCATTTATCATTTATTTCTACGGTACATAACAGTAAAATATTTTAATATCGTATTAATACATTACAATACAATACGTATTAACAATTGTTCTTTATTTATTTAAATAACGTATGTTATCGATAGCAAATATGTCGACTATATACTTTCGATTAATCTAACAACAGCGAAACATAGCTAACTCCTCGATTAGCTAACACGGCGCGGTTATGTTTAAAATAGCCCAAAATAAATATCACACTTGCGCGTCAATAGATTACAATATACTATTTATAATACTTATTATTGTAGAGTACATAATACTTATTAGACATTAGACATTGCGGTAATCAATACATCATATAATGTAAACGTATAAACAATATATTAAAAAATAGATATTATCGGCGATATCTATTACTGCGCTATTGTTCATTTGATTAATGATTATTGGATACCCTAAGTGGTGTCAATAGATTAGATTATGAGGGTATACACTATAGTACGGGGTTTCCGATATAGGATAATACATGATGTTTTATATATTGTTTTATATATTTTATTGATTGATTGATAATTTATTTAAGCAAATACATATCCGAAAATATAATCGATGGTATAACATATAAATATTTGCTAACGATAAAATTATATAAATAAACAAAGAATAATACGAAATTAAAAAATTAATGAAATTAGAACGTTTTACAGTTACCGTAAAAATAAACGAAAACAATCGAAAGTAGAAATAAATCATATAGTAAAAATGATCAAAATAGAAATAAAAGATAGCGTCAAAATAATCGAAAATATAAATAAAATACATTATTTTGTAAGTGGTATCGAAATATTCAATTTCTACTTTAACTTTATAGAATTCTTCTTATCTTTGTACCCTCCCAGGAAACCAAATATGGTTTTTTACGTTGCATTTGGTTGAATTACGTTGCAAAAGTTAATAAATATGTTTATTGTGCAACTTCACATGAAACATATAATTATTTATAAATATATTTATAAAATATTGGTTGCATTTAAACATAAAATATAGTAAAAAGAAACTTTAATCAATTTATTTATAAATATGTTGAAAAATGTAGATAAATACTATTTATCTGCAACTATAAATACATTTCTTATAATTGAATTATAACATTTTGGTTGCATTTAAACATAAAATATAGTTAAAAAACTGTAATAAATGTATTAATAAATATGTTGAATAATATAGGTAAATACTATTTATCTGCAACTATAAATACATATCATATAATTGAATAATAGAATCTATATATATATATATATATATATATATATATATATATATATATATAGGTATCATGGGTATATCACCTATATGTATCATCATTAATTGTAATATTAGAATTAATAGTATGAAACATATTAATATAAATTATATTATTATTTAATGGTCCTAAATAATATTTACTTATTATAGTATATTATAGTATTGTTATAGTATTATATTCCTATAATATATTATTATAATATTTATAATAACCCAGCAAATAGTAATAGCTTCATAATAGCAACATAATAGCAACATAATAGCATATATAATAACCTCGAATGTTTACATTGTGCTATTATGCTGTATTATGTTGCCATTAAAAGTCTATTATGCTGTTATTAATTTGTAATGCTATTATGTTGCCATTAAAGGTATATTATGCTGTTATTATTTTGCTATTATACACTGTTAGAAAAAAGAGTTTTCCAGAGTTTATTAAAATATAGAAAACTCTTTTTTTATAATGTAGAAAACTCTTTATTTAAAAACAGTTTTCTATCTACTAATACGGCCAAATACTCTACAAAAGAGTATTCCATATCATAACAGTTATAAAAACTACCAAAAGAGTTTTCAACGTTTATTAAAATATAAAAAACTCTTTTTTTTATAATGTAGAAAACTCTTTATTTAAAAACAGTTTTCTATCTACTAATACGGTAAAATACTCTACAAAAGAGTATTCCACATCATAACAGATATACAAACTACCAAAAGAGTATTTAATATAATATACATTCGAGTTATTTTATAAAACTCTTTTTATATAATGTAGAATACTCTTTTTATAAAAAAATTAATGACTTAATTATAAAGCAATCATCTTATATTTTATTTTTGGGTATATTTATAGATGAAAATCTCAATTGGAAAAAACAGATTCATAATATTAAAAACAAACTTAATCGATGTATCTCTTTAATAAATTGATTAAAATCTAAATTGAATAGAGAATCCCTTATGAACATATATTACTCTTTATTCCATAGTCATTTGCATTATTGCTCAATACTCTGGGGTAATACGTATTTTAGTAATATTAAATGTATTACTATATTACAAAATAGATGTCTAAGATCAATTTATTATCTACATAATAGAACAAATATTGACCATATTTATATACATAAACGTATTCTCAAATTTAATGATATTATTAATTTAAATATTTACAAATACATGTATAAAGCTTGGTACAATAATAATATACATCCACAAATTATTAAGTTATTTAATAAAAAAAAGACAATATATTCTCTAAGGTCAACTAATGAATTCGTTGTTCCCAATATATCACGTTGTTATGATAAATTCTGTATTGGTTATAAAGGTCCTTTGTTATGGAATTCACTATCTATTGATATCAAAACCACTAACCCTTTGAAAAAGTTTTTAAATGTTTTAAAACAAAAAATTATTGGTCACTATTAAAGTCTTATTTATTTATTTATTTATTTTTATTCAAATGATGAAATTCAGTAATTGGAATAGTTTTTAATTAAATTATTTGTTTACAATATTTATATATTTTAACAATTGTATTATCATTTGTTTTTAAATGTATTGTTTATTATTATTCTTATTATTATTTGATTAAATTTGTATTACGAGTTACCTATTATTATTAATATTATTATTATTATTATTATTATTGTTATTATTGTTATTATTATTATTATTATTATTATTATTATTATTATGTCTTGTATATATTTTATTGTAATTTTATTTATAAGATTTATTTTTCATTACTATTTATTATTTTTATTAACTGTTTATTATTATTTTATTATTTATATTATATTTTTTTATTTTTTATTTTATAAAGAGGAGGAATTTCGTGTTTTTTGTATATTGATTGTAGCGTGCGGTGGTGTATTATATGCCGAGTACTAAGTTTACCGGTGTGATTGTGGTGGGATCATCTCAAGGTATTAAGGATTTGGCACATCCTTACTGAAAGTTGGTAGCCTTATACTATTCGTTCGTTGTGGTCGTTTTATGAAATATGTGTTGTTTTTCCCTCTTTATTTGTACACGTCTTGTTTTATTGTTATTTGTATCTATTATTATTATTTTTATTATTATTTATATATAATATTTATTTGTATTTTAACTATTTTAATATTTAAAATGTTACTTTATATTTATATTTTACTTTTAATTTCCAATTTTATTTTATCTTTGTAAATTTTATTACTGTTTGTTTTTTTTCCATTCCTTTTGCTGACAGGTAGATATCTCGATAAGTTCAATGAACTTCTATATCTACCTGGGTTCATTCTCGTTTATTACGACGAACCAATCTGATTATTATTATTATATAATGTAGAATATTATTTTTTATAATATAGTATAATCTTTATTTAAAATCAATTATTCATTAAATAATATATAAACATATATGTTATTGATACAATATATTACAAGGTTTTTTTTTTAGAAAATCATGTTTATTTTGATCATAAAACATTATTTATTAACCGATTAATAATTTAACTGTCAAATTATAAAATAAACATCCCATAATATGATGTCCAATCAGCGACAAGCAGATTTCTTATGGCAATCGATATAGGTTTGTAAATATTTCAATTATTAAATTAAAAAATATGATTACAAATACATGTTTTTGAAAAATCATATTAACTTTAAAATATTTATGAAAGTTTTATCTATACAATTTCCCATAAATATATTATATATACTTGAAAATAACTCCATACGAGTCTGAACCGCTAAATACAAAATTGAAAAAAATTTAATAAGTATTATTATAATACTCGATAAATCATTTATTGAATGCTTATTTAGTAATAAGTTATTTACATAATTAATATTATATAATTATTTATAAATATATACTCGATAAATCATTTAATGAATGCTTATTTACATAATTAATATTAAATAATTATTTATAAATATATAATATATATATATATATATATTTTAACGGGGGAGGGTCATAACCGGATCGCAGGATCTAAATATGAGGCGTGTGTGTAAAGTACACTGCGCCTATATTCATATCAGTGAAGAATCATACTAGATTTAATTATATAATGAAATGAATTAATTTCAAATGAATTAATAAAAATAAATTCAAATTAATTAAAATCAATTCAAATTAAGTAATACAATTATATTAAAAGTAATGAATTAATAAAAAACAATTCAAACTAATTAAAATCAATTCAAATGAAATAATAAATATATATTTATATAAATAGTATATATATATATATATATAATATAATTATATATATATATTATAGTTATCAATAAAATTAAAATGAATAACATATATATATATATATATAAATATAATATAGTATATAACATATATAATATATAATACAGTATATATATATATATATATATGTATATGTTTATATGTATATATATGTGTTATATTATATAACTTATATACTATATTATATATGTTATATACTATATTATATTTATATTATATTATATTTATATATATATATATAAATATAATATAGTATATAACATATATAATATATAATATAGTATATAAGTTATATAATATAATACATATATATATATATATATATATATATATATATATATATATATATATATATATATATATAAATATAAATATAATATAGTATATAACATATTATATGTCATATATAATATATAATATAGTATATATATAATATATGTGTATTATATATATATATATATGTGTTATATTATATAACTTATATACTATATTATATATTATATATGTTATATACTATATTATATATTATATATGTTATATACTATATTATATACTATATTATATATATATATATATATATATATATATAGTATATACTATATACGTATGGTAAGTATACCGTAATACGGTAACCGTATACGTAATAATAACAGTACAGCGTATATATGTATTTAATTTTATCTATAGATAATATCAAAGTATAGTAATATTAGATATATCTATGTATATCTATTATTAGATATAGCTTTAATTTGTCACTGATATGAATAAACACGCTTCGTTCTTTCGACGCACGCCTCATATACGATCCTACGATCCGGTTATGACCCGCAGTATCTAGCTACCGCATAATACTTAAATTGGTAACATTTATAAATTATTTAACTATATATTTTTATTATTTATAATTTATTATAATTTTAAAGTTATAAATTTGATAACAAATACTTATATTTGAAAACTAATATAACTGTGGGATAGTTATGAATTTTGTATCTATAAAAATGCCCATCGATATATTATCAAAATGGTAGCATATTTATTAAGAATAGTATCTATATATATATATATATATATATATATATTTATTTTGTTGACTTTTATATATTTAATATTATAACTATAGGTACTTAATATACTTAAGGGTGTATAATAGTTTATTATTTATGATATAGTTACTATATAGTTACTATAATAGTATAATATAATATAATAATTAAGATTTATAGTTATATTTTAAAGTATTTATATATTATATATATAATAACTTCATAAATGACAGGACACTTTTATTTAAAAAGTTAACGTGCTATCAAATTTTGTTTTTAAATCTACTATTTTCAATAAATAATATTTGATATCAAGTTATTAATCATGTATTTAAGGCTAAATTTACATATATATATATATATATATATATATATATATATATATATATACATTAATTTAGTGAGCTATAATTAATGTTTAGATAATTATTTGTGAACAATTATTTTTGGAGAATATCGAATATGGCCCATTTTTGTTTTGATTACGATTGCCTATATAAAATTTATAATATTTTATTCGCATCGTTGTAACTTTAAAATTTTAATAAAAACTATTTTATATATACTCTAATAATATAGACTTCATGTGCAATTTCCATATAAGATTATCATGTACACTAGTGTGTACAATTATAAATGAGTATTTTACATTTTACATCATATATCGTAATAAAAACAAACCGGGCCATATTTGATATATACCTTATTTGTGAACCTACACTGTAAAAAATAACCTATAACCACAACGCTGAATAACCTATCTTAAAATGTCCCAAAATGGAAATAGGTTACTGCCTATTTCTAATATGTTTAACAGAGTGGTAATAGGGTAGTGTATTTTTTTTGGTTATAGGTTAGATAACTATTACTGATCTATTGAATGCGTGATTATAGGTTAGCGCACATTTTTTGGTTATAGGTTCATGACCTATTATTGATCTATTGAATGAGTGGTTATAGGTTAGTGCACATTTTGTGGTTATAGGTTAGTGGCCTATTACTGATCTATTGAATGGGTGGTTATAGGTTAGTGCACATTTGTTGGTTATAGGTTAGTGACCTATTACTGATCTATTGAATGCGTGGTTATAGGTTTGTGATTTATTACTGATATATATATATATAATTTGAACAATCCATGAATAAGCAAATTTACGTTATAAACTACTTGGCTACCAGCCTACCTAGAATGACCACAAACACATCATAGAAAGACAAGATTACCAACATACAAAGTATATGGAATGCCAAAGATCAATTAGGTAATTAAACAAAGAATATTGCAACTAATAGGACACTGCATAAGGTACACCGATGAAGTAGTGCACAATTAATGTTATGGAAGCCAAAGAATGGCATTCCATACAACATACGTATACGAAACAGGGAGACAACCCACAACATCTCTATAAAGAAACATTGGGTCTGTTAAGAAGATAAATTACGAACACTGATGACGGACCGAATAAGATGGAAAATAATAACATTATATGGTCGAGTGAGAACTATGTAATTAGGTATTAATAAATAAATAATTAATTTTAAATTATATTTATTGTAGAAATCATTTCGTCCCCCAAGTCCTCCACATTCGTCTTTTCAGGTACCTATGGAAAAACAATAATTAATAAATATTGAAGTGAATGTGTATTATACAATAACTAAAAATGAAACTGTCTATATTAATATCATCAAGACCCTTTGTCCTCCTAGTGACCCTTGTTGCATTAATATTATACTAATTAATAATATCTTATTAATATTATATTTAATATTATATTAGTAATACTATACTAATTAATACTACACTAATTAATATTACACTAATTAATACTATAATAATTAATATTATACTAATTAATCATATAATAATTAATGATATACTAATTAATATTATACTAATTAATATTATAATAATTAATATTATACTAATTAATATTATACTAATTAATACTATACTAATTAATATTATACTAATTAATATTATACTAATTAATACTATACTAATTAATATTATACTAATTAATATTTTACTAATTAATACTATACTAATTAATATTATAATAATTAATATTATACTAATTAATATTATACTAATTAATACTATACTAATTAATATTATACTAATTAATATTATACTAATTAATACTATACTAATTAATATTATACTAATTAATATTTTACTAATTAATACTATACTAATTAATATTATAATAATTATTACTATAATAATTACTAATATCCTATTAATAGTATACTGATTAATATTATACTAATTAATATTATACAAGAGTATATACAAATAAATTCAGTTAGGACACAATAAAACTTTGTAATGTAAAGTATAATGTAGGCGAATAATGTTAAAATAATGTTTGAAAGATTTATATATTAATATAGGGGCAATACTAGTTTGCATTGAAAAACGCATGTAAATATACGGAATCAGTGTGAATGACTATTCACACTGTTAGATATATATATATATACTATACGAAAAAGAGAATATTTCATGCACGAAAAAACGCACGAAACCGCATTTACGCACATAGAATTAAAAACGGAGTTGATGTGACCTATTATATATGAAAATATAAAATAGATCAATATATACTGTATGAAATTGTATATAAACAAATGTTATACATATATATGCATTATTATGAGGAACCAGAAAATAGGTTTATAAAATATACATACATTAAACATTATGCATTATATATGATCACTATATATTATTATATATAACATATTATTTATAAAATATAATACATATAATCCAATATAAGTTATACAAACATATTTATTATAAATAAATAAATAGAATTTGTAATCAAATTGAAATTTATATAATTTGTAAATTTATATAACAATAGAATATAATATATTTCATATAGTAATATCAAATATTTATTATAATTATATAAATTGAATTTTTAATCAAATTGAAATTTGTAAAGTTATATAACAGATAATATATATAAAGTATATAGTATAATATCATATATAAGTTAATACACAAATATTTATTATAATTAAATAAATTGAATTTTTTATCAAATTGAAATTTATATAATTTGTAAATTTACATAAGAATAGAATATAATATCTCATGTTAATATAATATATTTCATATTTTAATTTATATCTCACAAACAATATACAGATAGATCAATACTATATGAAATTATATATGAACACATTTTTATCTTACACATGATCAGTATATATATATGCATTATTTAGAGTAACCAGAACATAGTTTTATAAAATTTACATTTATTAAACATTATTCAAATTTAATATTATAAAATATAATAAATATAAAGTATAATATCCAATATTTATAAATAAATATTTATTATAAATATACAAATTTAAATTTGTAAATTTATATAATATCTCATGTTAATATAATTTCTTTAATATTTTAATTTACAACTCATAAATAATATACTATTTGTATTCATTATATGATCAATACTCATTATATGAAATTATATATGAACAAATGTTGATATTACATACAATCAGTATATATATATATGCATTATTATGAGGAATCAGAAAATTGGTTTATAAAATATATATTTATTAAATATTATTCATTATACTATATATATATTTATATATAAGTTAAGGTATTAAAATAAAAAAATAATAAATATATAAATTAACTCTGCTTGTAAGAATACATGTGTTTTAATCAATGGGTCTACAATATGGCTATTTAATATTGTGACTTTAGTAATGCCAATGTAATTTTTTTAAATAGACAATGAAATTATTGTAATATATATATATGCATATGAATAACTATATTTAATACATATCTAATTAACATTTCTTTGACAAATTAAAGTAATGTTCGCATGGGAACAACCTTTTTTACAAAATATAATACTAATCACTGTGAAATATATATATATATATTATATTGAATATTATATCAACTATTAATGACTAATAGTGTTTATTGTTAACTCATGTTTTATATAAACAGGTCAATCATAATAATTATTATATTTGTAATATTAATTTATATAATAAATATATTTTAAATAATAATATCAATTAAATAAAAACTCACCATTGTTCCATATTCCTCCTCAGATTGCAGTGAGTGTTCTATCTCTAGTAAATACCCAGTTGACGCAACTGCAACAGACACTAGATATAATAGCCTCGTCTGTATTATTCTTTACCTTGTTCTGAGAATATATTGAATATAAATTAAATGATATATATATTATATTAATAGATATATATTTTTCCTGTTGAATTATTCACTTTTATATAATTATTGTAACTAGTTATTAAAAATAAATGTATATAGGATACTCAAATTTTAATTATTCATTTATTTATATATATCTTGTTATTGTTATTTTTATTTGGTGGAGTCCTTTCATCCCATCCAGGAACTTAGATGAAGTTTTCACTTATAACCATATATGGCTCTAATGTCCCTTCGAAGCCGCTCTCATGTTAAGGCATCCATGGTTTTAACGAGAGCCGATCATTTATTTATACACAATTATATAAGATCACTTCTAAATAATATTTTAAGACCCATTTTATAAAATTAATTAATGGTCCGGACGAGGCTCGAACCCGTGTCCTACTGCTTGTGTGTCCGACGCCTTAGCCACTGAGCCACACAGGCAGTTATATATATATATATATATATGCTAAATAAAGGTAATATATTTATTTCTAACCTTTAATAACCTTTTCCTGATATCCTAATTGATACTTTACTCCGTAAATCATCAATTGTACCTAAAAAATTTTTAAACAAAGTATATAATATATCTACTCTATAAAATAGTCTATTTAATTGTATATTATTTTTAATTTATATATATATATATATATATTGGTGTGTGTATGTATGAGAACATGGGGGTTATATCACTACTAGTGAGTCACTAGTATCAGTAATAACTGAAATATTATGATTTTAATGAACTAAATTAAAAACAAATAACTTATGGATAATAATATGGATCATTTAATATTCCAAACATAGAAACATTTTTAATATTTTAAATATCTTTATACTACTATTTGAACACACAAATACTACTAGTTATAAAATACTATTCATTATAATTTATTATTTAATATATATATACATATATATCAATAGATTTATTGTGAAATCATATTATTCATATAAACAGGTTATCTTCATTTATAATATTAATTTATATAGATATATGTGAAAACTCACTATTTTGCATATTCCCCATCGGACTGAAGAGATACATCTAGCTCCAGTAATTCCGTAGTTGACGCAACGTATCCTCTAGATACAATAGCCTCGTCTTTATTGTTCTGTCTTGTTCTGAAATATATTTAATGCAAATTAAATAATATATATATATATATATATATATATATATATATATATATATATATATATATATATATATATATATATATTAAATAATTCATTGATGATGAATGAGAAATTTACCACTACGATTCATGAGTCATGGAACTAAAAGTTAGTTAGTAATAGTTAAATACCTATAATCCAGTGAATTTGATTCACTGATGGATTTAATTAAAAATAAGAATACAAATAATATATGTTACTTTCGATAACTATTACTTTTACTTTGAAATATTAGATATAACTATTAAATTCTTTATAAAATTTGTATTTAATTAATAATTATTTTTATTTTTTCAAATATAAATATACTCTTAAATCCAAATAAGAATATAACTAAAATATATAAAAATACAAATAGAGCAGATCTGATTTTTATCATTATTAAATTACTAATTTATAAAATGTATTTTATCATATACAAATGTATAAATATGTATATTTTGTATTCAAATACAATTACAAATGATAAAAATCTGATTTTAATAATTATGAAAACTTATTTAATCACATATGCATGTTTAATATCTTATTCAAATATAGATACTCTAGAAAATACAAATATATTTCTGTTTAATAATTCAAATACAGAAAATCTGATTTTAGTAATTAATAAATTTAAATATAATAATGTATATGATTAAATACAAATAATATTTGATATATTAATATTATCTTATTCAAATATAAATACAATAGAAAATACATATTTACTAAAAATTTAAATAAATGTCTGATTAATGATTCATATATTATATAATTACACTAAATCTGATTTTTATATTTATGATCATTTATTTATGTACAAATATATAAGTCATTTCTAACTATAAATACACACAAATATAAATACATTTATGATTATCAATATCAATCATTTTTTATAACATTACAATTTATATATATATATATATAATAAAGATTTGTTAATTTAATTAAAAAATATCCATTATTCAATGAGATATAATCTAATATGTATTATAAATTAATTAAAAAATGCATAATTCCTATCTACACCATGTACAAATTTTACCATTTTTTTAAACTTTTTTTTTAATAAAAAATTAAAAAAAACTAAGATATGACTTACATTATATAATTTGATAACCTTTATAATGATACAAATTTTATTATAATAGCATCAATATATAAAATCTCATTCTCTTACCTATAATATATATTAAATGATAAAATGAATGATTTTTTAAGTTTTAAATTTTAATTACAATTATATATAATATATTTAATATTTTTTATAATATATTTATCTATATGAATATTAATATGCATAATTATATTTAATATATATCTAAAATTAAAATCAAGTTGTATGTCAAATTAAATAATTATTATTATAAGCACATGGGAAACACATTTTTTAGAAAATATAATATTAACCACTCGGTAATCATAATATTTTAATAATTTCGTACTCAGTAACATATGAATAATTTATACATTTACAAATATTAATTTTTAAATACCTAATAAACCGCGTATTTATGGAATAAATAGAATTAATATTAAAAAGTAAACAATATTTATTATATTCAAAATGGCTAAATGTCAAAGGGTTAAATGTCAATACCCGGGTCAATACAACAATTCAATATAGGGGATACTAATATCAAAGCCAGGGCTTTGATATAAATAAATATGAACTCAATTCATAACATTTTAAAATAATGATTATTTATAACAAAATAATGTGTTTTAATCACAAATCCAAATAAATGTGATATTTAATATCGAAAAATTCATTATAATTATTATAATGAATTTTTATAATATTATAATAATATGATAAATTTAATGTGAATCCAAGTATATAAATATGATTTCTATATTATATAATGTGACTATATATTCACTTAACATATTTACAAATAAAATATTAATCATAATAACATAATAGGCCTATATATACCTAATTTTATAACTTAATCAAACTAACCTAAAATGAAACTTGTAATATGTATGACCTATAGGTTTAAATTATAATTTAATATACTTTGTATATATATATATATATATATATATATAATATGGTATAGTCTATATTATATATTATATAATATAATCCCAGCTAACAGTAAGAGAAACATAATAGCAGCATAACAGCATATGCTAGAGCCTCACATTTTTACATTGTGCTATTATGCTGCCATTATACTGCTATTAAATGTATATTATGCTGCTATTAATTTGTCATGCTATTATGCTGCTGTTGTATTTCTATTTAAAGTATATTATTATGCTGCTATTAATTTTAAAAGTATATTATTCTGCTATTATGCTGCTATTATTAGAATAGCATCATAATAGCAGCATAATATTAGCATAATGGCAGCATAATAGCTGCATAATAGCATGACAAATTAATAGCAGCATAATAGACATTTAATAGCAGCACTATGGCAGCATAATAGCACAAAGTAAACATGTGAGGCTCTAGCATATGATGTTATGCTGCTATTATGCTGCTCTTACTGTTTGCTGGGATGTTATATCTATCTGTATTTATATGGTTATATCATCTCCCTGGTTATATATATATCAAGACCTAGGTATTATAAGAGTTCCTATAACCTTTAACCGAGGTTATATGAGGTAGTGTATATATGCAGTGTAATACCCAAGCAAACAGTAATAGCATAATAATAGCAGCATAACAGCATATTTAATAGCTTCAAATGTTTACATTGTGCTATTATGCTGATATTATGTTGCCATTAAATGTATATTATGCTGCTATTAATTTGTCATGCTATTATGCTGCTGTTGTATTGCTATTTAAAGTATATTATTATGCTGTTATTAATTTTAAAAGTATATTATGATGCTATTATCATAATAATTATGTTGCTATTCTAATAATAGCAATATAATAACAGCATATTATACTTTGATAAAAAGTAATATCAGTAACGTGATTTAAAAACTTAAGTAGAACTTAAGTTGATCATCATGATGTAAGTCGTACTTAAGTCAACTCAGTGTTTACCTTCTGCATTATAAAAATATCAATAGGTTTTTACTATTAATAGTTAATTAACTGAAACAGGAAACATTACCTACGACGTAATATCATAGATCTAGAGAGAAATGTCTCTCTAATTTAATGAATATCTCCCCTATCTCATGTTATCCCCTTTTATCATATATTTATAGTTTATACTATAAACTATAAATCTATGCCTTTTATCCATCGAGTTGGTGTGAAACCCTTTTTAAAGGGGATCCCTATAATGATAGAGTCTATATCTCGAGATATATATAGACTATAGTCTCTATCATTATGATAATCATAGACTCTATATCATTATGATATAGAGTCTATGATTATCATAATGATAGAGTCTATATACTCATATTATAATCATATATACTATATAATATAGACTCTATCATAGACTCTATGATAGAGTCTATATTTCATAGAGTATATGGTTAAGATCCACGTAGGATTATTATAATCCTTAATTAAATGATTATATTTAATATAGTATATATAATATAATATTATATTATATTAAATATAATATTATAATAAATTATTTAATAATAGGTTTATAATTATAATAATTATAGTGGATTTTACCCAATTTAGGAATACTTTTAGCACACACAATATAGTTAATAGTAACGTCAGGTGAATAGATAATAGGGGAGATTAACCTTCTTATTTTCAGATGCACCTAAATCTTATCATCATTAGTTTTATATTATTATAATATTATTATATAGAATAAATAAATAATTACTTACCTACTTATGTATTTATATATTTATTATGAAATAGCTTTATAGCCCAATTGTCAAAGCGTAGTATTCTTATGACGACGGTCAGAGATACGAATCCAGGTCGAGGCAAATATTTTTATTTTAAATATTATAATATTTTCATCTTTTATAATAATTAAAAAATAATAATAATGCAATTAAACTTTATAGAATTGATTCTATTATTATTTAAGTGTCTAAACTATATTATTATTAGTATTATATATATATATATATATATATATATATATACATATATATATATATATATATATATATATATATATATATATATATATATATAATATTATATGTATTACTTTAATTATTAGTATTATATATATAACCATATGGCTGAATAGGTGAATTATTTACTAGTTTATTTTATTATTATATATATATATACTAATAATTAAAGTAATATATATATATATATATATATATATATATATATATATATATATAACCTATATAACCTATAACTATATTCAGCCGTATGGTAATAGGGTATAACCTATAACTATATTCAGCCATATGGTAATAGGCTGTTTTACAGTATAAGGTAATAGGCTATAACCTATAACCATATTCATCCGTATGGTAATAGGCTATAACCTATAACCATATTCTGCTGTATGGTAATAGGCTATAACCTATAACTATATTCAGCCGTATGGTAATAGGTGGTGTTTACAGTGTTCAGTAATAGGCAGCAACCTCATTCCACTAATGGTAATAGGTCACCAACCTATTTCTATTTTCTACGCCATAGGTAATAGGCAACAACCTATTACATATATGTAAGACATATGATTATAGGTTAAAACAGAATTATTTTTTACAGTGTACCTAAGTAATTACTTATTAACTATAAAAGTGTTTATCACAATATTATATATGATTTAAAATAACTAATATATACTATTTATATAGTAATTATAGCATAATTTAATAACTTATATTTTACTAAAATTGTTAGTATTAATTGCTCATAAATTTTATATAATTACTTTTATGCTAGAATATTTTAATACTATTATCGGAGCAGATCTAAATATTAGCTAGTTATAGTGCTACGGGTAGTACATTTGTAGAATTTTAAATAATATAATAATTTATATGTATATCATATACCGTATGGATGTAGCTAAATAAATATATTATACTATGATTATATATTAATCGAGCTGTTTTAAATGATAAATGTAATAATTGTTTTTACAAATTAATGTATGGTTTATAATGGTCAATAAGTAATTATATTTATAATATACCAATTATACTTATATCTATCCCAGTACATTGATATATTTGTATATTTAGGATTTTTAGGACAATATTGGGGCAATAAAGAGAAACTGATGAGAGATGTTCATCTATGGATGTAATCGCATTCGTGACGCCTCGTATCCCGGTATCCAATAAAGAACTATATACAACAGTTGATGGACGCTGTATATACAGTCATGATTTCCATAACAAATGTGATGAGCGATAGAAATGATCTGACGTGTCAAGCCTGTCATGGAGTACTGATAAAGCTCGACCTGGTTAGTAAAGTTAGTATATGTATATAAATATATATAACTAGTTAATTATATATTCAAAAATCTATATCGCATCCACTTCCACCTGCCCTACTATAGCTAAATAAATTTAGATCTATGTCGGTTATTTTATTTGGTTCAATTAATATAAATCTTTATTCGTATATTGTATTTATTATCTAATATTTTAATTAATATCAGTCACTTTTATATAATTGAAGACTAATAAAAACTATATGTTTAATATCAATTAGTGGATGTCTGTCTACTGGTGATTACTGGACATGGTTACGGATAGAGGCGACCTGAGATGACTTAACGCTAGTGAGAAAATTCCCCATACGATTCATGTCATTGGACTAAAATAAGGTTAGTAAGTGTTAAATACCTATAATCATGTGCATTTGATATGTATCCATTACGAATAGATTCAATTAATAATAATAACAAATAATATAATACTTTATATTATTTTTTGTAATACTTTTACATTCGATACATTTCCTATATTAAACTATAACTATTAAATTCTTTATAAAATGTTTTATTTAATTAATAATCATTTTGATTTTATAACAAATAAATATACTCTAAAATTCAAACGAGAATATAACAAAATACAAAAAATAAAAAAACTTTTTCCTACTAAATGAATACATATATTTATATGCATATGTAAATACAAATAGAGCAGATCTGATTTTGATTATTAAATTACTAATTAAAAAATGTATTTGATAAAATACAAATATTTATATGTATATATTTTATTCAAATACCATGACAACTTATTAAAATACTAATTATGATAACTTATTTATATGTAATGTCATTTAAATATAAATACTCTTGCTAATACAAATATATTTCTAGTTAATAATTCAAATACAGAAAATCTAATTTCAGTAATTATTGAATTATTCAAATGTAATAATACATTTGATCAAATATAAATATTAATGTAATCTTATTAAAATACAAAACATATATACTAAAATAAAAATACACTAAATCTGATTTTAATAATTATTATAATTTATTTTATATACAAATAAATTAAATACATTTATGAATTATCAATCAAAATCAGTTTTTAGATAAATATTAATTTTGATAATGTAATTGATACATACGTTTTATTCATAACGTAATTAATTTATTAATGTTTTATAGCAAAGTTAGCATTGGTGTATCTTGACAAATAAAGAAAAATTAAAATCTAGTGTAAAGTATTAGTATTTAAATCAAAAAATAACGCTGTATAATATTTTTTCATATTCAAAAAATCTATCATCACAACAGATACATGCCAATCTGTTAAAGATTTCGCATGCCGTATAGAGCTGTTAGAGGTCACCTATCTTGCCTATCCGCTAAAGAGTTTGAATGCCGTGTCGAGCTGCTAAATAGTTAGCATACCAAGTCAAGCCGTAATAGATATTGTGTAAGCTATCAGTTTTCATACCGCGTGTCATGTATCACGCCGTAAGAATATCTGTACGTAGTAAGAGGTAACTCTATATAATTAGTATTATGATTATTATTAATTGTTAATATCAATTATAATTTTATTAAAAATCCTCAATGTAATTCAATAATATTAAAATCTCGTGTAGAGTTAGTTAAATTAAAAAAAATCCTTGTATAATAACTTTTTTCATATACAAAAAATCTATTATTACAGCAGATTCGTGCTATCTAAAGAGTTCACTTGCCGTATCAAGCTGCTAGAGGTCACCTAACATGCCAATCTTCTAAAGAGTTTGCCTACTGTGCCGAGCTACTAAATAGTTCATCTATCAGCTTTGCCATGTATACGCCGTAAGAATATCTTAATGTATAAGAGGTAACTCTATATAATTATTATTATGATTATTATTAAATGTTATTATTTTCAATTATATCTTATATTATCAAATTGATATTTAAAATATTTAGTAATGAAAATATTCCCATTAAGAGGAGGCACGCGTTCATCTAAACAACGCTATTTTAGCTCTAAAAACGCTAATGATAAATAACTAATGGAGATAATTTCAAGTTTTTTTAAACTAATAATTACAAAATATTATAATATATATATATATAAATGACAAGTAAAATATAATTGTAAATAAACAATACTGAAACAATAATAATTAGTACTAATCAGGGTTGGGGTCAAATACACTTTATCAAATACAAATACAAATACATTTTTCTTAAAGAATCAAATACAAATACACATATTTATTACATTTTTATACAAATACAAATACAATTACAAAATAAAAATATTAATACATTAAATATTAAATCATTTGATTTATTCATATTTTAAATCATATGGGCATATTTGATTTAAAATAATAATCCTTATACCAGATTGCATAATAATTAATTGAAATATATTTTAAATATATTTAATTCCTAAAGAAAATCAATAAAATAAAAAACTGTAAACAATAGACTTGTTGTTTGGGATATTATAAGTTATAATTTATAAAGTGCTGTTCACATGAGAAATCTATTCAAGAAATTTCGCAATAGAATTCTTATTAATTCCCAAAATGTAAAAGTCTATATTTTTCTGCGATTTTTACTAAATGTTCTAATACCAATTTATTCTAGTTTATGTGACAATTTATGTAATTGATAATTGGTAAAGCGCACGTACATGTATACTGACTAACATTAATGAATATACATTTACATTTCTATTGGTCAATCTAATATCAATCAATTATAATCGTTTACGATTAAGATAAGTAATTCAATTTAAGTTATTTAATCGTTTACGAATGTTTAATTAATAATTAATAATAATTTATTAATAATTATAATATATAATTCCTTATATAATTATTAAATTATGAATATATATATTACCACTTTATGATTATATAATGTACTTAAGTTCATATGTTCATCAAATGTGGGGGACGGAAGGGTATTGTGGCCGATGCGGGTATTGTGGCCGATAACGATATTTCAAGAACCATTATAGTTATCAAAAAATGATATATACGAAAAATGTAGATAATTGAATTCTAAGAATGATAGTGTACATCATTTTTTATTTATATCAATATTAATTATTGATTTTCGCTTAGAGAAAAAAATCAAATAATCGTAATTTTTATCGAAAAAAAACGTAAGGTTTACCTTATTTTATAGGCAATTATTGAATAAAATTATGTATTTTTAATATATTCAGTTAAGGTAATAAATAATATATCAGATTACATTTATAACAATATTCAATAATAACATAATGACATAGTAATCTGTTATTTAAACCAACGAGTGCGATGCGGCTATTGTGGCCGATGCATGGTGGGTATTATGGCCGATTAATAACCAATCAGCATCGAGATAATTTCAATGTGTAAGCGTATCATAAAAATAGTATATTTAGATAAATTCTTTATAACATCACTGAAATATTTTTATGATATGATTGCGGTTGTCGATATAAAACGCGCTGCCTAAATATTAATTATTTTCAATATACCATGATAGTAGTTATATCAAGAACATATGTCCTTTTCATGACCATATGGTTATATGTTCCTATTTAAATACATGTAAAATGTACATTATACCACAACAAATATCATAATATACAATGTATCAGTATTATAAGTGTATATATATATAAATCTAAATATAGTCTATAATGTATTAATATATACTATATATAGTAGGATAGTATAGATATATTATAAAGTATATACACAAGTGTATATATATACACTTGTGTATATACTTTATAATATATCCAAAGATTTTCCGAAGGAAAGATATAACACTTACGCGAAATCGTGTAATTCGAATTTGTATACAAAATACCCTGGTGCCACCTATAGCGGGTTACTTTTAGGAACTATGCGTTGTTTATAATGTAAATTCGTATTTAACTATATACTTTTAAAATGTTAAATAATATGCTTTAAATTAATATTTATATGATGAAAACTAAGTGTTCATTACTAATATATAACAAACAAATATGATATGTATGTTTTAAATGCTATAAGTATATATTTAGTGAGTAAAAGCTAATTTATATTGCATGTAATTTAATAGAGCAATGAAAACATTGTTGTATGCAAACAGAGCCGAACCTAAATCTATTTCAGTGATTTCGATACTACTGCTAGCAGCGGTTCGGGCTATAACTAAATTACGTTGCATGCATAGGGAGTGTTATATCTTTGCTTCGCAAAATCTTTGATATATCTATACTATCCTACTATATATAGTATATGTTAATACATTATAGACTATATTTAGATTGTAAAAATAAACACACTATGTACATAATAGTTAAAATCATATATATATAGGTATTATAAATATATATTACCTATTAGTTTATAAAATAATTGGTTTATAATATATAGTATATTTTATATATCCCCATTTAGTAAATCATATTTATATATCGACATCATAATTCCTACCTATCAATATTGATAACACGATAATAAACCATATATTTTATTATATATATATATATATATATATATAAATATTAATGATAGTATTACTAATTACCCTTATTAATAGTATTGTTAAGAATCCTAATATAAATGTTTAAATTAGTTATTTTTATTTAATTTATTAAACAATAAAATAATGATATGTATGTTAAAAGTATAACAATATATTTTTATATTTATATTTAATAATCTATATAAAAACTATATTTTGTAAGTAGTTAAATTTAAGACTAGCAATGCCTTGGTGTTATTAAATTATTCTAATTTTTTATATTAATGATATGTAATATATATTTATAAATATATTTATATATATATTCATAAATATTCACTAGAAATAAATATAAAATGATGTTAAATAATTTAATAAATTATATTATCTTTATATAAACTATAATTAATTCAGATATTTTAAAATAATGTTGGATTTTTCAAATCTAACATTTATATATCTTTTTATAATATGATATAACTTTATTAAAGTTAAATGGATTTGTTTAAAAAAAATAACCATATTTGTATAATAATTTACGATTCTGGAATGTTATAATATTATTTATAAATCTATGAATATGTTTATAAATTATACACTTCACATTTATTTAGTGAAATCCTATATGTATTATGATATTTCAATAATGTTTATAACATGGATAGGGTTTTATTTAGTTTAAAAAATTATTTAAAAAGCATTTAAAAAGTATATAAATATATAATTTTAAATTAAATTTTAATATAATTAAAGTTATAGATAATTATCTCAATACAATAAACTATAACCCAGATATTTTAATACAATAATATTATCTCACGATATTATATAAATGATAATTGCTTAATTTAATTAAGGTATATGGTTAATTACATAAATAATAATATATTATATTCACAAGATATATAATGAAATAGAAAATAAAATGTATATACTTTATTAATTTATATGCATATAGCGCATATTTTAAATGTATCTATCTCAAGCATCGATATAAAGAAAGAAATCGATATTATTTATATCGATGATATCAAGTTGATAATATCAACACATAAATCATAACACCAATGTGTACATGAATAACACTGTATATATTAATATATATATATATCATCGTTTATAATTTCATCGCATATTATGAAATTATATATATTTTTTATTATTATTATTTTCTTAATTGATTTTGATAAATTCTTTCTCACACATTTCTTTTTTGCCAGTGTCTGCACCAAATGTTGTTTATATGGAGATGATGTAATTATTGCGGTATAGCCCTTTCTTTTTCCTAAGGTTGTCTTTTTCCTATAATATTAATTAATATTGTAAGTTTATAAATTTATATATATATATATATATATATATATATATATATATACAGATATCATATATGTATATCATCTATAGCTGATTAGTTTAAAATATATAGTATAGTAATATACCGATTTTACTACTCGATAAAGTAAGATTCGATTAAAGCACGTTGACTAAATTATTAATTTGAGAATAATGCAAATTATATATTGTGTATAATTAATATAATTATAAATCCGTTTATAATAAATTATTATTATATATAAAATATCAAAATGTTACTAATGATTTTAATTAAATGTATATATTCAATTATTATATATTAATGTATAAATATGTGCAATGTTAATATGTTATACTGTATAACTTATACATATAAAATATATAAATAAAAACCATATTTACGAGAGGGGCCTGCAACTTCACCAGTAACCAAACTTTAAAGTAGGCTATCTATGGAAAATTTAATTATTATTATATTTATAATATATACATGTATATATATACATATATATATATATACATATATATATATATATATATATATATATATATATATATATATATAGTTGCCTTGTATATATCATTAACATATAAGTTAATAATACAATTTCATTATTATAGTATATAAAATATACTATATATAGTATATTGTACAATATAATATCAAATATATTTATGAATAAAGTCTGTGAACCTAAGAAGATGGTGAATCTAACCGTAAAACATTTAAATACTATAACTATAGTTATATAGGCTGCCTATAGGCGGTATATAATCATTATAATATAAATAAATGTATATACAAATGTATGTTATATTATATAACTTATATAAATAAAAACCAAAATCACGAGGGGGGAATTTCATTTGTAACCAGTATACAAAGATTTTGCGAAGCATCCTTCGGAAAATCTTTGCAGTATACCATTATCAGAACGTGGGCAATATCTTGGAATTCCGGACAGATTAATCTGTATATAATTTCATTATTATTATACTTATATTATATATTTATAAATTCACTTTATATATATATACAAATTATTAAAATATTGTTTTTTATTCTATAGAATAATATATTGTTAAATAAATATACATAATATATGTGTATATTGATTTAACAATAATTATTATATTTAATACTTTAATTAAGGTTTTTTCCATATCAAAAATATTTAAAGCTTATAATATATAGGCTATTGTAGTAGTATAGTATATACTATATACATATATATGCATGTTATAATACATATATTTTAGTGCATTTGTTTAATTTAATTAATAACATATATGTTTTTCTAATTGAAAAAATATTAAACTATAATTACACATTAATTACACATTAATGACATTAAGGCCTATACTTATATATAATAATGTATAGAAAAATATATTATTTATATTTTTATATCAATAACAAATAATATTTTAATATATATATATATATATATATATAAATACAAACCAAAATCACATGATTGTGTGTTTCATTTGTAGCCAGTATACCATTATCAGAACGTTGGGCAATCCTTGAACGTAATCTGTATATAATATCATTATTAAAACATTGTTACTATACATGCTATTTAGAGTTATATATATATATATATATATATATATATATATATATATATATATATATATATATATACAGTAAAACCTCTCTATAAGAAACTATTTTTTTTCAGTACTTTTGTTCTTATAGAGAGGTTTTCTTATAGAGAGGTTTTTACTTTTCCAATGATTTTAAGAATTAATTTATAATTGAAAATGCATATCTATAGGTTATATATATAGTATATTTATTTTGTATACTGTTTTAAATGTATACTGTATTGTTTGCGCTTAGAAATGTTAATACATAATGACATTTTATTAGATTTATATTAGAAATTATAAATTATGAATCATCATTGATGAATATTATATAATGAATATTATAATAATCTATTATTTAATAATTAATTGTATAATATAATAAATTGAATCAACAATACCCAGATCAATACATTTAAGGATATAATAACATTTATTAAAATTTTTTAATAAATTTAGTGATATACAATAACAATTATTAATTCATTTTAATTCATTTCTAGCTATTTATGTAATATAATATTATTTTAAAGATACAAATTATAGAAATTAATTATTATATAAGATATTTCTATAATTGTTAATAATCAATATACTATACTTCTATTTATATGTAATTATTTTGTATACAATAAGTTTCTTATAAAGAGGTTTTTCTTATATTTTCTTATAAAGATTTTCTTATAAAGAGGTTTTTTAATGTGGAAAAGGTTGAATTCCAACCAAATGTGTGAACAATTTTCTTATAAAGAGGTTTTTCTTATAAAGAGGTTTCTTATAGAGAGGTTTTACTGTATATATATATATATATATATATATATATATATATAAATATATATACAATAAAGATATGTCAGGCTAGCATTTAATTATATAATTTAATGTTTTACCCAATAGTATTTAGTAAATACTCATATTTTCATTCAAATAAATATACAACTAAATATTTTTCTATGGAATAAATGTATAATTCCATATTATATGGAAATATATTTAATTGCATATTGATTTAAATATAAAAAATGAATATAGTATATAGTATATACTATATACTATATAGTACATATTTTAATAACATTTTAAAATAAATCTAGTTTTTTAATCTTATTATTAATATTGAAAAAATTATATATTAATATATTTTTAAATAGATACTAGAAAATTAGTTAATATATTAATTTATATTTAAAGAATACTATAAAAATCCGATAAAAATTATATTGTTATTAATAAATCATATATGTCAACATGTATAATAGACTAATTTAATGAATAATTTATTATAATTTTGTTTTTAAAATGATATATATATGTATATATTATATACTATATATAGTATATATAGTATATATAGAATATATATATATATATATATATATATATATATATATATATATATATATATATATATATATATATATATATATATGTAAATGATATATAATGATATACATATATATAATCTATATATATATATATAATATATTACAATTTATATATGCATGTATTCATAATATGCATTGCATATAGATACATACATGCATGTATAATATCAATATTACAATTTACAAAATCCTTATAATCCTTATAAAATTAACTTATATGGAAAATTATGTAATAGTTATAATATACTACTTTATATTATATAAATATATTTATTTATTATTTTATGTGGATTTAATTAATTTGAATTGATTTTTATTAATTGATTTTATTTCATTTGAATTTAATTTTATTATTCTATTTGATTTGTTTTTATGTAATTTGAATTGATTTTTATTAATTAATTTGAAATTAATTTATTTCATTTGAATTTAATTTAATTTTGTTGTAATATCTAGTATAATTCTTCACTGATATGCATATAAATATATAGCAGTGTAATTTACCCTGAATTGTTTTTATGTAATTTGAATTGATTTTTATTAATTCATTTGAAATTAATTTATGTCATTTGAATTTAATTTAATTTTGTTGTAATATCTAGTATAATTCTTCACTGATATGCATATAAATATATAGCAATGTAATTTACCCTCATATTTGATTCATATTTAGATCATATGATCCTCCCACATATTTATTCTATAATTTATAATTGAAAAAATATAAAACTATAAATACACATTAAAAAATTATAAAAAAAAACACACATTATAAAAATAATGGGCGATTAATGCCTTTTGGGATTAAGAGGGTTATATGTAAATTGACAAACAACAATTGTATTACTTATATTATATATATATATATTACATTATTATTTTATATTGATATAAAATAAATAATATATTTATGTATACATTATTATATATAAGTAATTCCAGTTTTATTAATGTGTAATTATAGTTTGATATGTTTTCAATTATAAAAACATATTATATTAAATTAAACAAATTCTATGGAATATATTTATTATGAAAATGTATATATATATATATATATATATATACATATATGTATATAGAATTAATAACATATATACTATGTATTATATTATATATCTATATACATATATAGTATATAGTATATACATATATAGTATACAGTATATATATATATGTATATATATATATATATATATATATATATATTGTTATTGCTATTGTTATTTTTATTTTGTGGAGTCCTTTCATCCATTTACATTTATAGCTATCTTATATAGCCTATATATATCATATATTATATATGCCATATATAATATATATTATATGGCTATAATGTCCCTTCGAAGCCCCTCTCATGTTAAGTCATCCATGGTTTTAATGAGAGCCGATCATTTATTTATACACAATTATATAATATCACTTCTAAATAATATTTTAAGACCTATTTGTATGGTCCGGATGGGGCTCGTATCCATGTCCTATAGTATACTGCTTGTGTGTATGACGCATTAGCTAACTGAGCCACATATGCAGTTATATATATATATATATATATATATATATGATGTATTTCTTTTTCTCAGTATAATATTGGATAATTATTATAAAATAACATATTTATTAATAACAGTTTAAATTAATTATTAATGAATAATTATAATATTATTAATTATTAATAATATTATTAATAATATATAATTATATGCATAAGATTGTCATCCTATTTAAACGATTTAATTCCATACATAACTATATAGGTTTATATATAGTTATATATATATATATATATATATATATATATCTTTATATAGTTAAATAATTTAATTCCATATATTTTTATAGTACACATTTTAAATTTTATATTTATATACTATATATATATTGTATATATATATAGTATATTACGATTAGTATACTAATTGTCACGTATACTACAATAATGGTACAAATTATAAGTATGGCACTTTATTAATATTTCATATCACATAATCAAATACAATACTATATATATATATTAAAATATATTACCTGATGTTTGTTCCGGAGTTCTGAGAGTGAGACAATGATATCTATTCCTGAAGCCCCGTAACCAATCTATTCCTGCCATTTCATTTTCAATATTGAATCGATGTTCAATACAATTTTTATTTGCCATTTCGTTCAAATTAATCGACTTACATTTGAATTAATAATGTAAGACATATTAAACTAATTAATTAAAATATAAATTTGTAGCTGAATATAAGTAAAACTAAATGGGATAACGATTACTTATAAATATAATTACTATAAAAGTGCGTGTGTATCTTGATATCTGATAAAATGTATTTTATTTTTTAATTATAAAAATAGTGCGTATTTGAATACATGACGCGATCCTAGTAGCTATTTCGGAACTATCGACCATAATACCCGCACTAGTGTATTTTATCTCTATTTATACGGAAAATTTGCTTTTTAATAAAAATCAAATGACTTGAATACAAATAATTAAATGAGTAAATATTGATAGCCATTATTTAGAACAACATATTGTAATTGTATATACAACTTATTGGATCATAATATCCAATATTAGTATGATATATTTTGTTTCTTGTAAGGTAATAAAAAAATCGGCCATAATACCCTTCCGTCCCCTACATTTCTATTGGTCAATCTAATATCAATCAATTATAATCGTTTACGATTAAGATAAGTAATTCAATTTAAGTTATTTAATCGTTTACGAATGTTTAATTAATAATTAATAATAATTTATTAATAATTATAATATATAATTCCTTATATAATTATTAAATTATGAATATATATATATTACCACTTTATGATTATATAATGTACTTAAGTTCATATGTTCATCAAATGTATGTATTTTTAAGTACCCTAACATTTATACCGCTAGGGGATTTTTAAACTGGAATTCCTAAGAATTTATTGCGAAATTACTGGAATAGATTGCTCATGTGAACATAGCTTAACACATACGTTTTATATATAGAATATAAATTCATAAATTTATTTATATAGTATTCATAAAATTCTTTGAAAATTATTGTTCTATTATATAATTTATATTATTTAATAAATGTATTATTTAATATAAATTATTGTTAATTTGTTAATTTGTTAATTCATAAAGTAATTGTTTAAATTGTATTTAAAAATGTATTTGATCAAATACACCAAATACAAATACATTACTGATTAATTATTCAAATACAAATACAAATACAAATATACAAAATCAGCGTATTTAAATACAAATACATATTTGACCCCATCCCTGGTACTAATATAGAGTAGTACTTAAATAAATATTATAATGAGATATACAAATAAATATAAGTATAGAAGTTATAAAATAGAAAAATATTAATTTATTTTTATAGTAATAGTTTAATAATAGTTTTATAAAGTATTATATTTATAAAGTATTATACAACATAAATAATGAATAGTATAAAATTAATACAAGAATATAACGTCTTGCGTAGACAATTAATTATTCAAATACAAATACAAATACAAATATACAAAATCAGCGTATTTAAATACAAATACATATTTGACCCCATCCCTGGTACTAATATAGAGTAGTACTTAAATAAATATTATAATGAGATATACAAATAAATATAAGTATAGAAGTTATAAAATAGAAAAATATTAATTTATTTTTATAGTAATAGTTTAATAATAGTTTTATAAAGTATTATATTTATAAAGTATTATACAACATAAATAATGAATAGTATAAAATTAATACAAGAATATAACGTCTTGCGTAGACAGCTAATTATAGAAAGAACATTTATAAATTTTCTGTTTGGAAGCTTCTCTTTTCAACCAATGATATCTTGTTATACACATATGTGATTTTTTTATCAATTATACTTTATCAATAATCTATGCTTAATGTAAAAATATAAATTTTTTATATCGAAATATATAATTAAATGTGACAAGTATTTACAAAAATCCTGTCAATTTCAAATAATTATGATATCGATTACGCTTATAAAATCACTTATTAAAATAAATACTCACAAATAATTACAGAAATTTTACAAATTTATAAATAAGATATTAAAATATATAATACATTTTTTTTGTTAAATAAAAATATTAATCATATTTTAATACGCGCCTCATATTTCAAAACACCCTTAATTTGTATTGGTTTAAAATTTGAATTTGAAATTAAAATCAATATTTAATACCTATAGTTACCATATATGTACATATTAGTGTTCAATGATAACACTAATATATATATATATATATATATATATATATATATATATATATTATTTACTATAATAATAATATTAAATGTTTGGCAGGAAAATAAAACGATTCTGTGGCAGGAAAACAAAACGAATCTGTGACAGCTTTTGAAAATGACGATGATATTATTACTTAAATAATAAATATATATTTAAAAACTATTTTTCTTTTAATAGGATAATGGTAATGTCACTTATTTAACCAAAATATGTAGATGAAAGAATTAACTGAAAAATGTGATACATTTATAACTGAATATTTATCTGAACATCCCGAAAGTGAACTCCTGGATCTCATTTATAAATACGAATTATCATTAAAATTGGAAGATTATATAACCATCATTAATTATAAATTAGAATCAATATTTAATAATTTAATAGAAAAATATATTTTTATAAAATATGAATTTGATGAATTAAAAATATCATTAACTGAACGTTTATTTACAATAGAAGATGAATATTCTATTGTGAAAGCACTGACAATGTGGTTACAATATGATTTAAATAATAGAATGGAGTATTCAGAAGAAATATTTAAATTAGTTAATTTGAATTTATGCAGTAATAAATTAATGCTAGCAAATAAAATTATTGAAACTGGTAATATTGATCTTGATCAAATACTTAAAGATATCAATATTAATATTTCAGCAATATATAGCGTACATAATAATCCTGATACATTAGATTTATTGAAAATATATAGTTATCAACTTACATTTAATAATATACGATATAGTGAATATTCATTATATAAAGTAAGTACAGCTGGTATTTATGATATTAAAAACAATAATGCATTAATTAAATATGATTTTGAAAGTGTAAATAATGTTATTTATACAAAATCTAATGACTTGTATATATTATGCTGTATTATAGGTAAAATGTTTAAATACAATAAGAACACTAATATTATAACTAAGTGTGATTATCCAAATGATTATTTATTCAATGAACACTTTCCGCCTACTATAAATGAAATGTGTGATGGTAATCTAATTACTATAGGTTGTACATATATTACTAAAGTTGATACAGATAAAGTAATGATTTATAACACTAGTACATATGAATGGTCAGCAGGTCCAACATTACCATACGTTATATCTAATCATGCCATAATTGTTGATACTAATGATATATATGTAATTAGTGGATATAGTATTAATAGTTGTATTACTAAAGTTATGCGTTATAAAGATGGTGTATGGAAATCTACGGCACCATTAGAAAATGGTAGACAAAGACATATTGCTGTGAAATATGGTAATAATATTTATGCTGTTGGTGGAAAGCTTGGAAACAAACTAATTCGTAATATTGAAAGTTACAATATACACACTAATCAGTGGCATACAATAAACACTGATGTATTCAATGATATAACTAAAATTAATACTATTTATAATAATAATGATTGTTTATTTTATCAGTATGAAAACAGTAATATATATTGTATTTATTTAGATAATTACACACAAATATTAAAATATTCGAATATTAAATATATCGATACTAAAATATCTAAGTTTATTCTAATGTAGAATTTTATTATTTTACAATATTATCACTTAATTATATACCGTAAATGCATTAATATTCGATCATAGTTTTATTATAAAATCTTATATAGTTCCTTACATTTTGTTTTCAAACGTTATTTTATGATTATATAACTCATTATTATTTATTTATTATAACTTGTATGTAAACATATTATTAAAGAACATATGTATTTGTGTTATATTTGAATATTTATATATTGTTATATAATTATTTTTAATATTTGTATATATATATATATATATATTGTGTACAATTTTAAAATTAAAATTTCAATAAATGATACATACTATTTTATATATCTACTTTAATTCAAATATAATTACACAAATATTCTAATAATATAAGTTTATATTCTATAATAAGCTAATATATATAATAAGCTAATATATAAATTATTTACTAGAAAAATTATAAAATAAATTTAGTTTACATTAATGTAATTTTAATTAATAAAATGTATATACATTAATAAACTCTTGATTTTACGAAATTTTATGTCAATAATACATTATTTTAATGGGGGTATGTCGGTCATAAAATAGTGTTTTATTGTATTAATTATATCAATTATAATACAATTATATATAAAAAATATGTTGTAAAATTAACAATACATAATATATGTTAAGTATGGTAAAAACCGTTTAATGAAGGTATTATATGACTTAGTTTATTATTAACACTTAAAAAAACATTCTATGCACTATGTTATTTAAATAACTATTTAACTTAACACATTTAACTCGAAATAATAATATTCTCATATTAACTCAGGTTAATATGAGAAAATAATATATTATTCAAAATGATATTCAGAGAGTAGTTTATTATATATTCTATAGGATTATAATCAATGTTGTTGATACATAGATACTATATATATATATATATATATATATATATATATATATATATATATCAGTGTTAATTTTAGGTTCCAGGGCAACTACAAACATTTTTTATTATAGGGCATTTAAATATATTTTACTAAGTTATATTTAATATTTATGTTATGTGTAAACAAAATGTGTAAACAAGAAGTAAAATAAGATTATATTATGCTTTAAATGATGTTTTATTAAGTTATGACAACATATGATGTAATATCATAATATGTAATCGTAATAACATCGATAAGCTTTGCTTCTATTACGCAAGTTTAAATAACAGAATGTTGATGATGATAATAATAATATAACTTTACGCATACGATACAATTACATATATTTAATAATAATTAATTGCATATTTATAATGCATTGATTTCGGATTGGGTGATTGCTCTAGCCCACAATTTTACCTGTATTAATGTATATTAATGAATTAAAGTCAATGAAAGTGGGCGTATTTACATGAGTCACGTGTTCATTATTACGTTATTGCGTAATAGTCACTAACGTCATCGAGGTATCCGTGGAAATAGTGATCTCCACATCTGGATCCTATAGCGAGATCGCTAGGTGTGTTCGCAAGACCTCCTGTATATAATATATGTGTATGTGAACATACACATACGCACGTGCAATCGTAACTATAAACATAGGCGCATGTACCTCGGACATTCCTTAGTATTACGTAATATTCTATAAATAACTTATTACGCACTTGGCATTGGCAAGGTCTAATTACTTTATCGCTTAGTAACGCTTTACATCGTTATTATAATTAATAGTTACCATTATAATTAAAATTAATTCAAATAAAATGAATATACAATTGCAATACAACACTACGATTAGTTGACCGTAGCGACGTACCTGTAATGGGTAATGGGCTTCCTTGCTCTACTTTATCCGAGTAGAACTTCATTACACTTCCGTTATAAACCCAGCAAGCGTGGTGCCATTTCTTCTTGGAAATCTGACACATTTAAAGTCATCGTTTAATTTGTATATTAAAATATCCGTTTATAAGTATATTAACTAAATTATATAGTTTATGTGATAAGTCCGTATTCAATATCAATATTATCGATTAAATGACAAATATTTAACTATTAACATTCTAGTTTAATATATTGTTATTGTTATTGTTATTTTCGTGGATATCTGCCATCCCAACCAGGATGTTAAAGAACGTTTAATTTATAATCATATGGCTCTAATGTCTCTTCGAAGCCTCTCGCAAGTCATCCATGGATTATATATATATATGAACATGGAATAGCGTATCGCTAGGTTGCGTATTGGATACAAACCCCGGGAACTGCGTTCATACCGGAGCCGGTGCTAGTCTCGATACTGCCATAGGCTGTCATGCTGGATCCGGTGTCGCCATTCAGTCCGATTTCAAAACTGGGATCGGTGTTGCAGTCTCCGTTGCTGACCATCACGTGATTATCTCCTACAACCGTGGCGTATACGTATTAGTGGATATATACTAGTTACTCCTATATATATATATTAATTTAATTGATCTTTATTTTAACATTTATTTATATTAATTTGTTTGTAAATTTCACTTACTTAATATTTTTTATATATTTATTTTCTTATTATTTACTCCATGTTTGTTATATTTGTATTACATTTATTATTATTGTAACATATAACACCAATACTTATTGGTGCTAGAGATTCGCAAGTTTATTGCAACTATATATCTAGATCTATTTTTAATTGTATTCTTAATTAAAGTACATACTATTATAAAATACTGTATCCACTCAACCAATCAAAGCTTAGATATGCATATTCATCACCCAGTTTACCTGCATTATATATAATCTATATGGAATTTCACCCATTGTTTAATTAAATATTCCAATATTGTATTCGAAGTTATATAATACTATTCACGTATACAGTATATAATTATATTATAATAAGGTGCATTGACATGCCCATAATAGATAATAATAGATAATAATAGATAATAATAGTTTTATGTATTACGTAATATGTTTATCGCATGCGCACAACGTATCGGGTCGTAACCCATCGTAAACTGGAGTGTACATACGGCCTGAATCATCGTCATAATAACCATCAGTTGTGGGGAACTTGTAGTACAGGCATACGGAGAAGTCCTGCACCAAATTGTTGGCGAAGTAATTGTTTAAATAGGGTACCTGTTTGTATTGTTATTTAGAGATTTAGATTTTAAACCATACGGTGTGTATGAATATCAGCATATATATATATATATATATATATATATATATATATATATTCGGATAGTTTGGAGAATACAGCAGTCGTTAACAATAGTTAATGACTATATATAGTACTATAGTACGAACCGTTAAGTATGCGGTATCGAAGGAAGCCACCATGCCTCTCTGGTTATCGTTGACAAGAGTTACGGTTCCGGTTCCGACTAAAGACGACTGGGCCTTAGTACAGGTTACGTCATTGAAGTGCGTGTCGAACGGGAAGTCTAGCAGCAAGTCTTTTTCGCAATCGTTAGGCACCACTGTAACAATGGGTTCATTGTTAATACTCGAACACCGCGTATCCGCTTGTTGTTGCTGTTATTGCGTAAGAGTTGTGTTTCGTTATGACATCATCACTCGCGCACGATTGCGTAATTTAACAGTATAGTTAATTCTCGATATCTCTTAATAAGAGGTAGCGAAGAAATGTGACCGAAATATCGAGTGTCTGATATATCCAATTACATTTATAAATAGTCTGAGTTAGTAGGGTACTGAGGAATAAAGAATCTGATATATCGAGATTGGCTATAAATGAAAAGTAGATTGAATACTAGGAGAACGTAACTATGGCGTAACTGATATGTTACTTAGTTACAATATAATATTACATCACGTGATGCAATAGTATTACCGCACCTGATACAATAGTATTACACCTACTAGTAGACGAGCGGAGCGGATATTATAATCGCAAGACTTCGCGTATAAGGGCGTTTACAGCATACATACTCCATCCGTAGCACATCTATTAATAGACTATGACTCATCCGTATATAAGCGCAGTATGGCGACTTTCAACAAACCTATTCCATCGCAGGCACATTTCTCGGCCATGAATGTTGTACCTCCAGAGCACACCATGAGTACCCCTCCGTTGTAGTACTTAGTAGGGTCGCTAGAGTGAGCTATCAAGGGGCAGGGCGCCGATTCTACGATAGGGGTGTGAACGAGATCGTTATATATAAGTGTGTAGTAGGCATAACTAACATGTAGTACATTATAGTATGGACATACACTATAGTTTAGCATACTCTAGTATGTGTATATACTATAGTTTAGAGTAATATAGTATGCGCATATACTATAGTTCAGCGTACTGAAATCAGGTATTCGTTATTGTTGTTATTGTTGTATGATATGTGTTGTTGTGACATACCTGTGGTGGTGGGAGATATAGTGGTGACCGGAAGTCCGTTCATATCACAGTTGGGTTCAGCTGGAATGCTAGGCATGCAGGTTCGAATATCCTACGGTTCAGTGGTATCGGTTAGTAAATATCTTTAGAAACGTATTAATTACTATTCGCCATTATTTAAATAATTATATTTAAAAGTAATATGCATACTTTCTATGCGCGGTTCTATATTGTGTATATCCGGTTGTATGCACATAGTTTATGAATATTTGTTATATTGCAATCTAATTGTTTAACTATTGATTTTCACGCATGACAAATCCGTAGAATATTTTAAGTTACAATTGAAATGTTATTCGTATGTTATTGCATATCTGTATGTAAATTTAATTTAATATTTTTACAAACATCTAGACATAGTTTTCATCGATTACACCAATTGTAAAACATACTACTATATCAATATCAATAATCAATGAAGCGTGACGAAGTTAACCTGATCCCAGTATAGAACTCCGCACGACATTTGGTATGTAATATAGCTGCCATTGCTTGTTTTCTGACACATGTAGTACCTGAGGACAATCAACGTTTATGTTGGTTTATTATTAACGCGCTTGGTATATTTAGATTATATATGTTATAATATATTATTTTATTATTATAATCAGTATAATTGTATTACCTATTTGTATTACTTTTATATCTATATATATATATATATATATATATATATATATATATACTTGGTGACATCATTTATTATTTATGTAAGTGTCTAAATAAACTTTCCATTCAAAAGATTAAATTTAATATATATATATAAAATATATAAAATAACATACATTTTTAATATAATTATATATTTTATATTATATATATAATTCATTGTTAATGATTAGTATAATTTAAAAATTAGTAATTAGTTAAATAATGTCGTCGTCGTGGTCAATACTGACACGTGATTATATTATTTACAAATATTATGAGAAAACTAACATGTGACAATTCTGAGTATCCGGCTGATGGATTAAACCATCGACTAAATCGCATCTCGTACAGTCGGTATTATGTCCTATATGAGTCATCGATAAGCACGCATTAGTGGGCAGATTAGGATATATTATATGTATGATATTAGCGGTTGAACAGATTAGCGCGGTGTTACATAATATCACAATACCATATAAGGTAGGACAACAATAGGCAGCTGCTTCAGAGGCGCGACAGTAACGTACTAACACGTGACCGCCGAACACTAACCGGTACTGGCGCAGGTTATATCCGTAATGTCCACTAGTATACTGTGTAGACCACTAAAGGTGGCCACGGTAGCAACGTAATCTGGGCCCGACGATATCGCTAGGATTTCCGTGGGGTTGTAGTTCTTGATACCTGGGCGGCGCCGATGTGATGTTTGTGTTAACTACCGAGTCGAATTTTAATATTTCACATGAAATTAGGAATTTCATTTATATTATATAGGTTTAGATCTACTGTAATATATTAATTTTAATCCGAAAATAAATAATCGTATACAAATATTACGGGTAAGTTATTGTTGTTATTAAGTGGGTCGGTGGTAAACCTAGTACGATAATTGTGATATCATCGGCTTTAGCAGCATCGGCATTGGGTATCGTATTAACAACGTCGGTGTTCGAGTGTCCGTCAGTAATAAGTATGGCGAGTTGCTTTAGTGAAGATCTTCGGGTGTTTTGTACCATATCGTGCATAGCCTACATGATCAACATCAATGTATTAGTTTAACTTGGTGTATATATAAAATACATATATATATATATATGCATTATAATTATTTAACTATATACACAGTTTATACCATACACATTTTAATTTAAAAGATTCTCATTATACAGAATATTTAAGTTTTTATAAATGATAGGCCACGCCTACAAAGCTATGCCACGCCTGTTAAGCTATGCGCAGCAGACCATATCCATTACAGTTTAAAGAGTTTTCGGAGTATACCATGTAATGCACTACATACCTACTTGACTATAATGTCTACCTTAGCTAATGTTGCATAATAAAGTGTTGTTGTACGCGACCACTGACCAGTAAACCACTAGCTGTGTTAGTCATTGAATTCATGTAGTCGATATTCCATATGTGATCTATCATTAACTGCTTATCACCGTACGTGGTAAGGTCAAAGTTCAACAACGAAACACCACCGTAGGTCACGAATCCGATACGCGTCATGTCGTACGCTGAAATACGTGAATATAGAGTGAAGTAAACACGTGTGCGGCTGGTGTGCGGCTGGTGTGCGAGTGTGCGAGTGTGCGGATGTACCTAGTGCGCTAGTACTAACAAATCTTCATGGATCTAAGGTAGTCGATAACGAACTGCTTCTGTTTCCACCAGTTCAGCTCACCGATACTGCCGGAAGCGTCGAGAATGAACGTGAAGTCGCTGGGGCAATACCTCTCTACAAACACACCATACGATAACGTAATAATACTGCGAATATACTATAATGAACTATAGTGTGTAGGTACTATTAGCTGCTACTACGATTTAAATACAATATAATATAATAAATAATGTATAATTATATATTACATTGAAGTAATATTATAAAACATATTTAATTAATAATTCGATGTCAATAGAAATGTATTATACATATAACACTATATAATCCAGTCTATAATATATATATATATATATATATACACATTATATATATATTGTATATATTTAACTGTTAATAAAAGTATTACAAATTTTTAATGTATATATTAATTTAACACATTCCAATCGCGTAATATTTAAAATAATTATTATTTATACAATATAATTAACAACAATACTAATTGCCAATCAAATATTGCACTTGTGTAATTCTATAACAAATTAATAGAATCCATCGATAATTAATACCGCGTGAATTTTAAATTGAAAATAAGTTATAACCTAATTAGACAAACTAGAATTATAAAAATCCACTTCCATTTTTCAATGTAAATTTATATTATATTTTATTTAGTAAATTAATAATATTTTATATTATTAATATACGAATTGTATATATTAATAATATAATTAATAACATAACTAAACTTATTACTTAAACAATGAATATTAGCAGTAAATACATATATATATATATATATATATATATATATATATATATATAGATTACAAACCGACGCCACACTCTTGCATGTTACAAGAGATAATATCCTCGGACAATCCTGATGACGTGGTAAAAGTCCTAGACCTCGTTCCTCCGCCACAACTCACCGAGCATTCCGACCACACGCTACCAGCACGAATGTCTGTAATAAAGCTGGCGGTAAACCGAGGGTAATGGCCGACGGCTGCGGTATCGAACGTGTCGTCGTGTATTCAGTGCGAATATTTATTAATTATAATATCACTATCGCTTAACATGTAAATGTGTCATTCTATTTAGATTAAATAATTACTAGAGAGGATCGGCGATACACTTTTATATGATTATAAATGTAAGTGGAATACCCACCTGGTAATAACCGGCATTTGTTGATTATTTATTGTAAATATATAAAAAACAAACTTCATTTAATATTATTATATATATATATATATATATACGAATTATAACTTATAACTATGATATCATAACTCCTGAATACAGATTTTAAATATATAGAATATTTAATTAAATTATAATAATTACAACTATTTAAAAAAAATAACCGAATGGAATCTGTTAAATGAGTATTAAAGGGAAACCACTAATACACATACGTATAAATACTAACTTGAACAGATGATACCTCCGCATGGATTAGTGATAACGTCACACTGCACCGGGCCCGATCCGCTATCGCAGAACTTTGTCCTAGTTTGTATCCCCGACCCTCCACATGTTACCGTACAGTCCGTCCAATCTCCCCACGTGACTATCACTATAAATACACGTGATCGTGTTAACACGTGGGCTCGATATTCACATCACGTGTTATATTTATAGTATCCAAATATATATTAAACATATACGTAATTTAAATTATTTGTATATATAACAAAGTATAATAATAATTACCTACTGATAATATTAATAATTATAATTACAATAGTAATACTCTTAATAATAATAATATTATTATTAATTATAATAATAATTATTATATTATTAATTTATTTAAATTGAATAGTAAAACTTCATCAGTTCTTAATATTACATATACACCGTAACACATACACACATACATAAATATATATATATATATATATATATATATATATATATATATATATGATATATTATTATCATATTTAGGCTTAATAACCTGGATATTATAGGAGCTAAAGTTAAATATTATCGAGACAATTTCTATCAATTTTAAAAACAAGTCCATCTTAACTATATTAATAAAATATAATATACATAGACAAACCATTATCTGGGACAAGTCCGGAATTAACGAACGCCACTGTGGGTTAATATTAAACATGGTTAATTAATAATTACATTTGAAATAGTACACTTTTATTTATAATGAATGTATAATACTAACCAAATAATAAGATTGACAATTTTCCAGTCACCATTTTGATACTGAAATTATTCATAATCGATTAATTTATTGATATTTAATTAATATATCAAATTAATGTATTATATATATATATATATATATATATATTATATTGTAATTTACTATAAAGAAAAGTTGATAATGTATATGGTCCGGCGTAATCTTTATATAAAAGAGGTATAAAAAGGAGGAGTTTAAAAAGAGTCTAGAAGTGTTAGAAAAATGGGTCTACGAACAATTTGAAAGAATAATAGAACTAACATTACAAATTGTATTTTACTATGTGCACCTTACATATGTAATATATATATATATATATAATATAATATTTTTGATATATAAGATTATAAAGTTTGAGTTGCATTTTCTTATTAATAAATAATATTATCACTGTTTATTATACATAATATGTACGTGATAACATATAATTAACTAATAATATTATATATATATATATATATATATATATATACTACTAAAAAATATTATCTACTGATTGATTGATGAATATATGGAATTTAGATGAATATATAGGAATATATAGGAATTTTATGATAACAATGAACAAGAGTGTTACGCCGCACTCTAAAGAGAATAAACCTACATACAATATTAAAATGTGATTTGTAAATATGCGTAGAAATAAGAAATATGATTTTTACTTACATATACTATGAAAATATTATTATATAAATTATTAATTAAATGATTCAATAAATTATATTTAGATATAATATTTATATATATAATATTTATATGTATATATATATATGTATATATATATATATATATATATATATATATATATATATATATATATATATATATATATTAACCTTGGTTGTAATTAAAAGTGAGTAATTTCAACTCAGTTACTTATGAGTATATATAGAAAGCTAGAATATCACGTGATTAAATATTCAATGAAGCGTGACATTTATTACCCACTTAGATATACATATTTTATATAGGAAACTCCCATATTATAGTATACAATAAATATATAAAACAATATATAAAACATCATGTATTATCATATCTCGGAAATGCCCGTACTACCCTCATAATCTAATCTATTGACGCCACTCGGAGTATCCAATACTCATTAATCAAATGAACAATAGCGCAGCAATAGGTATCACATATACTATCTATTTTTTCATATATTGTTTATAAGTATACATTAGATGATGTATTGGTTACCGCATCGTCTAGTGTCTTATAAGTAATATGTACTCTACCATTCTAAGTATTATAAATAGTATTATGTAATATATTGAATTATGAATTATTCACGCGCAGGTGTGATATTTATTTCGAGCTATTTTAAACATCGCCGCATCATGCTAATGGAAAAGTTAGCATTAATCGAAAGTATATAGTCGACATATGTTTGCTATCGATAACATACGTTATTTAAATAAATAAAGAATCGTACTATATTAAAAAGTTTTATAGTTTTACAGTATACTGTAGAAAAATAAATGAAAAAATATCGAAAATATAAATAAAATATAGTATGAAATAATAGAAATATATGTATACTTTGAATATATTTAGTTATTTTTAATTTTGTAACCTCTTATATTAAAACATATGTATTTATATATTAGTATAATTGTGAAAGAAATCGTAATACTATAGTTACCATCTACTTTATTTGATATAATGATAAGATTGACATTATAATTATATCGTATTAATAGTTATGAATGTATAACTACATACATATATGTATCTATGGTAATTTAGCATGGCATTGTTTTATTTTTTTAAATTTGTCTACACTTCTATTAGCTAATCCAGTTTTGTTAATATTTTAAAGATAAAATCGACACCCAGTGATTATAAAATGTTAGAAAATTCTGGTCTGTAATATAATCTAATCGACATTCTCAATAATCTATAATTATATATATATTTGAATATATTACGATATATGTATATATATATATATATATATATATATATATATATATATATATGCTATAGCAATTCGAATTTAAGTAATATTAATTAGATTATGATCATGAATTAAATATAATATAGTTAACTATAGGACATAATTAATAAATAATAATTAAATAACTTGTGTACACTGTATGTATACACTGTATATCATACTATGTGAAAGTCAAATTGCACATATATATTTATATATGTTTATTATAGACAATCTATATATATATATTACATAAATGTTGATTTGTCCTTATTCTCATTAAATATTGCATTAAATGCATTATTTAGCATTTGCGTGTATCCAGTGATTTATGCTGTTGAACAGTCCATGACTCAGATCCATATCTATTTTATTTAATATCTAATTATTATGTTAAATAACGAACCTCCAAAATATTCTTTTCACTTCCGTGTATATATTGAATTCCATCACATTGAATCTAGAAAGTACCATTAATATATATATATATATATATATGGGATAATATTTATGAGAATTATTGTTATCTGGCGATATTCATAATGAAATTATTCAACTATATAAAACTGAATTATTAAATATTTTATTGATATATATCACTATATATACACGCACTACATGTACTAGAAAGTGTACTAACCTATAGGTTAGTACACTTTCTACGGTTCCTACAAAGAGTCTTCTTTTAAGTGGTAAGTTTATCTTATACTTCCATATAACGTGCATGCTATGTAGTGCGTGTATATATAGTGATATATATCAATACAATATTTAATAATTCAGTTTTATATAGTTGAATAATTTCATTATGAATATCGCCAGATAACAATAATTCTCATAAATATTATCCCATATATATATATATATATATATATATATATATATATATATTATTGGTACTTACTAGATTCAATGTGATGGAATTCAATATATACACGGAAGTGAGAAGAATATTTTGGAGGTTCGTTATTTAACATAATAATTAGAAATTAAATAAATATAATAATACTCAGAGTTGGCTTAAAAGCCTTGATGAATTAAAAAAGCAAAAGCTTGTCTGGTCATTCACCTATTTACGAGATTACGAGAAGTATATTAGTAAACGATACAATATAAATAAAATATATATATATAAAAATATATAAAAATATAATATTGTATAAAAAGTGTATTATATAAAGTGTATATAATATAAAATATTACAAACAATCTATAATACTATTAAATTAAATATAAATTAAATAAACATAATTTTTTTTTAAATAAACACAAATTAATTTTTTTTTGTAAATACTAGATATAAGGCTGCTATTAAGTACAACACAGGATAATACCATTACCACCGAGTATACCCAGGATGCGTAGAACATCAACTTTCAGGTAACGGTGCTCCAAATCCTATAGGGTATATAGATATATATCATTTGGGATTATACCATTGACAGAGGTTTAAACGATGATATCCTTATTCCCCGATGCATACTATACATCCCTAATACACCAATTACACCCACTAATATATACTAATATATAATGAAACAAAAAAAAATTAAAGTATACATTATAATGTTAAATATAAAAATTATATAAAATAAATTTGAAATTTAAAAAAAGAAATTAATTAATAGTACAATAGAATAATTTTAAAATAATATTAAATAATATTTCTCAAAATATCTCTTATCATGTATAAAACATAAATATAAAGTGTAAAATACTAGAAAACGTATAATAACAAATAGTAAATAACATAATGCATAACTGTAATATATCCTACACACATATATATATATATATATATATATATATATATATATATATATATATATATATATATATAATATCATATATATTAATATATAATATACATAGAATAAAAATAAATCATAGATATATAGAAAACATATAATATATAGAATAAATCAAGACAAATATTACCATAACAAAATAAATTAAATAATAAAAGAAACATTTTCCTTCTCTTTACTTTAGATAGGAAATTCTCAACTTGACATATGCATTCCATAATTATTTGGTATACATAATAAATTGTTTTTCTTTCTCTGAAGGTAATCCTCAGAATTCTTTTATATGCTTTATACTAAATGCAGTAATTTTTCTTTCCAGTCTTTTTGTTAGTATCCAAGTTTCATAGACATAAAGTAGTATAGATAATATTAGTGACTTGTACAGTAGTATTTTTGTCTGATATGTTTCGACTCTTCCATATAGTGATTAAGCAAACTAACGTAGAGGTTACTGTCGCTATTCTTATATTTATCTCTATTTCACTTTTTCAATCTTTAGTTAGAGTCGCACCCAAGTATTTGAATATATCTACTACTTCAAAGGGTTCATCGTTCATTGTTATCATTATCACCTCAGCTGTTTCATTATTATTGAATTCGCTGATCAATATTTTTTTACTCGTAGCTGACATACATACCATATGTCGATGATCACTTGCATAGTTTGTGTGTGAGTTTGTGCAGCTCTGTGTTTGACCCTGACATCAGGTCGATATCTTCTGCAAATCTTAGGTTACATAGTTCATATCCTCCAACGGTAATTGTGCTGTAATAGTCTGCTATCATATCTTGCATGGTATTTTCTAGGAAGATGTTAAAGAGTGTTGGTGAAGGCATCCTTATCGTACTTCTAACGACTTCTTAAAGAATGTCCCTGTTTTATTGTTAACAAAAACGGTACTGTTTGTAAATAGTACTAATATATATAATTTTAGATTGCTTTATTTTTTAATAATATAATGTTATATTTTATATCTATACATTTGTATATTCTTGAGAAGGTTTTAAGTTAACATTTTTTTCATAAATTTAAAAACATAATAAAAAAATCAGTTTATTGGATATATCAACAATATTTCGAATAATAAAAAAATAAAAAATACGTTTTTAGACTATTTATATAATTATGAATATTTTATTAATTAAACAATTATATATATATATATATATATATATATATATATATATATATATATATATATATATATATATATATATATATATGAATGAATGAATGAAATCAGTTTATAGAAATACGACATACTATGTATATCATACGTCTATGGAGGATCAGTGAAAGCCTAGGCTTTATTTGGTCGATACCTCCAATATGTTCATGTACAGATTACAATATTAGTAAAAGTAATAATATAATAATAATGATTCATGTGTTAGCATTCTTTGTAATAAAATAGAAGATACATATATATAAATAAATTAATACAAATAATAAAACACTGTTCATGAACATAAGTTATCATCATATTTTAATCCATTACATTAAAGTAAATAATAAAATAAGATAATAAAATAATTGTATAATATTAAAATGTATTAAAATATATATTAGTAAAATATGTAAATTTATAATATTGTAATAAAAATAGTAAATTATTATAAATATGTGTAAAATAAAAATATCTAAAAGTAAGTTATAAAATTAAAACTACTAAACAAAAATTAATCATCTTTCAATAAGACGTGCAATGGCGCCACATTCCTGTCAAATTACAGATGACTAATAATACCAATAATAATTTAAAACAATATTTAAAACAATAAACGAAACAAGATGTAAAACAAATATAAATATTAAAATATATAATATATATAAAAAAAAAAACTAATATTTACTTATAAATGAATATTTTAATGTTTTTTTTAGAATAAATACATTATTAATATTCTTTTTTCGTAAAAGATTATTAAACATTAATTCATTATATAACTTTGATCCTTTAAAAAATATTGTATATTTTAATTTATTTGATTTCAAGTGGTAGAATAAATTTATTTTTTAGTTTATTTAACTTGAAATATGAGTTATAATCTAATTTATATTTATTATTTAAGAAATTATAGATTAATAATGTGTTTCTATATATAATTAGTTCTTCAAATTGTAAAATATTATTTTTTTTTAAAAAAGGACCAGTATGTGTTAGACGTATTAATGGTAATTTTGATTTATCTATTATTTGTTTATTAATAATTCTTATAACTTTTTTCTGTAACATAATTAATTTAGTAATATTTGATTTATAAGTATTTGACCATACTTCAATTCCATATGATAAATTAGATAAATAGAACGAATTATATAACAAAATTAAATTTTTTGTATCTAAAAAAGATATTTTTTTTATAGTATATATAATTTTTGACAATTTATTCGATAAATAATTTATATGTTTTTTGTAGGTCATTTGGGAATCTAAGTAGATCCCAAGAAATTTATAATTATTAACTATATCGATTTTAATGTTATCTATTGTTATATCTTTTAATATACCAGAATTTATATATGGCAATATTTTTGTTTTTTCGATATTTAACTTAAGCTTATTTATAATAAACCATTTTTTTAATTTATCCATGTAATATTGCAAATAATATGTTAATAATGTATCATTTTCAGCAAATATAGTTATAGATGTATCATCTGCATATAAATTGATATTAATATTATTTACTTGTTCATTATTAAAAATATTTGATATGTCATTTATAAAGATAATAAATAGTAGAGGTCCCAGAACAGATCCTTGCGGCACTCCATATCTAATAATCTTTCTAGATGATAGAGTATTATCAATTCGTGTTATAATATTTCTATTTGTAAGATAACTTTTAATAAATAAATTTGTATCACCTCTAAACCCTATACATTCCAATTTAGCAAGTAAAATATCATGATCAACCACATCAAATGCTTTCTTGAGATCTAAGAATATAGTAGCTACTTTTTTTTTTTGAGAGAGTTTATGTAAAATGAAATGCTGAATATTTAATAATGATAGGGTTGTATTTGATCTGGGAACAAAACCATATTGATTTTTGTTAATAATATTATGCTTAAATATATATTTTGATAATCTATTACAAATAATTTTTTCAACATTTTTAGATATTTGTGGTAGTAATGAAATTGGCTTGTAATTGGATATTTGTTGTTTATCATTAGTTTTATATAAAGGTTTAATAATTGAAATTTTCATATTGTCAGGAAATGTATTTGTTTTGATACTTAAATTAAATATCTTTTTTAATGGTTCTAAAATATATTGAATAATATCTTTTATTAAGGTCATGTCATGATTATTTATATCTAATGATCTTTTTGATTTAATATCCTTAGTCACTTTAATTATTTCATCATTGTCAATTGGTAAAAAGTAAAAACTATTAACATTATTAGATAACAATTCTTTAAAATCATTTTTATTTATATTATTAATTGAATTATTTATTTTACTTATAATGCTCGAAAAATACTCATTAAATGCATTACATTGTTCGTACCTTTCATTCATTTTAATATTATTATCTATGAAAGTATTTGGATAATCCGAGTCTGTAGGTTTTATTATTTTATTAATGACTTTCCAATTTTCTTCTTGTGTATTTGCAGTAAAAAGATTTATATAGTAATTATTTTTTTAAATTTTAATATTTTTATTAATTTAATTTTTTAATTTTTTATATTTACCAAATATACATCTATTTGTCATATTTTATTTCGTATTAATATATAATATATAATGTATTCAATACTTAAATAAGCAAATTAAACAAATATATATATTATTTAATTCTACATTATAAATATATAAGTATGTGTAATTAATAGATATCTATATAAATATAAATATATATATATATATATATATATATATATATATATATATATATAAATAAATACTGATAATAAATAATGTAAATAAACCACACTATTATACAATTTTTACATATAATATATAATGTATTCACTATTAAATAAGAAAATCAAACAAATATAAATATATTTAAATAATACATGATAAATATAAAATATGTGTAATTAATATGTATAGAAATACTGATAATAAATGTATGATATAATATTAACATATAATGTTATATAGAATATGATAAATAACTTAGCTGTATTGTTTACGGTTGATTGCGTTTATAAACACACCCTCTCGACATGAATGCTAACACTGACATTATATATATATATATATGTGTATGTGTGTGTCCGTGTAATTATACATAGATAACTATTAATACGATATAATTATAATGTCAATCTTATCATTATATCAAATAAAGTAAATGGTAACTATAGTATTACGATTTCTTTCACAATTATACTAATATATAAATACATATGTTTTAATATTAGAGGTTACAAATTTAAAAAAATTTAAATATATTTAAAGTGTACATATAATATTTCACTCTATATTTTATTTATATTTTCTATCATTTATCATTTATTTCTACGGTACATAACAGTAAAATATTTTAATATCGTATTAATACATTACAATACAATACGTATTAACAATTGTTCTTTATTTATTTAAATAACGTATGTTATCGATAGCAAATATGTCGACTATATACTTTCGATTAATCTAACAACAGCGAAACATAGCTAACTCCTCGATTAGCTAACACGGCGCGGTTATGTTTAAAATAGCTCAAAATAAATATCACACTTGCGCGTCAATAGATTACAATATACTATTTATAATACTTATTATTGTAGAGTACATAATACTTATTAGACATTAGACATTGCGGTAATCAATACATCATATAATGTAAACGTATAAACAATATATTAAAAAATAGATATTATCGGCGATATCTATTACTGCGCTATTGTTCATTTGATTAATGATTATTGGATACCCTAAGTGGTGTCAATAGATTAGATTATGAGGGTATACACTATAGTACGGGGATTTCCGATATAGGATAATACATGATGTTTTATATATTGTTTTATATATTTTATTTATTGATTGATAATTTATTTAAGCAAATACATATCCGAAAATATAATCGATGGTATAACATATAAATATTTGCTAACGATAAAATTATATAAATAAACAAAGAATAATACGAAATTAAAAAATTAATGAAATTAGAACGTTTTACAGTTACCGTAAAAATAAACGAAAACAATCGAAAGTAGAAATAAATCATATAGTAAAAATGATCAAAATAGAAATAAAAGATAGCGTAAAAATAATCGAAAATATAAATAAAATACATTATTTTGTAAGTGGTATCGAAATATTCAATTTCTACTTTAACTTTATAGAATTCTTCTTATCTTTGTACCCTCCCAGGAAACCAAATATGGTTTTTTACGTTGCATTTGGTTGAATTACGTTGCAAAAGTTAATAAATATGTTTATTGTGCAACTTCACATGAAACATATAATTATTTATAAATATATTTATAAAATATTGGTTGCATTTAAACATAAAATATAGTAAAAAGAAACTTTAATCAATTTATTTATAAATATGTTGAAAAATGTAGATAAATACTATTTATCTGCAACTATAAATACATTTCTTATAATTGAATTATAACATTTTGGTTGCATTTAAACATAAAATATAGTTAAAAAACTGTAATAAATGTATTAATAAATATGTTGAATAATATAGGTAAATACTATTTATCTGCAACTATAAATACATATCATATAATTGAATAATAGAATCTATATATATATATATATATATATATATATATATATATATATATATATATATATATAGGTATCATGGGTATATCACCTATATGTATCATCATTAATTGTAATATTAGAATTAATAGTATGAAACATATTAATATAAATTATATTATTATTTAATGGTCCTAAATAATATTTACTTATTATAGTATATTATAGTATTGTTATAGTATTATATTCCTATAATATATTATTATAATATTTATAATAACCCAGCAAATAGTAATAGCTTCATAATAGCAACATAATAGCAACATAATAGCATATATAATAACCTCGAATGTTTACATTGTGCTATTATGCTGTATTATGTTGCCATTAAAAGTCTATTATGCTGTTATTAATTTGTAATGCTATTATGTTGCCATTAAAGGTATATTATGCTGTTATTATTTTGCTATTATACACTGTTAGAAAAAAGAGTTTTCCAGAGTTTATTAAAATATAGAAAACTCTTTTTTTATAATGTAGAAAACTCTTTATTTAAAAACAGTTTTCTATCTACTAATACGGCCAAATACTCTACAAAAGAGTATTCCATATCATAACAGTTATAAAAACTACCAAAAGAGTTTTCAACGATTATTAAAATATAAAAAACTCTTTTTTTTATAATGTAGAAAACTGTTTATTTAAAAACAGTTTTCTATCTACTAATACGGTAAAATACTCTACAAAAGAGTATTCCACATCATAACAGATATACAAACTACCAAAAGAGTATTTAATATAATATACATTCGAGTTATTTTATAAAACTCTTTTTATATAATGTAGAATACTCTTTTTATATAATGTAGAATATTATTTTTTATAATATAGTATAATCTTTATTTAAAATCAATTATTCATTAAATAATATATAAACATATATGTTATTGATACAATATATTACAAGGTTTTTTTTTTAGAAAATCATGTTTATTTTGATCATAAAACATTATTTATTAACCGATTAATAATTTAACTGTCAAATTATAAAATAAACATCCCATAATATGATGTCCAATCAGCGACAAGCAGATTTCTTATGGCAATCGATATAGGTTTGTAAATATTTCAATTATTAAATTAAAAAATATGATTAAAAATACATGTTTTTGAAAAATCATATTAACTTTAAAATATTTATGAAAGTTTTATCTATACAATTTCCCATAAATATATTATATATACTTGAAAATAACTCCATACGAGTCTGAACCGCTAAATACAAAATTGAAAAAAATTTAATAAGTATTATTATAATACTCGATAAATCATTTATTGAATGCTTATTTAGTAATAAGTTATTTACATAATTAATATTATATAATTATTTATAAATATATACTCGATAAATCATTTAATGAATGCTTATTTACATAATTAATATTAAATAATTATTTATAAATATATAATATATATATATATATATATTTTAACGGGGGAGGGTCATAACCGGATCGCAGGATCTAAATATGAGGCGTGTGTGTAAAGTACACTGCGCCTATATTCATATCAGTGAAGAATCATATTAGATTTAATTATATAATGAAATGAATTAATTTCAAATGAATTAATAAAAATCAATTCAAATTAATTAAAATCAATTCAAATTAAGTAATACAATTATATTAAAAGTAATGAATTAATAAAAAACAATTCAAACTAATTAAAATCAATTCAAATGAAATAATAAATATATATTTATATAAATAGTATATATATATATATATATAATATAATTATATATATATATTATAGTTATCAATAAAATTAAAATGAATAACATATATATATATATATAAATATAATATAGTATATAACATATATAATATATAATACAGTATATATATATATATATATATATATATATATATGTATATGTTTATATGTATATATATGTGTTATATTATATAACTTATATACTATATTATATATGTTATATACTATATTACATTTATATTATATTATATTTATATATATATATATATAAATATAATATAGTATATAACATATATAATATATAATATAGTATATAAGTTATATAATATAATACATATATATATATATATATATATATATATATAAATATACATATAATATAGTATATAACATATTATATGTCATATATAATATATAATATAGTATATATATATAATATATGTGTATTATATATATGTGTTATATTATATAACTTATATACTATATTATATATTATATATGTTATATACTATATTATATATTATATATGTTATATACTATATTATATACTATATTATATATATATATATATATATATATATATATATATATATAGTATATACTATATACGTATGGTAAGTATACCGTAATACGGTAACCGTATACGTAATAATAACAGTACAGCGTATATATGTATTTAATTTTATCTATAGATAATATCAAAGTATAGTAATATTAGATATATCTATGTATATCTATTATTAGATATAGCTTTAATTTGTCACTGATATGAATAAACACGCTGCGTTCTTTCGACGCACGCCTCATATACGATCCTACGATCCGGTTATGACCCGCAGTATCTAGCTACCGCATAATACTTAAATTGGTAACATTTATAAATTATTTAACTATATATTTTTATTATTTATAATTTATTATAATTTTAAAGTTATAAATTTGATAACAAATACTTATATTTGAAAACTAATATAACTGTGGGATAGTTATGAATTTTGTATCTATAAAAATGCCCATCGATATATTATCAAAATGGTAGCATATTTATTAAGAATAGTATCTATATATATATATATATATATATATTTATTTTGTTGACTTTTATATATTTAATATTATAACTATAGGTACTTAATATTCTTAAGGGTGTATAATAGTTTATTATTTATGATATAGTTACTATATAGTTACTATAATAGTATAATATAATATAATAATTAAGATTTATAGTTATATTTTAAAGTATTTATATATTATATATATAATAACTTCATAATTGATAGGACACTTTTATTTAAAAAGTTAACGTGCTATCAAATTTTGTTTTTAAATCTACTATTTTCAATAAATAATATTTGATATCAAGTTATTAATCATGTATTTAAGGCTAAATTTACATATATATATATATATATATATATATATATACATTAATTTAGTGAGCTATAATTAATGTTTAGATAATTATTTGTGAACAATTATTTTTGGAGAATATCGAATATGGCCCATTTTTGTTTTGATTACGATTGCCTATATAAAATTTATAATATTTTATTCGCATCGTTGTAACTTTAAAATTTTAATAAAAACTATTTTATATATACTCTAATAATATAGACTTCATGTGCAATTTCCATATAAGATTATCATGTACACTAGTGTGTACAATTATAAATGAGTATTTTACATTTTACATCATATATCGTAATAAAAACAAACCGGGCCATATTTGATATATACCTTATTTGTGAACCTACCTAAGTAATTACTTATTAACTATAAAAGTGTTTATCACAATATTATATATGATTTAAAATAACTAATATATACTATTTATATAGTAATTATAGCATAATTTAATAACTTATATTTTACTAAAATTGTTAGTATTAATTGCTCATAAATGTTATATAATTACTTTTATGCTAGAATATTTTAATACTATTATCGGAGCAGATCTAAATATTAGCTAGTTATAGTGCTACGGGTAGTACATTTGTAGAATTTTAAATAATATAATAATTTATATGTATATCATATACCGTATGGATGTAGCTAAATAAATATATTATACTATGATTATATATTAATCGAGCTGTTTTAAATGATAAATGTAATAATTGTTTTTACAAATTAATGTATGGTTTATAATGGTCAATAAGTAATTATATTTATAATATACCAATTATACTTATATCTATCCCAGTACATTGATATATTTGTATATTTAGGATTTTTAGGACAATATTGGGGCAATAAAGAGAAACTGATGAGAGATGTTCATCTATGGATGTAATCGCATTCGTGACGCCTCGTATCCCGGTATCCAATAAAGAACTATATACAACAGTTGATGGACGCTGTATATACAGTCATGATTTCCATAACAAATGTGATGAGCGATAGAAATGATCTGACGTGTCAAGCCTGTCATGGAGTACTGATAAAGCTCGACCTGGTTAGTAAAGTTAGTATATGTATATAAATATATATAACTAGTTAATTATATATTCAAAAATCTATATCGCATCTACTTCCACCTGCCCTACTATAGCTAAATAAATTTAGATCTATGTCGGTTATTTTATTTGGTTCAATTAATATAAATCTTTATTCGTATATTGTATTTATTATCTAATATTTTAATTAATATCAGTCACTTTTATATAATTGAAGACTAATAAAAACTATATGTTTAATATCAATTAGTGGATGTCTGTCTACTGGTGATTACTGGACATGGTTACGGATAGAGGCGACCTGAGATGACTTAACGCTAGTGAGAAAATTCCCCATACGATTCATGTCATTGGACTAAAATAAGGTTAGTAAGTGTTAAATACCTATAATCATGTGAATTTGATATGTATCCATTACGAATAGATTCAATTAATAATAATAACAAATAATATAATACTTTATATTATTTTTTTTAATACTTTTACATTCGATACATTTCCTATATTAAACTATAACTATTAAATTCTTTATAAAATGTTTTATTTAATTAATAATCATTTTGATTTTATAACAAATAAATATACTCTAAAATTCAAACGAGAATATAACAAAATACAAAAAATAAAAAAACTTTTTCCTACTAAATGAATACATATATTTATATGCATATGTAAATACAAATAGAGCAGATCTGATTTTGATTATTAAATTACTAATTAAAAAATGTATTTGATAAAATACAAATATTTATATGTATATATATGTTATTCAAATACCATGACAACTTATTAAAATACTAATTATGATAACTTATTTATATGTAATGTCATTTAAATATAAATACTCTTGCTAATACAAATATATTTCTAGTTAATAATTCAAATACAGAAAATCTAATTTCAGTAATTATTGAATTATTCAAATGTAATAATACATTTGATCAAATATAAATATTAATGTAATCTTATTAAAATACAAAACATATATACTAAAATAAAAATACACTAAATCTGATTTTAATAATTATTATAATTTATTTTATATACAAATAAATTAAATAGGGGACGGAAGGGTATTGTGGCCGATGCGGGTATTGTGGCCGATAACGATATTTCAAGAACCATTATAGTTATCAAAAAATGATATATACGAAAAATGTAGATAATTGAATTCTAAGAATGATAGTGTACATCATTTTTTATTTATATCAATATTAATTATTGATTTTCGCTTAGAGAAAAAAATCAAATAATCGTAATTTTTATCGAAAAAAAACGTAAGGTTTACCTTATTTTATAGGCAAGTTATTGAATAAAATTATGTATTTTTAATATATTCAGTTAAGGTAATAAATAATATATCAGATTACATTTATAAGAATATTCAATAATAACATAATGACATAGTAATCTGTTATTTAAACCAACGAGTGCGATGCGGCTATTGTGGCCGATGCATGGTGGGTATTATGGCCGATTAATAACCAATCAGCATCGAGATAATTTCAATGTGTAAGCGTATCATAAAAATAGTATATTTAAATAATTCTTTATAAAATCACTGAAATATATTTATGATATGATTGCGGTTGTCGATATAAAACGCGCTGCCTAAATATTAATTATTTTCAATATACCATGATAGTAGTTATATCAAGAACATATGTCCTTTTCATGACCATATGGTTATATGTTCCTATTTAAATACATGTAAAATGTACATTATACCACAACAAATATCATAATATACAATGTATCAGTATTATAAGTGTATATATATAAATCTAAATATAGTCTATAATGTATTAATATATACTATATATAGTAGGATAGTATAGATATATTATAAAGTATATACACAAGTGTATATATATACACTTGTGTATATACTTTATAATATATCTATACTATCCTACTATATATAGTATATGTTAATACATTATAGACTATATTTAGATTGTAAAAATAAACACACTATGTACATAATAGTTAAAATCATATATATATAGGTATTATAAATATATATTACCTATTAGTTTATAAAATAATTGGTTTATAATATATAGTATATTTTATATATCCCCATTTAGTAAATCATATTTATATATCGACATCATAATTCCTACCTATCAATATTGATAACACGATAATAAACCATATATTTTATTATATATATATATATATATAAATATTAATGATAGTATTACTAATTACCCTTATTTATAGTATTGTTAAGAATCCTAATATAAATGTTTAATTTAGTTATTTTTATTTAATTTATTAAACATAATAAAATAATGATATTATGTTAAAAGTATAACAATATATTTTTATATTTATATTTAATAATCTATATAAAAACTATATTTTGTAAGTAGTTAAATTTAAGACTAGCAATGCCTTGGTGTTATTAAATTATTCTAAATTTTAAATTAATGATATGTAATATATATTTATAAATATATTTATATATATATTCATAAATATTCACTAGAAATAAATATAAAATGATGTTAAATAATTTAATAAATTATATTATCTTTATATAAACTATAATTAATTCAGATATTTTAAAATAATGTTGGATTTTTCAAACCTAACATTTATATATCTTTTTATAATATGATATAACTTTATTAAAGTTAAATGGATTTGTTTAAAAAAAATAACCATATTTGTATAATAATTTACGATTCTGGAATGTTATAATATTATTTATAAATCTATGAATATGTTTATAAATTATACACTTCACATTTATTTAGTGAAATCCTATATGTATTATGATATTTCAATAATGTTTATAACATGGATAGGGTTTTATTTAGTTTAAAAAATTATTTAAAAAGCATTTAAAAAGTATATAAATATATAATTTTAAATTAAATTTTAATATAATTAAAGTTATAGATAATTATCTCAATACAATAAACTATAACCCAGATATTTTAATACAATAATATTATCTCACGATATTATATAAATGATAATTGCTTAATTTAATTAAGGTATATGGTTAATTACATAAATAATAATATATTATATTCACAAGATATATAATGAAATAGAAAATAAAATGTATATACTTTATTAATTTATATGCATATAGCGCATATTTTAAATGTATCTATCTCAAGCATCGATATAAAGAAAGAAATCGATATTATTTATATCGATGATATCAAGTTGATAATATCAACACATAAATCATAACACCAATGTGTACATGAATAACACTGTATATATTAATATATATATATATCATCGTTTATAATTTCATCGCATATTATGAAATTATATATATTTTTTATTATTATTATTTTCTTAATTGATTTTGATAAATTCTTTCTCCCACATTTCTTTTTTGCCAGTGTCTGCACCAAATGTTGTTTATATGGAGATGATGTAATTATTGCGGTATAGCCCTTTCTTTTTCCTAAGGTTGTCTTTTTCCTATAATATTAATTAATATTGTAAGTTTATAAATTTATATATATATATATATATATATATATATATATATATATATATATATATATACAGATATCATATATGTATATCATCTATAGATGATTAGTTTAAAATATATAGTATAGTAATATACCGATTTTACTACTTGATAAAGTAAGATTCGATTAAAGCACGTTGACTAAATTATTAATTTGAGAATAATGCAAATTATATATTGTGTATAATTAATATAATTATAAATCCGTTTATAATAAATTATTATTATATATAAAATATCAAAATGTTACTAATGATTTTAATTAAATGTATATATTCAATTATTATATATTAATGTATAAATATGTGCAATGTTAATATGTTATACTGTATAACTTATACATATAAAATATATAAATAAAAACCATATTTACGAGAGGGGCCTGCAACTTCACCAGTAACCAAACTTTAAAGTAGGCTATCTATGGAAAATTTAATTATTATTATATTTATAATATATACATGTATATATACATATATATATATATACATATATATATATATATAGTTGCCTTGTATATATCATTAACATATAAGTTAATAATACAATTTCATTATTATAGTATATAAAATATACTATATATAGTATATTGTACAATATAATATCAAATATATTTATGAATAAAGTCTGTGAACCTAAGAAGATGGTGAATCTAACCGTAAAACATTTAAATACTATAACTATAGTTATATAGGCTGCCTATAGGCGGTATATAATCATTATAATATAAATAAATGTATATACAAATGTATGTTATATTATATAACTTATATAAATAAAAACCAAAATCACGAGGGGGGAATTTCATTTGTAACCAGTATACAAAGATTTTGCGAAGCATCCTTCGGAAAATCTTTGCAGTATACCATTATCAGAACGTGGGAAATATCTTGAACGGAATTCCGGACAGATTAATCTGTATATAATTTCATTATTATTATACTTATATTATATATTTATAAATTCACTTTATATATATATACAAATTATTAAAATATTGTTTTTTATTCTATAGAATAATATATTGTTAAATAAATATACATAATATATGTGTATATTGATTTAACAATAATTATTATATTTAATACTTTAATTAAGGTTTTTTCCATATCAAAAATATTTAAAGCTTATAATATATAGGCTATTGTAGTAGTATAGTATATACTATATACATATATATGCATGTTATAATACATATATTTTAGTGCATTTGTTTAATTTAATTAATAACATATGTTTTTCTAATTGAAAAAATATTAAACTATAATTACACATTAATTACACATTAATGACATTAAGGCCTATACTTATATATAATAATGTATAGAAAAATATATTATTTATATTTTTATATCAATAACAAATAATATTTTAATATATATATATATATATAAATACAAACCAAAATCACATGATTTGTGTTTCATTTGTAGCCAGTATACCATTATCAGAACGTTGGGCAATCCTTGAACGTAATCTGTATATAATATCATTATTAAAACATTGTTACTATACATGCTATTTAGAGTTATATATATATATATATATATATATATATATATATACAGTAAAACCTCTCTATAAGAAACTATTTTTTTTCAGTACTTTTGTTCTTATAGAGAGGTTTTCTTATAGAGAGGTTTTTACTTTTCCAATGATTTTAAGAATTAATTTATAATTGAAAATGCATATCTATAGGTTATATATATAGTATATTTATTTTGTATACTGTTTTAAATGTATACTGTATTGTTTGCGCTTAGACATGTTAATACATAATGACATTTTATTAGATTTATATTAGAAATTATAAATTATGAATCATCATTGATGAATATTATATAATGAATATTATAATAATCTATTATTTAATAATTAATTGTATAATATAATAAATTGAATCAACAATACCCAGATCAATACATTTAAGGATATAATAACATTTATTAAAATTTTTTAATAAATTTAGTGATATACAATAACAATTATTAATTCATTTTAATTCATTTCTAGCTATTTATGTAATATAATATTATTTTAAAGATACAAATTATAGAAATTAATTATTATATAAGATATTTCTATAATTGTTAATAATCAATATACGATACTTCTATTTATATGTAATTATTTTGTATACAATAAGTTTCTTATAAAGAGGTTTTTCTTATATTTTCTTATAAAGATTTTCTTATAAAGAGGTTTTTTAATGTGGAAAAGGTTGAATTCCAACCAAATGTGTGAACAATTTTCTTATAAAGAGGTTTTTCTTATAAAGAGGTTTCTTATAGAGAGGTTTTACTGTATATATATATATATATATATATATATAAATATATATACAATAAAGATATGTCAGGCTAGCATTTAATTATATAATTTAATGTTTTACCCAATAGTATTTAGTAAATACTCATATTTTCATTCAAATAAATATACAACTAAATATTTTTCTATGGAATAAATGTATAATTCCATATTATATGGAAATATATTTAATTGCATATTGATTTAAATATAAAAAATGAATATAGTATATAGTATATACTATATACTATATAGTACATATTTTAATAACATTTTAAAATAAATCTAGTTTTTTAATCTTATTATTAATATTGAAAAAATTATATATTAATATATTTTTAAATAGATACTAGAAAATTAGTTAATATATTAATTTATATTTAAAGAATACTATAAAAATCCGATAAAAATTATATTGTTATTAATAAATCATATATGTCAACATGTATAATAGACTAATTTAATGAATAATTTATTATAATTTTGTTTTTAAAATGATATATATATGTATATATTATATACTATATATAGTATATATAGTATATATAGAATATATATATATATATATATATATATATATATATATATATATATATATATATATATATATATATGTAAATGATATATAATGATATACATATATATAATCTATATATATATATATAATATATTACAATTTATATATGCATGTATTCATAATATGCATTGCATATAGATACATACATGCATGTATAATATCAATATTACAATTTACAAAATCCTTATAATCCTTATAAAATTAACTTATATGGAAAATTATGTAATAGTTATAATATACTACTTTATATTATATAAATATATTTATTTATTATTTTATGTGGATTTAATTAATTTGAATTGATTTTTATTAATTGATTTTATTTCATTTGAATTTAATTTTATTATTCTATTTGATTTGTTTTTATGTAATTTGAATTGATTTTTATTAATTAATTTGAAATTAATTTATTTCATTTGAATTTAATTTAATTTTGTTGTAATATCTAGTATAATTCTTCACTGATATGCATATAAATATATAGCAGTGTAATTTACCCTGAATTGTTTTTATGTAATTTGAATTGATTTTTATTAATTCATTTGAAATTAATTTATGTCATTTGAATTTAATTTAATTTTGTTGTAATATCTAGTATAATTCTTCACTGATATGCATATAAATATATAGCAATGTAATTTACCCTCATATTTGATTCATATTTAGATCATATGATCCTCCCACATATTTATTCTATAATTTATAATTGAAAAAATATAAAACTATAAATACACATTAAAAAATTATAAAAAAAAACACACATTATAAAAATAATGGGCGATTAATGCCTTTTGGGATTAAGAGGGTTATATGAAAATTGACAAACAACAATTGTATTACTTATATTATATATATATATATATTATATTATTATTTTATATTGATATAAAATAAATAATATATTTATGTATACATTATTATATATAAGTAATTCCAGTTTTATTAATGTGTAATTATAGTTTGATATGTTTTCAATTATAAAAACATATTATATTAAATTAAACAAATTCTCTGGAATATATTTATTATGAAAATGTATATATATATATATATATATATATATATATATATATATATATACATATATATATATACATATATGTATATAGAATTAATAACATATATACTATGTATTATATTATATATCTATATACATATATAGTATATAGTATATACATATATAGTATATAGTATATACATATATATATATATATATATGTATATATATATATATATATATATATATATATATATTGTTATTGCTATTGTTATTTTTATTTTGTGGAGTCCTTTCATCCATTTACATTTATAGCTATCTTATATAGCCTATATATATCATATATTATATATGCCATATATAATATATATTATATGGCTCTAATGTCCCTTCGAAGCCCCTCTCATGTTAAGTCATCCATGGTTTTAATGAGAGCCGATCATTTATTTATACACAATTATATAATATCACTTCTAAATAATATTTTAAGACCTATTTGTATGGTCCGGATGGGGCTCGTATCCATGTCCTATAGTATACTGCTTGTGTGTATGACGCATTAGCTAACTGAGCCACATATGCAGTTATATATATATATATATATATATATATGATGTATTTCTTTTTCTCAGTATAATATTGGATAATTATTATAAAATAACATATTTATTAATAACAGTTTAAATTAATTATTAATGAATAATTATAATATTATTAATTATTAATAATATTATTAATAATATATAATTATATGCATAAGATTGTCATCCTATTTAAACGATTTAATTCCATACATAACTATATAGGTTTATATATAGTTATATATATATATATATATATATCTTTATATAGTTAAATAATTTAATTCCATATATTTTTATAGTACACATTTTAAATTTTATATTTATATACTATATATATATTGTATATATATAGTATATTACGATTAGTATACTAATTGTCACGTATACTACAATAATGGTACAAATTATAAGTATGGCACTTTATTAATATTTCATATCACATAATCAAATACAATACTATATATATATTAAAATATATTACCTGATGTTTGTTCCGGAGTTCTGAGAGTGAGACAATGATATCTATTCCTGAAGCCCCGTAACCAATCTATTCCTGCCATTTCATTTTCAATATTGAATCGATGTTCAATACAATTTTTATTTGCCATTTCGTTCAAATTAATCGACTTACATTTGAACTAATAATGTAAGACATATTAAACTAATTAATTAAAATATAAATTTGTAGCTGAATATAAGTAAAACTAAATGGGATAACGATTACTTATAAATATAATTACTATAAAAGTGCGTGTGTATCTTGATATCTGATAAAATGTATTTTATTTTTTAATTATAAAAATAGTGCGTATTTGAATACATGACGCGATCCTAGTGGCTATTTCGGAACTATCGACCATAATACCCGCACTAGTGTATTTTATCTCTATTTATACGGAAAATTTGCTTTTTAATAAAAATCAAATGACTTGAATACAAATAATTAAATGAGTAAATATTGATAGCCATTATTTAGAACAACATATTGTAATTGTATATACAACTTATTGGATCATAATATCCAATATTAGTATGATATATTTTGTTTCTTGTAAGGTAATAAAAAAATCGGCCATAATACCCTTCCGTCCCCTACATTTCTATTGGTCAATCTAATATCAATCAATTATAATCGTTTACGATTAAGATAAGTAATTCAATTTAAGTTATTTAATCGTTTACGAATGTTTAATTAATAATTAATAATAATTTATTAATAATTATAATATATAATTCCTTATATAATTATTAAATTATGAATATATATATTACCACTTTATGATTATATAATGTACTTAAGTTCATATGTTCATCAAATGTATGTATTTTTAAGTACCCTAACATTTATACCGCTAGGGGATTTTTAAACTGGAATTCCTAAGAATTTATTGCGAAATTACTGGAATAGATTGCTCATGTGAACATAGCTTAACACATACGTTTTATATATAGAATATAAATTCATAAATTTATTTATATAGTATTCATAAAATTCTTTGAAAATTATTGTTCTATTATATAATTTATATTATTTAATAAATGTATTATTTAATATAAATTATTGTTAATTTGTTATTTGTTAATTCATAAAGTAATTGTTTAAATTGTATTTAAAAATGTATTTGATCAAATACACCAAATACAAATACATTACTGATTAATTATTCAAATACAAATACAAATACAAATATACAAAATCAGCGTATTTAAATACAAATACATATTTGACCCCATCCCTGGTACTAATATAGAGTAGTACTTAAATAAATATTATAATGAGATATACAAATAAATATAAGTATAGAAGTTATAAAATAGAAAAATATTAATTTATTTTTATAGTAATAGTTTAATAATAGTTTTATAAAGTATTATATTTATAAAGTATTATACAACATAAATAATGAATAGTATAAAATTAATACAAGAATATAACGTCTTGCGTAGACAGCTAATTATAGAAAGAACATTTATAAATTTTCTGTTTGGAAGCTTCTCTTTTCAACCAATGATATCTTGTTATACACATATGTGATTTTTTTATCAATTATACTTTATCAATAATCTATGCTTAATGTAAAAATATAAATTTTTTATATCGAAATATATAATTAAATGTGACAAGTATTTACAAAAATCCTGTCAATTTCAAATAATTATGATATCGATTACGCTTATAAAATCACTTATTAAAATAAATACTCACAAATAATTACAGAAATTTTACAAATTTATAAATAAGATATTAAAATATATAATACATTTTTTTTGTTAAATAAAAATATTAATCATATTTTAATACGCGCCTCATATTTCAAAACACCCTTAATTTGTATTGGTTTAAAATTTGAATTTGAAATTAAAATCAATATTTAATACCTATAGTTACCATATATGCACATATTAGTGTTCAATGATAACACTAATATATATATATATATATATATATATATATATATATATATATTATTTACTATAATAATAATATTAAATGTTTGGCAGGAAAATAAAACGATTCTGTGGCAGGAAAACAAAACGAATCTGTGACAGCTTTTGAAAATGACGATGATATTATTACTTAAATAATAAATATATATTTAAAAACTATTTTTCTTTTAATAGGATAATGGTAATGTCACTTATTTAATCAAAATATGTAGATGAAAGAATTAACTGAAAAATGTGATACATTTATAACTGAATATTTATCTGAACATCCCGAAAGTGAACTCCTGGATCTCATTTATAAATACGAATTATCATTAAAATTGGAAGATTATATAACCATCATTAATTATAAATTAGAATCAATATTTAATAATTTAATAGAAAAATATATTTTTATAAAATATGAATTTGATGAATTAAAAATATCATTAACTGAACGTTTATTTACAATAGAAGATGAATATTCTATTGTGAAAGCACTGACAATGTGGTTACAATATGATTTAAATAATAGAATGGAGTATTCAGAAGAAATATTTAAATTAGTTAATTTGAATTTATGCAGTAATAAATTAATGCTAGCAAATAAAATTATTGAAACTGGTAATATTGATCTTGATCAAATACTTAAAGATATCAATATTAATATTTCAGCAATATATAGCGTACATAATAATCCTGATACATTAGATTTATTGAAAATATATAGTTATCAACTTACATTTAATAATATACGATATAGTGAATATTCATTATATAAAGTAAGTACAGCTGGTATTTATGATATTAAAAACAATAATGCATTAATTAAATATGATTTTGAAAGTGTAAATAATGTTATTTATACAAAATCTAATGACTTGTATATATTATGCTGTATTATAGGTAAAATGTTTAAATACAATAAGAACACTAATATTATAACTAAGTGTGATTATCCAAATGATTATTTATTCAATGAACACTTTCCGCCTACTATAAATAATATGTGTGATGGTAATCTAATTACTATAGGTTGTACATATATTACTAAAGTTGATACAGATAAAGTAATGATTTATAACACTAGTACATATGAATGGTCAGCAGGTCCAACATTACCATACGTTATATCTAATCATGCCATAATTGTTGATACTAATGATATATATGTAATTAGTGGATATAGTATTAATAGTTGTATTACTAAAGTTATGCGTTATAAAGATGGTGTATGGAAATCTATGGCACCATTAGAAAATGGTAGACAAAGACATATTGCTGTGAAATATGGTAATAATATTTATGCTGTTGGTGGAAAGCTTGGAAACAAACTAATTCGTAATATTGAAAGTTACAATATACACACTAATCAGTGGCATACAATAAACACTGATGTATTCAATGATATAACTAAAATTAATACTGTTTATAATAATAATGATTGTTTATTTTATCAGTATGAAAACAGTAATATATATTGTATTTCATTAGATAATTACACACAAATATTAAAATATTCGAATATTAAATATATCGATACTAAAATATCTAAGTTTATTCTAATGTAGAATTTTATTATTTTACAATATTATCACTTAATTATATACCGTAAATGCATTAATATTCGATCATAGTTTTATTATAAAATCTTATATAGTTCCTTACATTTTGTTTTCAAACGTTATTTTATGATTATATAACTCATTATTATTTATTTATTATAACTTGTATGTAAACATATTATTAAAGAACATATGTATTTGTGTTATATTTGAATATTTATATATTGTTATATAATTATTTTTAATATTTGTATATATATATATATATATATTGTGTACAATTTTAAAATTAAAATTTCAATAAATGATACATACTATTTTATATATCTACTTTAATTCAAATATAATTACACAAATATTCTAATAATATAAGTTTATATTCTATAATAAGCTAATATATATAATAAGCTAATATATAAATTATTTACTAGAAAAATTATAAAATAAATTTAGTTTACATTAATGTAATTTTAATTAATAAAATGTATATACATTAATAAACTCTTGATTTTACGAAATTTTATGTCAATAATACATTATTTTAATGGGGGTATGTCGGTCATCAAATAGTGTTTTATTGTATTAATTATATCAATTATAATACAATTATATATAAAAAATATATTGTAAAATTAACAATACATAATATATGTTAAGTATGGTAAAAACCGTTTAATGAAGGTATTATATGACTTAGTTTATTATTAACACTTAAAAAAACATTCTATGCACTATGTTATTTAAATAACTATTTAACTTATTTAACACATTTAACTCGAAATAATAATATTCTCATATTAACTCAGGTTAATATGAGAAAATAATATATTATTCAAAATGATATTCAGAGAGTAGTTTATTATATATTCTATAGGATTATAATCAATGTTGTTGATACATAGATAATATATATATATATATATATATATATATATATATATATATCAGTGTTAATTTTAGGTTCCAGGGCAACTACAAACATTTTTTATTATAGGGCATTTAAATATATTTTACTAAGTTATATTTAATATTTATGTTATGTGTAAACAAAATGTGTAAACAAGAAGTAAAATAAGATTATATTATGCTTTAAATGATGTTTTATTAAGTTATGACAACATATGATGTAATATCATAATATGTAATCGTAATAACATCGATAAGCTTTGCTTCTATTACGCAAGTTTAAATAACAGAATGTTGATGATGATAATAATAATATAACTTTACGCATACGATACAATTACATATATTTAATAATAATTAATTGCATATTTATAATGCATTGATTTCGGATTGGGTGATTGCTCTAGCCCACAATTTTACCTGTATTAATGTATATTAATGAATTAAAGTCAATGAAAGTGGGCGTATTTACATGAGTCACGTGTTCATTATTACGTTATTGCGTAATAGTCACTAACGTCATCGAGGTATCCGTGGAAATAGTGATCTCCACATCTGGATCCTATAGCGAGATCGCTAGGTGTGTTCGCTAGACCTCCTGTATATAATATATGTGTATGTGAACATACACATACGCACGTGCAATCGTAACTATAAACATAGGCGCATGTACCTCGGACATTCCTTAGTATTACGTAATATTCTATAAATAACTTATTACGCACTTGGCATTGGCAAGGTCTAATTACTTTATCGCTTAGTAACGCTTTACATCGTTATTATAATTAATAGTTACCATTATAATTAAAATTAATTCAAATAAAATGAATATACAATTGCAATACAACACTACGATTAGTTGACCGTAGCGACGTACCTGTAATGGGTAATGGGCTTCCTTGCTCTACTTTATCCGAGTAGAACTTCATTACACTTCCGTTATAAACCCAGCAAGCGTGGTGCCATTTCTTCTTGGAAATCTGACACATTTAAAGTCATCGTTTAATTTGTATATTAAAATATCCGTTTATAAGTATATTAACTAAATTATATAGTTTATGTGATAAGTCCGTATTCAATATCAGTATTATCGATTAAATGACAAATATTTAACTATTAACATTCTAGTTTAATATATTGTTATTGTTATTGTTATTTTCGTGGATATCTGCCATCCCAACCAGGATGTTAAAGAACGTTTAATTTATAATCATATGGCTCTAATGTCTCTTCGAAGCCTCTCGCAAGTCATCCATGGATTATATATATATGAACATGGAATAGCGTATCGCTAGGTTGCGTATTGGATACAAACCCCGGGAACTGCGTTCATACCGGAGCCGGTGCTAGTCTCGATACTGCCATAGGCTGTCATGCTGGATCCGGTGTCGCCATTCAGTCCGATTTCAAAACTGGGATCGGTGTTGCAGTCTCCGTTGCTGACCATCACGTGATTATCTCCTACAACCGTGGCGTATACGTATTAGTGGATATATACTAGTTACTCCTATATATATATATTAATTTAATTGATCTTTATTTTAAGATTTATTTATATTAATTTGTTTGTAAATTTCACTTACTTAATATTTTTTATATATTTATTTTCTTATTATTTACTCCATGTTTGTTATATTTGTATTACATTTATTATTATTGTAACATATAACACCAATACTTATTGGTGCTAGAGATTCGCAGGTTTATTGCAACTATATATCTAGATCTATTTTTAATTGTATTCTTAATTAAAGTACATACTATTATAAAATACTGTATCCACTCAACCAATTAAAGCTTAGATATGCATATTTATCACCCAGTTTACCTGCATTATATATAATCTATATGGAATTTCACCCATTGTTTAATTAAATATTCCAATATTGTATTCGAAGTTATATAATACTATTCACGTATACAGTATATCATTATATTATAATAAGGTGCATTGACATGCCCATAATAGATTAATAATAGTTTTATGTATTACGTAATATGTTTATCGCATGCGCACAACGCATCGGGTCGTAACCCATCGTAAACTGGAGTGTACATACGGCCTGAATCATCGTCATAATAACCATCAGTTGTGGGGAACTTGTAGTACAGGCATACGGAGAAGTCCTGCACCAAATTGTTGGCGAAGTAATTGTTTAAATAGGGTACCTGTTTGTATTGTTATTTAGAGATTTAGATTTTAAACCATACGGTGTGTATGAATATCAGCATATATATATATTCGGATAGTTTGGAGAATACAGCAGTCGTTAACAATAGTTAATGACTATATATAGTACTATAGTACGAACCGTTAAGTATGCGGTATCGAAGGAAGCCACCATGCCTCTCTGGTTATCGTTGACAAGAGTTACGGTTCCGGTTCCGACTAAAGACGACTGGGCCTTAGTACAGGTTACGTCATTGAAGTGCGTGTCGAACGGAAAGTCTAGCAGCAAGTCTTTTTCGCAATCGTTAGGCACCACTGTAACAATGGGTTCATTGTTAATACTCGAACACCGCGTATCCGCTTGTTGTTTCTGTTATTGCGTAAGAGTTGTGTTTCGTTATGACATCATCACTCGCGCACGATTGCGTAATTTAACAGTATAGTTAATTCTCGATATCTCTTAATAAGAGGTAGCGAAGAAATGTGACCGAAATATCGAGTGTCTGATATATCCAATTACATTTATAAATAGTCTGAGTTAGTAGGGTACTGAGGAATAAAGAATCTGATATATCGAGATTGGCTATAAATGAAAAGTAGATTGAATACTAGGAGACCGTAACTATGGCGTAACTGATATGTTACTTAGTTACAATATACTATTACATCACGTGATGCAATAGTATTACCGCACCTGATACAATAGTATTACACCTACTAGTAGACGAGCGGAGCGGATATTATAATCGCAAGACTTCGCGTATAAGGGCGTTTACAGCATACATACTCCATCCGTAGCACATCTATTAATAGACTATGACTCATCCGTATATAAGCGCAGTATGGCGACTTTCAACAAACCTATTCCATCGCAGGCACATTTCTCGGCCATGAATGTTGTACCTCCAGAGCACACCATGAGTACCCCTCCGTTGTAGTACTTAGTAGGGTCGCTAGAGTGAGCTATCAAGGGGCAGGGCGCCGATTCTACGATAGGGGTGTGAACGAGATCGTTATATATAAGTGTGTAGTAGGCATAACTAACATGTAGTACATTATAGTATGGACATACACTATAGTTTAGCATACTCTAGTATGTGTATATACTATAGTTTAGAGTAATATAGTATGCGCATATACTATAGTTCAGCGTACTGAAATCAGGTATTCGTTATTGTTGTTATTGTTGTATGATATGTGTTGTTGTGACATACCTGTGGTGGTGGGAGATATAGTGGTGACCGGAAGTCCGTTCATATCACAGTTGGGTTCAGCTGGAATGCTAGGCATGCAGGTTCGAATATCCTACGGTTCAGTGGTATCAGTTAGTAAATATCTTTAGAAACGTATTAATTACTATTCGCCATTATTTAAATCATTATATTTAAAAGTAATATGCATACTTTCTATGCGCGGTAAAAGTGACGCGTGTCGCTTATTGTGTATATCCGGTTGTATGCACATAGTTTATGAATATTTGTTATATTGCAATCTAATTGTTTAACTATTGATTTTCACGCATGACAAATCCGTAGAATATTTTAAGTTACAATTGAAATGTTATTCGTATGTTATTGCATATCTGTATGTAAATTTAATTTAATATTTTTACAAACATCTAGACATAGTTGTCATCGATTACACCAATTGTAAAACATACTACTATATCAATATCAATAATCAATGAAGCGTGACGAAGTTAACCTGATCCCAGTACAGAACTCCGCACGACATTTGGTATGTAATATAGCTGCCATTGCTTGTTTTCTGACACATGTAGTACCTGAGGACAATCAACGTTTATGTTGGTTTATTATTAACGCGCTTGGTATATTTAGATTATATATGTTATAATATATTATTTTATTATTATAATCAGTATAATTGTATTACCTATTTGTATTACTTTTATATCTATATATATATATATATATATATATATATATATATATATATATATATATATACTTGGTGACATCATTTATTATTTATGTAAGTGTCTAAATAAACTTTCCATTCAAAAGATTAAATTTAATATATATATATAAAATATATAAAATAACATACATTTTTAATATAATTATATATTTTATATTATATATATAATTCATTGTTAATGATTAGTATAATTTAAAAATTAGTAATTAGTTAAATAATGTCGTCGTCGTGGTCAATACTGACACGTGATTATATTATTTACAAATATTATGAGAAAACTAACATGTGACAATTCTGAGTATCCGGCTGATGGATTAAACCATCGACTAAATCGCATCTCGTACAGTCGGTATTATGTCCTATATGAGTCATCGATAAGCACGCATTAGTGGGCAGATTAGGATATATTATATGTATGATATTAGCGGTTGAACAGATTAGCGCGGTGTTACATAATATCACAATACCATATAAGGTAGGACAACAATAGGCAGCTGCTTCAGAGGCGCGACAGTAACGTACTAACACGTGACCGCCGAACACTAACCGGTACTGGCGCAGGTTATATCCGTAATGTCCACTAGTATACTGTGTAGACCACTAAAGGTGGCCACGGTAGCAACGTAATCTGGGCCCGACGATATCGCTAGGATTTCCGTGGGGTTGTAGTTCTTGATACCTGGGCGGCGCCGATGTGATGTTTGTGTTAACTACCGAGTCGAATTTTAATATTTCACATGAAATTAGGAATTTCATTTATATTATATAGGTTTAGATCTACTGTAATATATTAATTTTAATCCGAAAATAAATAATCGTATACAAATATTACGGGTAAGTTATTGTTGTTATTAAGTGGGTCGGTGGTAAACCTAGTACGATAATTGTGATATCATCGGCTTTAGCAGCATCGGCATTGGGTATCGTATTAACAACGTCGGTGTTCGAGTGTCCGTCAGTAATAAGTATGGCGAGTTGCTTTAGTGAAGATCTTCGGGTGTTTTGTACCATATCGTGCATAGCCTACATGATCAACATCAATGTATTAGTTTAACTTGGTGTATATATAAAATACATATATATATATATATATATATGCATTATAATTATTTAACTATATACACAGTTTATACCATACACATTTTAATTTAAAAGATTCTCATTATACAGAATATTTAAGTTTTTATAAATGATAGGCCACGCCTACAAAGCTATGCCACGCCTGTTAAGCTATGCGCAGCAGACCATATCCATTACAGTTTAAAGAGTTTTCGGAGTATACCATGTAATGCACTACATACCTACTTGACTATAATGTCTACCTTAGCTAATGTTGCATAATAAAGTGTTGTTGTACGCGACCACTGACCAGTAAACCACTAGCTGTGTTAGTCATTGAATTCATGTAGTCGATATTCCATATGTGATCTATCATTAACTGCTTATCACCGTACGTGGTAAGGTCAAAGTTCAACAACGAAACACCACCGTAGGTCACGAATCCGATACGCGTCATGTCGTACGCTGAAATACGTGAATATAGAGTGAAGTAAACACGTGTGCGGCTGGTGTGCGGCTGGTGTGCGAGTGTGCGAGTGTGCGGATGTACCTAGTGCGCTAGTACTAACAAATCTTCATGGATCTAAGGTAGTCGATAACGAACTGCTTCTGTTTCCACCAGTTCAGCTCACCGATACTGCCGGAAGCGTCGAGAATGAACGTGAAGTCGCTGGGGCAATACCTCTCTACAAACACACCATACGATGATGTCATAATACTGCGAATATACTATAATGAACTATAGTGTGTAGGTACTATTAGCTGCTACTACGATTTAAATACAATATAATATAATAAATAATGTATAATTATATATTACATTGAAGTAATATTATAAAACATATTTAATTAATAATTCGATGTCAATAGAAATGTATTATACATATAACACTATATAATCCAGTCTATAATATATATATATATATATATATATATATACATTATATATATATTGTATATATTTAACTGTTAATAATAGTATTAAAATTATTAATGTACATATTAATTTAACATGCTAATCGCGTAATATTCAAAATAATTATTATTTATACAATATAATTAACAACAATACTAATTGCCAATCAAATATTGCACTTGTGTAATTCTATAACAAATTAATAGAATCCATCGATAATTAATACCGCGTGAATTTTGAATTGAAAATAAGTTATAACCTAATTAGACAAACTAGAATTATAAAAATCCACTTCTGTTTTTCAATGTAAATTTATATTATATTTTATTTAGTAAATTAATAATATTTTATATTATTAATATACGAATTGTATATATTAATAATATAATTAATAACATAACTAAACTTATTACTTAAACAATGAATATTAGCAGTAAATACATATATAGATTACTAACCGACGCCACACTCTTGCATGTTACAAGAGATAATATCCTCGGACAATCCTGATGACGTGGTAAAAGTCCTAGACCTCGTTCCTCCGCCACAACTCACCGAGCATTCCGACCACACGCTACCAGCACGAATGTCTGTAATAAAGATGGCGGTAAACCGAGGGTAATGGCCGACGGCTGCGGTATCGAACGTGTCGTCGTGTATTCAGTGCGAATATTTATTAATTATAATATCACTATCGCTTATCATGTAAATGTGTCATTCTCTTTAGATTAAATAATTACTAGAGAGGATCGGCGATACACTTTTATATGATTATAAATGTAAGTGGAATACCCACCTGGTAATAACCGGCATTTGTTGATTATTTATTGTAAATATATAAAAAACAAACTTCATTTAATATTATTATATATATATATATATATATACGAATTATAACTTATAACTATGATATCATAACTCCTAAATACAGATTTTAAATATATAGAATATTTAATTAAATTATAATAATTACAACTATTTAAAAAAAATAATCGAATGGAATCTGTTAAATGAGTATTAAAGAGAAACCACTAATACACATACGTATAAATACTAACTTGAACAGATGATACCTCCGCATGGATTAGTGATAACGTCACACTGCACCGGGCCCGATCCGCTATCGCAGAACTTTGTCCTAGTTTGTATCCCCGACCCTCCACATGTTACCGTACAGTCCGTCCAATCTCCCCACGTGACTATCACTATAGATACACGTGATCGTGTTAACACGTGGGCTCGATATTCACATCACGTGTTATATTTATAGTATCCAAATATATATTAAACATATACGTAATTTAAATTATTTGTATATATAACAAAGTATAATAATAATTACCTACTGATAATATTAATAATTATAATTACAATAGTAATACTCTTAATAATAATAATATTATTATTAATTATAATAATAATTATTATATTATTAATTTATTTAAATTGAATAGTAAAACTTCATCAGTTCTTAATATTACATATACACACCGTAACACATACACACATACATAAATATATATATATATATATATATATATATATATATATGATATATTATTATCATATTTAGGCTTAATAACCTGGATATTATAGGAGCTAAAGTTAAATATTATCGAGACAATTTCTATCAATTTTAAAAACAAGTCCATCTTAACTATATTAATAAAATATAATATACATAGACAAACCATTATCTGGGACAAGTCCGGAATTAACGAACGCCACTGTGGGTTAATATTAAACATGGTTAAATAATAATTACATTTGAAATAGTACACTTTTATTTATAATGAATGTATAATACTAACCAAATAATAAGATTGACAATTTTCCAGTCACCATTTTGATACTGAAATTATTCATAATCGATTAATTTATTGATATTTAATTAATATATCAAATTAATGTATTATATATATATATATATATATATATTATATTGTAATTGACTATAAAGAAAAGTTGATAATGTATATGGTCCGGCGTAATCTTTATATAAAAGAGGTATAAAAAGGAGGAGTTTAAAAAGAGTCTAGAAGTGTTAGAAAAATGGGTCTACGAACAATTTGAAAGAATAATAGAACTAACATTACAAATTTGTATTTTACTATGTGCACCTTACATATGTAATATATATATATATATATATAATATAATAGTTTTGATATATAAGATTATAAAGTTTGAGTTGCATTTTCTTATTAATAAATAATATTATCACTGTTTATTATACATAATATGTACGTGATAACATATAATTAACTAATAATATTATATATATATATATATATATATATACTACTAAAATATATTATCTACTGATTGATTGATGAATATATGGAATTTAGATGAATATATAGGAATATATAGGAATTTTATGATAACAATGAACAAGAGTGTTACGCCGCACTCTAAAGAGAATAAACCTACATACAATATTAAAATGTGATTTGTAAATATGCGTAGAAATAAGAAATATGATTTTTACTTACATATACTATGAAAATATTATTATATAAATTATTAATTAAATGATTCAATAAATTATATTTAGATATAATATTTATATATATAATATTTATATGTATATATATATATATGTATATATATATATATATATATATATATATATATATATATATATATATATATATATATATATATATATTAACCTTGGTTGTAATTAAAAGTGAGTAATTTCAACTCAGTTACTTATGAGTATATATAGAAAGCTAGAATATCACGTGATTTAATATTCAATGAAGCGTGACATTTATTACCCACTTAGATATACATATTTTATATAGGAAACTCCCATATTATAGTATACAATAAATATATAAAACAATATATAAAACATAATCTAATCTATTGACGCCACTCGGAGTATCCAATACTCATTAATCAAATGAACAATAGCGCAGCAATAGGTATCACATATACTATCTATTTTTTCATATATTGTTTATAAGTATACCTTAGATGATGTATTGGTTACCGCATCGTCTAGTGTCTTATAAGTAATATGTACTCTACCATTCTAAGTATTATAAATAGTATTATGTAATATATTGAATTATGAATTATTCACGCGCAGGTGTGATATTTATTTCGAGCTATTTTAAACATCGCCGCATCATGCTAATGGAAAAGTTAGCATTAATCGAAAGTATATAGTCGACATATGTTTGCTATCGATAACATACGTTATTTAAATAAATAAAGAATCGTACTATATTAAAAAGTTTTATAGTTTTACAGTATACTGTAGAAAAATAAATGAAAAAATATCTAAAATATAAATAAAATATAGTATGAAATAATAGAAATATATGTATACTTTGAATATATTTAGTTATTTTTAATTTTGTAACCTCTAATATTAAAACATATGTATTTATATATTAGTATAATTGTGAAAGAAATCGTAATACTATAGTTACCATCTACTTTATTTGATATAATGATAAGATTGACATTATAATTATATCGTATTAATAGTTATGAATGTATAACTACATACATATATGTATCTATGGTAATTTAGCATGGCATTGTTTTATTTTTTAAAATTTGTCTACACTTCTATTAGCTAATCCAGTTTTGTTAATATTTTAAAGATAAAATCGACACCCAGTGATTATAAAATGTTAGAAAATTCTGGTCTGTAATATAATCTAATCGACATTCTCAATAATCTATAATTATATATATATTTGAATATATTACGATATATGTATATATATATATATATATATATATATGCTATAGCAATTCGAATGTAAGTAATATTAATTAGATTATGATCATGAATTAAATATAATATAGTTAACTATAGGACATAATTAATAAATAATAATTAAATAACTTGTGTACACTGTATGTATACACTGTATATCATACTATGTGAAAGTCAAATTGCACATATATATTTATATATGTTTATTATAGACAATCTATATATATATTACATAAATGTTGATTTGTCCTTATTCTCATTAAATATTGCATTAAATGCATTATTTAGCATTTGCGTGTATCCAGTGATTTATGCTGTTGAACAGTCCATGACTCAGATCCATATCTATTTTATTTAATATCTAATTATTATGTTAAATAACGAACCTCCAAAATATCCTTTTCACTTCCGTGTATATATTGAATTCCATCACATTGAATCTAGAAAGTACCATTAATATATATATATATATGGGATAATATTTATGAGAATTATTGTTATCTGGCGATATTCATAATGAAATTATTCAACTATATAAAACTGAATTATTAAATATTGTATTGATATATATCACTATCTATATACACGCACTACATAGCATGCACGTTATATGGAAGTATAAGATAAACTTACCACTTAAAAGAAGACTCTTTGTAGGAACCGTAGAAAGTGTACTAACCTATAGGTTAGTACACTTTCTAGTACATGTAGTGCGTGTATATATAGTGATATATATCAATAAAATATTTAATAATTCAGTTTTATATAGTTGAATAATTTCATTATGAATATCGCCAGATAACAATAATTCTCATAAATATTATCCCATATATATATATATATATATATATATATTATTGGTACTTACTAGATTCAATGTGATGGAATTCAATATATACACGGAAGTGAGAAGAATATTTTGGAGGTTCGTTATTTAACATAATAATTAGAAATTAAATAAATATAATAATACTCAGAGTTGGCTTAAAAGCCTTGATGAATTAAAAAAGCAAAAGCTTGTCTGGTCATTCACCTATTTACTAGATTACGAGAAGTATATTAGTAAACGATACAATATAAATAAAATATATATATAAAAATATATAAAAATATAATATTGTATAAAAAGTGTATTATATAAAGTGTATATAATATAAAATATTACAAACAATCTATAATACTATTAAATTAAATATAAATTAAATAAACATAATTTTTTTTTAAATAAACACAAATTAATTTTTTTTTTTAAATACTAGATATAAGGCTGCTATTAAGTACAACATAGGATAATACCATTACCACCGAGTATACCCAGGATGCGTAGAACATCAACTTTCAGGTAACGGTGCTCCAAATCCTATAGGGTATATAGATATATATAATTTGGGATTATACCATTGACAGAGGTTTAAACGATGATATCCTTATTCCCCGATGCATACTATACATCCCTAATACACCAATTACACCCACTAATATATACTAATATATAATGAAACAAAAAAAATTAAAGTATACATTATAATGTTAAATATAAAAATTATATAAAATAAATTTGAAATTTAAAAAAAGAAATTAATTAATAGTACAATAGAATAATTTTAAAATAATATTAAATAATATTTCTCAAAATATCTCTTATCATGTATAAAACATAAATATAAAGTGTAAAATACTAGAAAACGTATAATAACAAATAGTAAATAACATAATGCATAACTGTAATATATCCTACACACATATATATATATATATATATATATATATATATATATATATATATATATATATATATATATATATATATATATATATATAATATCATATATATTAATATATAATATACATGGAATAAAAATAAATCATAGATATATAGAAAATATATAATATATAGAATAAATCAATACAAATATTACCATAACAAAATAAATTAAATAATAAAAGAAACATTTTCCTTCTCTTTACTTTAGATAGGAAATTCTCAACTTGACATATGCATTCCATAATTATTTGGTATACATAATAATTTGTTTTTCTTTCTCTGAAGGTAATCCTCAGAATTATTTTATATGCTTTATACTAAATGCAGTAATTTTTCTTTCCAGTCTTTTTGTTAGTATCCAAGTTTCATAGCCATAAAGTAGTATAGATAATATTAGTGACTTGTACAGTAGTATTTTTGTCTGATATGTTTCGACTCTTCCATATAGTGATTAAGCAAACTAACGTAGAGGTTACTGTCGCTATTCTTATATTTATCTCAATTTCACTTTTTCAATCTTTAGTTAGAGTCGCACCCAAGTATTTGAATATATCTACTACTTCAAAGGGTTCATCGTTCATTGTTATCATTATCACCTCAGCTGTTTCATTATTCTTGAATTCGCTGATCAATATTTTTGTACTCGTAGCTGACATACATACCATATGTCGATGATCACTTGCATAGTTTGTGTGTGAGTTTTTGCAGCTCTGTGTTTGACCCTGACATCAGGTCGATATCTTCTGCAAATCTTAGGTTACATAGTTCATATCCTCCAACGGTAATTGTGCTGTACTAGTCTGCTATCATATCTTGCATGGTATTTTCTAGGAAGATGTTAAAGAGTGTTGGTGAAGGCATCCTTATCGTACTTCTAACGACTTCTTAAAGAATGTCCCTGTTTTATTGTTAACAAAAACGGTACTGTTTGTAAATAGTACTAATATATATAATTTTAGATTGCTTTATTTTTTTAATAATATAATGTTATATTTTATATCTATACATTTGTATATTCTTGAGAAGGTTTTAAGTTAACATTTTTTTCATAAATTTAAAAACATAATAAAAAAATCAGTTTATTGGATATATCAACAATATTTCGAATAATAAAAAAATAAAAAATACGTTTTTAGACTATTTATATAATTATGAATATTTTATTAATTAAACAATTATATATATATATATATATATATATATATATATATATATATATATACATATATATATATATATGAATGAATGAATGAAATCAGTTTATAGACATACGACATACTATGTATATCATACGTCTATGGAGGATCAGTGAAAGCCTAGGCTTTATTTGGTCGATACCTCCAATATGTTCATGTACAGATTACAATATTAGTAAAAGTAATAATATAATAATAATGATTCATGTGTTAGCATTCTTTGTAATAAAATAGAAGATACATATATATAAATAAATTAATACAAATAATAAAACACTGTTCATGAACATAAGTTATCATCATATTGTAATCCATTACATTAAAGTAAATAATAAAATAAGATAATAAAATAATTGTATAATATTAAAATGTATTAAAATATATATTAGTAAAATATGTAAATTTATAATATTGTAATAAAAATAGTAAATTATTATAAATATGTGTAAAATAAAAATATCTAAAAGTAAGTTATAAAATTAAAACTACTAAACAAAAATTAATCATCTTTCAATAAGACGTGCAATGGCGCCACATTCCTGTCAAATTACAGATGACTAATAATACCAATAATAATTTAAAACAATATTTAAAACAATAAACGAAACAAGATGTAAAACAAATATAAATATTAAAATATATAATATATATAAAAAAAAAAACTAATATTTACTTATAAATGAATATTTTAATGTTTTTTTTAGAATAAATACATTATTAATATTCTTTTTTCGTAAAAGATTATTAAACATTAATTCATTATATAACTTTGATCCTTTAAAAAATATTGTATATTTTAATTTATTTGATTTCAAGTGGTAGAATAAATTTATTTTTTAGTTTATTTAACTTGAAATATGAGTTATAATCTAATTTATATTTATTATTTAAGAAATTATAGATTAATAATGTGTTTCTATATATAATTAGATCTTCAAATTTTAAAATATTATTTTTTTTTAAAAAAGGACCAGTATGTGTTAGACGTATTAATGGTAATTTTGATTTATCTATTATTTGTTTATTAATAATTCTTATAACTTTTTTCTGTAACATAATTAATTTAGTAATATTTGATTTATAAGTATTTGACCATACTTCAATTCCATATGATAAATTAGATAAATAGAACGAATTATATAACAAAATTAAATTTTTTGTATCTAAAAAAGATATTTTTTTTATAGTATATATAATTTTTGACAATTTATTCGATAAATAATTTATATGTTTTTTGTAGGTCATTTGGGAATCTAAGTAGATCCCAAGAAATTTATAATTATTAACTATATCGATTTTAATGTTATCTATTGTTATATCTTTTAATATACCAGAATTTATATATGGCAATATTTTTGTTTTTTCGATATTTAACTTAAGCTTATTTATATCAAACCATTTTTTTAATTTATCCATGTAATATTGCAAATAATATGTTAATAATGTATCATTTTCAGCAAATATAGTTATAGATGTATCATCTGCATATAAATTGATATTAATATTATTTACTTGTTCATTATTAAAAATATTTGATATGTCATTTATAAAGATAATAAATAGTAGAGGTCCCAGAACAGATCCTTGCGGCACTCCATATCTAATAATCTTTCTAGATGATAGAGTATTATCAATTCGTGTTATAATATTTCTATTTGTAAGATAACTTTTAATAAATAAATTTGTTTCACCTCTAAACCCTATACATTCCAATTTAGCAAGTAAAATATCATGATCAACCACATCAAATGCTTTCTTGAGATCTAAGAATATAGTAGCTACTTTTTTTTTTTGAGAGAGTTTATGTAAAATGAAATGCTGAATATTTAATAATGATAGGGTTGTATTTGATCTGGGAACAAAACCATATTGATTTTTGTTAATAATATTATGCTTAAATATATATTTTGATAATCTATTAAAAATAATTTGTTCAAAATTTTTAGATATTTGTGGTAGTAATGAAATTGGCTTGTAATTGGATATTTGTTGTTTATCATTAGTTTTATATAAAGGTTTAATAATTGCAATTTTCATATTGTCAGGAAATGTATTTGTTTGGATACTTAAATTAAATATCTTTTTTAATGGTTCTAAAATATATTGAATAATATCTTTTATTAAGGTCATGTCATGATTATTTATATCTAATGATCTTTTTGATTTAATATCCTTAGTCACTTTAATTATTTCATCATTGTCAATTGGTAAAAAGTAAAAACTATTAACATTATTAGATAACAATTCTTTAAAATCATTTTTATTTATATTATTAATTGAATTATTTATTTTACTTCCAATGCTCGAAAAATACTCATTAAATGCATTACATTGTTCGTACCTTTCATTCATTTTAATATTATTATCTATGAAAGTATTTGGATAATCCGAGTCTGTAGGTTTTATTATTTTATTAATGACTTTCCAATTTTCTTCTTGTGTATTTGCAGTAAAAAGATTTATATAGTAATTATTTTTTTAAATTTTAATATTTTTATTAATTTAATTTTTTAATTTTTTATATTTACCAAATATACAAGGACAATTGTTAATTTTGTATTTTGTATATAATTTATTTTTCTTTTTTATTGCATTTTTTAATTTATTATTTAGCCATGGATTAAAATTGTGATTCAATTTAATTCTTTTTTTAATAAAAGGACAGTGCTTATTAATACTCTTAGTTAATATATCAATAAATGTATTGTATAGTTCACAACAATTCTGATTATTTAAAATGGTATTCCAATGTATTGTACCTAGTTCTAATTTTAGATTATGTACATTTAATTCATTAATATTTCGTGAATATGTATATTGATCCTTTCTTTTAATAAATAGATTATAATTAAAAATACAAAATATTAATGAATGATCGCTAATATCTGTATGTATTACACCTTGTATTACATCAGAACAATTTGTAAAAATATTGTCTAAACTTGATATTGAATTTTGGGTGATTCTTGTGGGCATATCAATTATATTAGATATACCTAATTGGATCAATATATTTTTAAATGAGTTAGATAATACAGTATTATTTAATAAATTAATATTATAATCACCACAAATATACATTTCTCTACTTATATATTTATGAAATAAGATAAACAATAAATTAATAAAATCATTTCCATTATAATCAGGTGATCTGTAAACAGATGATATAATTTTAAAATCATTAGAATTAATAATTATTTTAATTGATATAATATCAATATAATCCATTATAGAATAAAAAAGGTCTTCAATTATGCAACTTTCTATCAGTTTACTAACTAATATAAGTACACCTCCGCCTCTCTTTTTATTGGTTAATATTCTATTTTTTATAAAAATATTATAATTAGGGAAATATATATCTGGGTAATCTTTATCAGTAAGCCATGTTTCCGTTAATATAATAATATCAGGTCTATGAGTCAAGTTATCGATAAATATTAATAATTTATTTATATTTTTATTAAAACTTCGTATATTTAATAATATCATTGGTAGGCTTGTATCTTTATAATGTATTTCATTATATTCATCTATATTTAAAAGATTCATTTATATTTATAATATTTTGTTATTGTATTATAGATATTTTTATCTGTATTATTATATATTAATTTAAATTCATTGTTTATAAATTGAACTTTACAAATAGTATCTAATTTACATTTGGCTTCAGCTATTTTAAAACATTCTTTCTTTTGAATAAGTTATTCTATGCTATATTCAATAGATATTCCTACTTTATTAAAAGATGAATTTTTTAATTTATATGCATTTCTGATTAATATTGATTTTGATTCTTCAGAATCAAGTACAATTTTCATCGGTCTATTTTTAGATAAATTTGTTATATCATTTTTATTAAATTTACCAATTCTATGGAATTTATTTATTTTTATATTTTTATTTTTATTAGATACTATATCTATAATATTTGATATAGATTTAAATTCAGAATTTTCTTTAGAATTTGTGTCATTGAATATCTGTTCTTTTACATTGTATAGAATAATAGTTTTTTTTATACAATTTACATTATTAGTTTCAGATATATTTTTATTGACTGATTTAATTATTGTATTTTCAATAGTTTTTTCTAAGTTTTTATTTAATATATTTGCATATGATTCTGTATCATTACATTTATCATTATTAATATGTACAGTATTTATTATAGATTTAAATTCTGTGATATTATTTTTTAGTTCATTTATTACTTTCGTATTTTCATCAATTACTGATTTTATATGTTCATCAAATAGTTTTTTAATGTAATTTTTAATTGTCTCAGACAACTCTAAATTAGACATTCTATTTGTCATATTTTATTTCGTATTAATATATAATATATAATGTATTCAATACTTAAATAAGCAAATTAAACAAATATATATATTATTTAATTCTACATTATAAATATATAAGTATGTGTAATTAATAGATATCTATATAAATATAAATATATATATATATATATATATATATATATATATATATATATAAATAAATACTGATAATAAATAATGTAAATAAACCACACTATTATACAATTTTTACATATAATATATAATGTATTCACTATTAAATAAGAAAATCAAACAAATATAAATATATTTAAATAATACATGATAAATATAAAATATGTGTAATTAATATGTATAGAAATACTGATAATAAATGTATGATATAATATTAACATATAATGTTATATAGAATATGATAAATAACTTAGCTGTATTGTTTACGGTTGATTGCGTTTATAAACACGCCCTCTCGCCATGAATGGCGAATAATCGTCGACTATATACTTTCGATTAATCTAACAACAGCGAAACATAGCTAACTCCTCGATTAGCTAACACGGCGCGGTTATGTTTAAAATAGCTCAAAATAAATATCACACTTGCGCGTCAATAGATTACAATATACTATTTATAATACTTATTATTGTAGAGTACATAATACTTATTAGACATTAGACATTGCGGTAATCAATACATCATATAATGTAAACGTATAAACAATATATTAAAAAATAGATATTATCGGCGATATCTATTACTGCGCTATTGTTCATTTGATTAATGATTATTGGATACCCTAAGTGGTGTCAATAGATTAGATTATGAGGGTATACACTATAGTACGGGGATTTCCGATATAGGATAATACATGATGTTTTATATATTGTTTTATATATTTTATTGATTGATTGATAATTTATTTAAGCAAATACATATCCGAAAATATAATCGATGGTATAACATATAAATATTTGCTAACGATAAAATTATATAAATAAACAAAGAATAATACGAAATTAAAAAATTAATGAAATTAGAACGTTTTACAGTTACCGTAAAAATAAACGAAAACAATCGAAAGTAGAAATAAATCATATAGTAAAAATAAACGAAAAATGATCAAAATAGAAATAAAAGATAGCGTAAAAATAATCGAAAATATAAATAAAATACATTATTTTGTAAGTGGTATCGAAATATTCAATTTCTACTTTAACTTTATAGAATTCTTCTTATCTTTGTACCCTCCCAGGAAACCAAATATGGTTTTTTACGTTGCATTTGGTTGAATTACGTTGCAAAAGTTAATAAATATGTTTATTGTGCAACTTCACATGAAACATATAATTATTTATAAATATATTTATAAAATATTGGTTGCATTTAAACATAAAATATAGTAAAAAGAAACTTTAATCAATTTATTTATAAATATGTTGAAAAATGTAGATAAATACTATTTATCTGCAACTATAAATACATTTCTTATAATTGAATTATAACATTTTGGTTGCATTTAAACATAAAATATAGTTAAAAAACTGTAATAAATGTATTAATAAATATGTTGAATAATATAGGTAAATACTATTTATCTGCAACTATAAATACATATCATATAATTGAATAATAGAATCTATATATATATATATATATATATATATATATATATATATATATATAGGTATCATGGGTATATCACCTATATGTATCATCATTAATTGTAATATTAGAATTAATAGTATGAAACATATTAATATAAATTATATTATTATTTAATGGTCCTAAATAATATTTACTTATTATAGTATATTATAGTATTGTTATAGTATTATATTCCTATAATATATTATTATAATATTTATAATAACCCAGCAAATAGTAATAGCTTCATAATAGCAACATAATAGCAACATAATAGCATATATAATAACCTCGAATGTTTACATTGTGCTATTATGCTGTATTATGTTGCCATTAAAAGTCTATTATGCTGTTATTAATTTGTAATGCTATTATGTTGCCATTAAAGGTATATTATGCTGTTATTATTTTGCTATTATACACTGTTAGAAAAAAGAGTTTTCCAGAGTTTATTAAAATATAGAAAACTCTTTTTTTATAATGTAGAAAACTCTTTATTTAAAAACAGTTTTCTATCTACTAATACGGCCAAATACTCTACATAACAGATATACAAACTACCAAGAGAGTATTTAATATAATATACATTCGAGTTATTTTATAAAACTCTTTTTATATAATGTAGAATACTCTTTTTATATAATGTAGAATATTATTTTTTATAATATAGTATAATCTTTATTTAAAATCAATTATTCATTAAATAATATATAAACATATATGTTATTGATACAATATATTACAAGGTTTTTTTTTAGAAAATCATGTTTATTTTGATCATAAAACATTATTTATTAACCGATTAATAATTTAACTGTCAAATTATAAAATAAACATCCCATAATATGATGTCCAATCAGCGACAAGCAGATTTCTTATGGCAATCGATATAGGTTTGTAAATATTTCAATTATTAAATTAAAAAATATGATTACAAATACATGTTTTTGAAAAATCATATTAACTTTAAAATATTTATGAAAGTTTTATCTATACAATTTCCCATAAATATATTATATATACTTGAAAATCACTCCATACGAGTCTGAACCGCTAAATACAAAATTGAAAAAAATTTAATGGAAAATCTAGAATTTTCCATTTAATAAGTATTATTATAATACTCGATAAATCATTTATTGAATGCTTATTTAGTAATAAGTTATTTACATAATTAATATTATATAATTATTTATAAATATATACTCGATAAATCATTTAATGAATGCTTATTTACATAATTAATATTAAATAATTATTTATAAATATATAATATATATATATATATTTTAACAATACATATACATATATAATACAATTATTAATACATAAGTAATAATACTTAAATTGGTAACATTTATAAATTATTTAACTATATATTTTTATTATTTATAATTTATTATAATTTTAAAGTTATAAATTTGATAACAAATACTTATATTTGAAAACTAATATAACTGTGGGATAGTTATGAATTTTGTATCTATAAAAATGCCCATCAATATATTATCAAAATGGTAGCATATTTATTAAGAATAGTATCTATATATATATATATATATATATATATATATTTATTTTGTTGACTTTTATATATTTAATATTATAACTATAGGTACTTAATATACTTAAGGGTGTATAATAGTTTATTATTTATGATATAGTTACTATATAGTTACTATAATAGTATAATATAATATAATAATTAAGATTTATAGTTATATTTTAAAGTATTTATATATTATATATATAATAACTTCATAATTGACAGGACACTTTTATTTAAAAAGTTAACGTGCTATCAAATTTTGTTTTTAAATCTACTATTTTCAATAAATAATATTTGATATCAAGTTATTAATCATGTATTTAAGGCTAAATTTACATATATATATATATATATATATATATATATATATACATTAATTTAGTGAGCTATAATTAATGTTTAGATAATTATTTGTGAACAATTATTTTTGGAGAATATCGAATATGGCCCATTTTTGTTTTGATTACGATTGCCTATATAAAATTTATAATATTTTATTCGCATCGTTGTAACTTTAAAATTTTAATAAAAACTATTTTATATATACTCTAATAATATAGACTTCATGTGCAATTTCCATATAAGATTATCATGTACACTAGTGTGTACAATTATAAATGAGTATTTTACATTTTACATCATATATCGTAATAAAAACAAACCGGGCCATATTTGATATATACCTTATTTGTGAACCTACCTAAGTAATTACTTATTAACAATAAAAGTGTTTATCACAATATTATATATGATTTAAAATAACTAATATATACTATTTATATAGTAATTATAGCATAATTTAATAACTTATATTTTACTAAAATTGTTAGTATTAATGCTCATAAATTTTATATAATTACTTTTATGCTAGAATATTTTAATACTATTATCGGAGCAGATCTAAATATTAGCTAGTTATAGTGCTACGGGTAGTACATTTGTAGAATTTTAAATAATATAATAATTTATATGTATATCATATACCGTATGGATGTAGCTAAATAAATATATTATACTATGATTATATATTAATCGAGCTGTTTTAAATGATAAATGTAATAATTGTTTTTACAAATTAATGTATGGTTTATAATGGTCAATAAGTAATTATATTTATAATATACCAATTATACTTATATCTATCCCAATACATTGATATATTTGTCTATTTAGGATTTTTAGGACAATATTGGGGCAATAAAGAGAAACTGATGAGAGATGTTCATCTATGGATGTAATCGCATTCGTGACGCCTCGTATCCCGGTATCCAATAAATAACTATATACAACAGTTGATGGACGCTGTATATACAGTCATGATTTCCATAACAAATGTGATGAGCGATAGAAATGATCTGACGTGTCAAGCCTGTCATGGAGTACTGATAAAGCTCGACCTGGTTAGTAAAGTTAGTATATGTATATAAATATATATAACTAGTTAATTATATATTCAAAAATCTATATCGCATCCACTTCCACCTGCCCTACTATAGCTAAATAAATTTAGATCTATGTCGGTTATTTTATTTGGTTCAATTAATATAAATCTTTATTCGTATATTGTATTTATTATCTAATATTTTAATTAATATCAGTCACTTTTATATAATTGAAGACTAATAAAAACTATATGTTTAATATCAATTAGTGGATGTCTGTCTACTGGTGATTACTGGACATGGTTACGGATAGAGGCGACCTGAGATGACTTAACGCTAGTGAGAAAATTCCCCATACGATTCATGTCATTGGACTAAAATAAGGTTAGTAAGTGTTAAATACCTATAATCATGTGAATTTGATATGTATCCATTACGAATAGATTCAATTAATAATAATAACAAATAATATAATACTTTATATTATTTTTTTTAATACTTTTACATTCGATACATTTCCTATATTAAACTATAACTATTAAATTCTTTATAAAATGTTTTATTTAATTAATAATCATTTTGATTTTATAACAAATAAATATACTCTAAAATTCAAACGAGAATATAACAAAATACAAAAAATAAAAAAACTTTTTCCTACTAAATGAATACATATATTTATGTGCATATGTAAATACAAATAGAGCAGATCTGATTTTGATTATTAAATTACTAATTAAAAAATGTATTTGATAAAATACAAATATTTATATGTATATATTTTATTCAAATACCATGACAACTTATTAAAATACTAATTATGATAACTTATTTATATGTAATGTCATTTAAATATAAATACTCTTGCTAATACAAATATATTTCTAGTTAATAATTCAAATACAGAAAATCTAATTTCAGTAATTATTGAATTATTCAAATGTAATAATACATTTGATCAAATATAAATATTAATGTAATCTTATTAAAATACAAAACATATATACTAAAATAAAAATACACTAAATCTGATTTTAATAATTATTATAATTTATTTTATATACAAATAAATTAAATACATTTATGAATTATCAATCAAAATCAGTTTTTAGATAAATATTAATTTTGATAATGTAATTGATACATACGTTTTATTCATAACGTAATTAATTTATTAATGTTTTATAGCAAAGTTAGCATTGGTGTATCTTGACAAATAAAGAAAAATTAAAATCTAGTGTAAAGTATTAGTATTTAAATCAAAAAATAACGCTGTATAATATTTTTTCATATTCAAAAAATCTATCATCACAACAGATCCATGCCAATCTGTTAAAGATTTCGCATGCCGTATAGAGCTGTTAGAGGTCACCTATCTTGCCTATCCGCTAAAGAGTTTGAATGCCGTGTCGAGCTGCTAAATAGTTAGCATACCAAGTCAAGCCGTAATAGATATTGTGTAAGCTATCAGTTTTCATACCGCGTGTCATGTATCACGCCGTAAGAATATCTGTACGTAGTAAGAGGTAACTCTATATAATTAGTATTATGATTATTATTAATTGATAATATCAATTATAATTTTATTAAAAATCCTCAATGTAATTCAATAATATTAAAATCTCGTGTAGAGTTAGTTAAATTAAAAAAAATCCTTGTATAATAACTTTTTTCATATACAAAAAATCTATTATTACAGCAGATTCGTGCTATCTAAAGAGTTCACTTGCCGTATCAAGCTGCTAGAGGTCACCTAACATGCCAATCTTCTAAAGAGTTTGCCTACTGTGCCGAGCTACTAAATAGTTCATCTATCAGCTTTGCCATGTATACGCCGTAAGAATATCTTAATGTATAAGAGGTAACTCTATATAATTATTATTATGATTATTATTAAATGTTATTATTTTCAATTATATCTTATATTATCAAATTGATATTTAAAATATTCAGTAATGAAAATATTCCCATTAAGAGGAGGCACGCGTTCATCTAAACAACGCTATTTTAGCTCTAAAAACGCTAATGATAAATAACTAATGGAGATAATTTCAAGTTTTTTTAAACTAATAATTACAAAATATTATAATATATATATATATATATATATATATATATATATAAATGACAAGTAAAATATAATTGTAAATAAACAATACTGAAACAATAATAATTAGTACTAATCAGGGTTGGGGTCAAATACACTTTATCAAATACAAATACAAATACATTTTTCTTAAAGAATCAAATACAAATACACATATTTATTACATTTTTATACAAATACAAATACAATTACAAAATAAAAATATTAATACATTAAATATTAAATCATTTGATTTATTCATATTTTAAATCATATGGGCATATTTGATTTAAAATAATAATCCTTATACCAGATTGCATAATAATTAATTGAAATATATTTTAAATATATTTAATTCCTAAAGAAAATCAATAAAATAAAAAACTGTAAACAATAGACTTGTTGTTTGGGATATTATAAGTTATAATTTATAAAGTGCTGTTCACATGAGAAATCTATTCAAGAAATTTCGCAATAGAATTCTTATTAATTCCCAAAATGTAAAAGTCTATATTTTTCTGCGATTTTTACTAAATGTTCTAATACCAATTTATTCTAGTTTATGTGACAATTTATGTAATTGGTAATTGGTAAAGCGCACGTACATGTATACTGACTAACATTAATGAATATACATTTACATTTCTATAGGTCAATCTAATATCAATCAATTATAATCGTTTAAGATTAAGATAAGTAATTCAATTTAAATTATTTAATCGTTTACGAATGTTTAATTAATAATTTAATAATTTAATAATAATTTATTAATAATTATAATATATTATTCCATATATAATTATTAAATTATGAATATATATATTACCACTTTATGATTATATAATGTACTTAAGTTCATATGTTCATCAAATGTATGTATTTTTAAGTACCCTAACATTTATACCGCTAGGGGATTTTTAAACTGGAATTCCTAAGAATTTATTGCGAAATTACTGGAATAGATTGCTCATGTGAACATAGCTTAACACATACGTTTTATATATAGAATATAAATTCATAAATTTATTTATATAGTATTCATAAAATTCTTTGAAAATTATTGTTCTATTATATAATTTATATTATTTAATAAATGTATTATTTAATATAAATTATTGTTAATTTGTTAATTTGTTAATTCATAAAGTAATTGTTTAAATTGTATTTAAAAATGTATTTGATCAAATACACCAAATACAAATACATTACTGATTAATTATTCAAATACAAATACAAATACAAATATACAAAATCAGCGTATTTAAATACAAATACATATTTGACCACATCCCTGGTACTAATATAGAGTAGTACTTAAATAAATATTATAATGAGATATACAAATAAATATAAGTATAGAAGTTATAAAATAGAAAAATATTAATTTATTTTTATAGTAATAGTTTAATAATAGTTTTATAAAGTATTATATTTATAAAGTATTATACAACATAAATAATGAATAGTATAAAATTAATACAAGAATATAACGTCTTGCGTAGACAGCTAATTATAGAAAGAACATTTATAAATTTTCTGTTTGGAAGCTTCTCTTTTCAACCAATGATATCTTGTTATACACATATGTGATTTTTTTATCAATTATACTTTATCAATAATCTATGCTTAATGTAAAAATATAAATTTTTTATATCGAAATATATAATTAAATGTGACAAGTATTTACAAAAATCCTGTCAATTTCAAATAATTATGATATCGATTACGCTTATAAAATCACTTATTAAAATAAATACTCACAAATAATTACAGAAATTTTACAAATTTATAAATAAGATATTAAAATATATAATACATTTTTGTTGTTAAATAAAAATATTAATCATATTTTAATACTCGCCTCATATTTCAAAACACCCTTAATTTGTATTGGTTTAAAATTTGAATTTGAAATTAAAATCAATATTTAATACCTATAGTTACCATATATGCACATATTAGTGTTCAATGATAACACTAATATATATATATATATATATATATATATATATATATATTATTTACTATAATAATAATATTAAATGTTTGGCAGGAAAATAAAACGATTCTGTGGCAGGAAAACAAAACGAATCTGTGACAGCTTTTGAAAATGACGATGATATTATTACTTAAATAATAAATATATATTTAAAAACTATTTTTCTTTTAATAGGATAATGGTAATGTCACTTATTTAATCAAAATATGTAGAATATTATAATATATATATATATATATATATATATATATATATACACATATATATATATATATATATATATATATATATATATATATATATATATATATATATAATTTAAGTATATTTACTTTAGACTAATTTTGATATATAGATAAATTATATATTTTATATTTATGTTTAATTTAACTTAGTAATATAGTTACAAAATCTAGTTTATAATTATGTTTAATTTAACTTAGTTTATAAACATATTTAAAAAATCCAGTTTTATTATATGTTTAAAATATGTTTAATATAACCTAGTTTAAATTGCTCACATTCACATATATATTTCAACGTTGATAATAAACTAGTTTAAACTAGTTTTTTCAACTACATTTGGTTTCCTGGGCTGTTTTAGTAATACATTATTAGTTATATAGTTTAATATTTAAATGATACATTTTAAATATATTATAAACAGAACATGTTAAAAATAAATTAAACCAATACTAGAATGAAACAAACAAATAATGTAATACTTACCAAAATATGTAATAATAGTAGGTAGTACATTATTCATTTTATATTTTAATTGTATAATAAATTTGAAACATATATATAACAAAACAGAACACGTTAGAAATAAAATAAACCAATATACCTATACACAAAACAGAATACTTTAATAACAAAACAAACCAATAATAATACGAAACAAACAATATAATACTTAAGATTATAGGATTATACCTATCACTATAATCTGAAACAATAGTAAATTTAGTAATAGTAATGCTATTAATAAATAATAGGATATATAATATAAAATAATAATAAATAGCCCCACCCCATAACTATATCATTCCGACGCCCCTATTGATATATAATCATATTGATTATATTGGTAAATTATTTTAAATTAAATATAATGTACGGAGTCCTTACTAGAATTTCTACAAATCAAATTAAATAAAAATTTCTAAAAATAAAATTACTTAGTTATAATAATGTGGATGAAATCTATTCGTGTTGCCAATAAATATTAATTATTATAATAGTAACAAAAGTATTCAAATTAATAGAATTTTAACCGAATAATATATTATATTTATTGTCATGCTATTATATGGACATAGATTAATTTATCAAATAAAGTTTATCAGTTTTAATAAGTCAAAGTATTAGTATGTAAATCATGTGAATATTCACATATTATTATATTTATTTAGTTAGAAAAAAAGTTTAACTTAATCTATATGACTATATTATTGAAGTCTCTTATATATAAGAGACTATATTATACTATATTATAATATACATTTGACAAGTTTAATAAGGAACTGGTAATTAGCAGTTAAACGAATAAATGAATTCATAGTTACTACAGAGTTGGTACATATTGGTAATACTATTTAAACATATGAACGCATTGCTAACTATGATTCTTGTTTAGCTAACTATAATAAGCTATCAACTATTTCAATCAAAAATATATACATTATTTATTTAAATTATCATATTAAAATAAAGCCTCGCAATAATAACCAGACTAAAACACAACATTTCTTACAAAAACAAGAATCCTAAAAAGGGGTTTTATTATATATATATATATATATATATATATATATGTGTGTGTGTAATTATACATTGATAACTATTACTATTACTTAATACGATATAATTATAATGTCAATATTATCATTATATCAAATAAAGTAGATGGTAATTATAGTATTACGATTTCTTTCACAATTATACAATATAAAAATAAATATGTTTTAATATTAGAGGTTACAAATTTAAAAAAAATTAAATATATTTAAAGTATACATATAATATTTCACTCTATATTTTATTTATATTTTCGATCATTTATCATTTATATCTACGGTACATAATTTTTTAATATCGTATTGTTCTTTATTTATTTAAATAAAGTATATTATCGATAGCAAATATGTCGATTATATACTTTAGACTAATCTAACAACAGCGAAGCATAGCTAACTCCTCAATTAGCTAAGATGGAGCGGCGATGTTTAAAATAGCTCGAAATAAATATCACACCTGCGCGTGAATAATTCATAATTCAATATATTACATAATACTATTTATAATACTTAGAATGGTAGAGTACATATTACTTATAAGACACTAGACGATGCGGTAACCAATACATCATCTAATGTATACTTATAAACAATATATGAAAAAATAGATAATATCTGCGATACCTATTGCTGGCTATTGTTTATTTGATTAATGATTATTGGATACCCCGAGTGGCGTCAATAGATTAGATTATGAGGGTAGTACGGGCATTTCCGATATATGATAATACATGATGTTTTATATATTGTTTTATATATTTTATTGTATACTATAATATAGGAGTTTCCTATATAAAATATTAATATCTAAGTGGGTAATAAATGCCACGCTTCATTGAATATTTAATAACGTGATATTCTAGCTTTCTATATATACTCATAAGTAACTGAGTTGAAATTACTCACTTTTAATTACAACCAAGGTTAATATATATATATATATATATATATATATATATATATATATATATATATATATATACATATATATATACATATAAATATTATATATATATAAATATTATATCTAAATATAATTTATTGAATCATTTAATTAATAATTTATATAATAATATTTTCATAGTATATGTAAGTAAAAATCATATTTCTTATTTCTACGCATATTTACAAATCACATTTCAATATTGTATGTAGGTTTATTCTCTTTAGAGTCCGGCGTAACACTCTTGTTCATTGTTATCATAAAATTCCTATTTATTCCTATATATTCATCTAAATTCCATATATTCATCAATCAATCAGTAGATAATATATTTTAGTAGTATATATATATATATATAATATTATTAGTTAATTATATGTTATCACGTATATATTATTTATAATAAACAGTGATAATATTATTTATTAATAAGAAAATGCAACTCAAACTTTATAATCTTATATATCAAAACTATTATATTATATATATATATATATATATATTACATATGTAAGGTACACATAGTAAAATACAAATGTGTAATGTTAGTTCTATTATTCTTTCAAATTGTTCGTAGACCCATTTTTCTAACACTTCTAGACTCTTTTTAAACTCCTCCTTTTTATACCTCTTTTATATAAAGGTTACGATGGACATTATACATTATCAATGTTTCTTTATAGTCAATTACAATATAATATATATATATATATATAATACATTAATTTGATATATTAATTAAATATTAATCAATTAATCGATTATGAATGATTCCAGTATCAAAATGGTAACTGGAAAATTGCCAATCTTATTATTAGATTAGTATTATACATTCATTATAAATAAAAGTGTACTATTTAAAATGTAATTATTATTTAACCATGTTTAATATTGACCCACAGTGGCGTTCGTTAATTGCGGACTTGTCCCGGATAATGGTTTGTATATGTATATTATATTTTATTTATATAGTTAAGATGGACTTGTTTTTAAAATTGATAGAAATTGTCTCGATAAGATTTAACTTTAGCTCCTATAATATCCAGGGTATTAAGCCTAGATATGATTATAATATATCATATATGTATATATATATATAATAATAATAATAATAATAATATTTATTAGAAGAAAGTTGTATATATATATGTGTGAATATAATATTTGTAAATTATAAATTTGTTAAATAATGTGCATGTGTATGTGTGTTGTATTTTTGTATATGTGTGTATGTGTTTGTATACGGTGTATATATAGTTTATTAAGAATTGATGAAGTGTTACTATTAAATTTAAATAAATTAATAATATAATAATTATTATTATAATTAATAATAATATTATTTATATTAAGAGTATTATTATTATAATTATAATTATTAATATTATCATTAGGTAATTATTATTATACTTTTTTTATATACAAATAATTTAAATTACATATATATATATATATATATATATATATATATATATATTTATACTATAAATATAACATGTGATGTGAATATCTAGAGCACGTGTTAATACGATCACGTGTGTATCTATAGTGATAGTCACGTGGGGAGATTGGACGGACTGTACGGTAACATGTGGAGGGTCGGGAATACAAACTAGGACAAAGTTCTGCGATAGCGGATCGGGCCCGGTGCAGTGTGACGTTATCACTAATCCATGCGGAAGTATATTATGTTCAAGTTAGTATTTATACGTATGTGTATTAGTGGTTTCCCTTTAACACTCATTTAACAGATTCCGTTCGGTTATTTTTTTTAAATAGTTGTAATTATTATAATTTAATTAAATATTCTATATATTTAAAATCTGTATTTAGGAGTTATGATATCATAGTTATAAGTTATAATTCATATATATATATATATATATATATATATATATATATATATATATATATATAATAATATTAAATGAAGTTTGTTTTTTATATATTTACAATAAATAATAAACAAATGCCGGTTATTACCAGGTGGGTATTCCACTTACATTTATAATCATATAAAAGTGTATCGCCGATCCTCTCTAGTAATTATTTAATCTAAAGAGAATGACACATTTACATGATAAGCGATAGTGATATTATAATTAATACATATTCGCACTGAATACACGACGACACCGTCACGTATTCGATACCGCAATCGTCGGCCATTACCCTCGGTTTACCGCCATCTTTATTACAGACATTCGTGCTGGTAGCGTGTGGTCGGAATGCTCGGTGAGTTGTGGCGGAGGAACGAGGTCTAGGACTTTTACCACCTCATCAGGATTGTCCGAGGATATTATCTCTTGTAACATGCAAGAGTGTGGTGTCGGTTAGTAATACATATATATATGTATATATATGTAGTATGGTATACTAGTGGTAATTATGATAGAATGTAGTATGATATACTAGTGGTAATTATGATAGAATGTAGGTGTGTATATATGTGGGAATGAGAAATGTGAACATTATTATGTAAGATAGAAATGGATGTTTTTGGTAATGTACAATTATTCTTATAACTGTTGATTGGAATTAGATTTGATTTTATATTTGTAAAGAAGGGGGTGTGGCGTCTGATAGATTAACTGTTTTTATATATTAAATGTTGTTATTCGAATGCCTGGATGACAGGATATTTATAAATTGCTACAGTGAATGCTTACACTCGATGCAACACAGTCGTATAAAATCATTTACATTATCTACTACGAATTATTGTTTTAATATTATTAACGTTAACATTATATATTATATTATATATATTAATATCTGTTGATACTAAAAGGTAACGTAATGACTTGTAAATATAATTCAATATTAATATGTAAACTAGATGAGGTAGGGCTGAAGTTAAACGTGGACAAATGTAAGTTTTTTAAGAGTAAAATATTATTCTTAGGTCATAAGGTGTCAGAAAGCGGATTGGAGGCAGATGATGAAAAACTAAAGGCAGTAAGGGATTGGCCTACACCTAAGTCACTAAGGGAAGTAAGGACACTATTAGGATTTTGCTCTTATTATCGTAAATTTGTAAAGGGATTTTCGGGAATAGTGGCTCCATTAAATAAGTTAATAGTAGAGGTGAATGAGAAGGAGGGTAAGCCAGTTTCGAGGAGAAGGAGTAAGGGCGTAAACGTAGAGTGTAACACAGAATGTGACCAGGCATTTACTAAACTAAAGACAGCATTATGCTAATTGGGATGAGAAGTTTATCGTAGAAACTGATGCATCTGCGAGTGGGTTGGGGGCTGTATTAAGTCAGATAGTGGGTAAATATGAGAAAAGAGTAGTAGCGTACGCTAGTAGATCGTTACGCCGAGGAGAACAGAATAAGTCGAATTATTCTTCTAAAAAATTAGAATTTTTAGCAGTGGTATGGGCGATTACTGAGAAGTTTAGTTACTATTTAAGGGGTAGTAGTTGTGTTGTAATTACTGATAACTCAGCCGTATCATATATTAGTCATAAAAAAGAATTGACGTCATTAGAACAAAGATGGATGGCTAGATTAGCTGATTATGATATTACCTATAAGTATAGACCTGGAAAAGAAAATGTGGTAGCCGATGCATTATCAAGAGTAAGACATATAGGAAATGGAGATACAGAGATCAAGGAGTATGATGATGATGAGGTAGAGTTAGGGTTAGTGGAAACGGTACCCATGATGGAGAGAGATAAATTAAGAATCGAGCAAAATAATGACAGTGTTATTCGCAAAGCACTATTAATTGCAAGTAAGAATGGATACGTGGGTAGATTAGTAGTTAGAGATGGAGTTCTGTATGAGAAAAGGGAAGGATATGATGACAGGTTAATGGTACCAAGTAGTCTAGTAGGAGAGGTGTTAAGAGGAGCTCATGAGGATAATGGTCACCAGGGTATAGAAAGGACAACTCAAAAAATAAATGAAATGTATACGTGGATAGGCAAATATAGGGACATTAGGTCATACATTAGGAAGTGTGAGACGTGTAGTAAAGCTAAAGAATTATGCAAGAAGCCTAAGATAAGAATGGGGAGTTTGTCAGCAAAAAAAACCTTTGGCTATATTATTTATAGATTTTATGACCGTTGATAAAGCTAGTGATGGCAGAGAAAGCATACTCGTTATGTCAGATGCATATACCAAATACACGAAAGCAATACCTACCAGAGATCAAACGGCGTTAACGGTGGCAAAAGTAATAATGAATGAATGGATTTTTAATTTTGGAGTACCCGATAGAATCCATTCGGATCAAGGCAGAAACTTTATGTCTTCATTAATAAAGGAGTTATGCGGACTATTCGGAATAGAACAGAGTAATACAACGCCGTATCATCCAATGGGAAATGGGCAGGTAGAGAGGATGAATCGTACGATTCAAAATTTACTAAGGACATTAAGTGTGAATGAGAAAAAAAAATGGCCTTCACACTTGAATAAATTGACATACGTATATAATCGTACCCCGCATGCAGTAACTGGTTACTCGCCATTTTATTTGATGTTTATGAGGAAAGAAAAGTTGTTAGTCGATCGGAAATTAGGAGGGATAACGGAATATGAGGGCAGTGATTGGGTAGAGGATACGCGGTGTAAGATGAAAGAGGTAGAACGAATAGTTAGGGAGAGTAGTAATATGGAACAAATTGTAGATATGAAATATGATACATTAGAGATAGGAGATATAGTTAGAGTAAAGAATAGAGTTTTAGGAAGAAGGAAGTTACAGAATAGTTGGGGTGATAAGAAGTGGACAGTGATAGAAAAGCTTGGCGATAATGCGGTTTATCGCATTAAGAATAATGAGTGTATTAAGTGTGAGAATTTAATGAATCTGAAGAGAGTGAATGAATAATGGTGGTGTGGAGGAATTTTTTAGTAGGGGTGAATGTAGTATGGTATACTAGTGGTAATTATGATAGAATGTAGTATGGTATACTAGTGGTAATTATGATAGAATGTATGTGTGTATATATGTGGGAATGAGAAATGTTATGTTTTATTATGTATTAATTTTATTTGTTTTATTATATTTTAATTATTATGTAAGATAGAAATGGATGTTTTTGGTAATGTACAATTATAATTATAACTGTTGATTGGAATTAGATTTGATTTTATATTTGTAAAGAAGGGGGCGTGGCGTCTGATAGATTAACTGTTTTTATATATTAAATGTTGTTATTCGGATGTTGGATGACTGGATGACAGGATATTTATAAATTGCTACAGTGAATGCTTACACTCGATGCAACACAGTCGTATAAAATCATTTACATTATCTACTACGAATTATTGTTTTAACATTATTAACGTTAACATTATATATTATATTATATATATTAATATCTGTTGATACTAAAAGGTAACGTAATGACTTGTAAATATAATTCAATATTAATATGTATAATACCCATGTTTATAGTACGGGGTTCTTGTTCTCTTCGTAATAAAACGTATAACCTGATTGTGAACTATCTTTGCGGAAACGCGACAACATATATATATATATATATATATGTATTTACTGCTAATATTCATTGTTTAAGTAATAAGTTTAGTTATGTTATTAATTATATTATTAATATATACAATTCGTATATTAATAATATAAAATATTATTAATTTACTAAATAGAATATAATATAAATTTACGTTGAAAAACGGAAGTGGATTTTTATAATTCTAGTTTATCTAATTAGGTTCTAGCGTATATTCTATTAAAAATTCACGCGGCATTAATTATCGATGGCTTCTATTACTTTTTTTTATAGAATACATAAGTACAATATTTGATTGGCAATTATTATTGTTGTTAATTATATTGTATAAATAATAATTATTTTGAATATTACGCGATTAGCATGTTAAATTAATATGTACATTAATAATTTTAATACTATTATTAATAGTTAAATATATACAATAATATATATATAATATATATATATATATATATATATTATATATATATTATTATAGACTGTATTATATAATGTTATATGTATAATACAGTTCTATTGACATCGAATTATTAATTAAATATGTTTTATTATATTACTTCGATGTAATATATAATTTTACATTATGTATTATATTATATTATATTTAAATCGTAGTAGCAGCGAATAGTACCTAGTAGGTAATACCTACACACTATAGTTCATTATAGTATATTCGCAGTATTATGACGTTATCGTATGGTGTGTTTGTAGAGAGGTATTGCCCCAGCGACTTCACGTTCATTCTCGAAGCTTCCGGCAGTATCGGTGAGCTGAACTGGTGGAAACAGAAGCAGTTCGTTATCGACTACCTTAGATCCATGAAGATTTGTTAGTACTAGCGCACTAGGTACATCCGCACATCGCACACCAGCCGCACACAAGCCGCACACGTGTTTACTTCACTCTATATTCACGTATTTCAGCGTACGACATGACGCGTATCGGATTCGTGACCTATGGTGGTGTTTCGTTGTTGAACTTTGACCTTACCACATACGGTAATAATCAGTTAATGATAGATCACATATGGAATATCGACTACATGAATTCAATGACTAACACAGCTAGTGGTTTACTGGTCAGTGGTCGCGTACAACAACACTTTATTATGCAACATTAGCTAAGGTAGACATTATAGTCAAGTAGGTATGTAGTGCATTACATGGTATACTCCGAAAACTCTTTAAACTGTAATGGATATGGTCTGCTGCGCATAGCTTAACAGGCGTGGCATAGCTTTGTAGGCGTGGCCTATCATTTATAAAAACTTAAATATTCTGTATAATGAGAATCTTTTAAATTAAAATTGGTAGGGTTTAAACTGTGTATCTAGTTAAATAATTATAATACACATATATATATATATATATATATATATATATATATGTATTTTTGTTTATATATAAATCAAGTTAAACTGTATTTTCCTGCTACATAAATATTGTAAATATATATTATTTATAAAATATGCGATTCATGCGACCTAAATAAAGACTATAATGTATGTCATTACCTATCTAATATTTACATTGAATAATATTATAAATATTTATTATTACAAGTTACATTTAATCACAATATCTATTCAATAGATAATATATTTCGCATAGATATTTTTGAAATACATTTTGTTAATTATTTATATTAGATTTATTTTATGAGTAAAAATTGACTGTAAAATAGATATTTTATTATAAAAAACTATTATAACATTTATTTCTCCATAACAAATTATGTATTAATAATGTACATACATTTATACATTAACTTATTTTTACAGTAACCGTAAAATGATTTAATTTCTTTAATTTAGATATTTCGTATTATCTTTTATATTTGCTAACATAAATTATTAATTAATCAATATAAATGCATACATTGATGTTGATCATGTAGGCTATGCACGATATGGTACAAAATACCCGAAGATCTTCACTAAAGCAACTCGCCATACTTATTACTGACGAACACTCGAACACCGACGTTGCTAATACGATACCCAATGCCGATGCTGCTAAAGCCGATGATTTCACAATTATCGTACTAGGTTTACCACCCACCCACTTAATAACAACAATAACTTACCCGTAATATTTGTATACGATTATATATTTTCGGATTAAAATTAATATATTACAGTAGATCTAAACCTATATAATATAAATGAAATTCCTAATTTCATGTGAAATATTAAAATTCGACTCGGTAGTTAACACCAACATCACATCGGCGCCGCTCAGGTATCAAGAACTACAACCCCACGGAAATCCTAGCGATATCGTCGGGCCCAGATTACGTTGCTACCGTGGCCACCTTTAGTGGTCTACACAGTATACTAGTGGACATTACGGATATAACCTGCGCCAGTACCGGTTAGTGTTCGGCGGTCACGTGTTAGTACGTTACTGTCGCGCCTCTGAAGCAGCTGCCTATTGTTGTCCTACCTTATATGGTATTGTGATCTTATGTAACACCGCGCTAATCTGTTCAACCGCTAATATCATACATATAATATATCCTAATCTGCCCACTAATGCGTGCTTATCGATGACTCATATAGGACATAATACCGACTGTACGAGATGCGATTTAGTCGATGGTTTAATCCATCAGCCGGATACTCAGAATTGTCACATGTTAGTTTTCTTATAATATTTGTAAATAATATATAGTCGCGTGTCACTATTTACCACGACGACGACATTATTTAACTAATTAATAACTACTAAATTATACTAATCATTAACAATGAATTATATATATATATAATATATAATTATATTAAAATCGTTATTTTATATATTTTAGATATATATTGAATTGAATCTTTTGAATGGAAAGTTTATTTAGACACTTAAATAAATAATAAATGATTTTACAAATATGTATATATGTAGATATAAAAGTAATACAAATATATAATAAAATTATACTAATTATAATAATAGAATAAAATAATATATTATAACATATATAATCTAAATATACCAAGCGCGTTAATAATAAACCAACATAAACGTTGATTGTCTACAGGTACTACATGTGTCAGAAAACAAGCACTGGCAGCTATATTACATACCGAATGTCGTGCGGAGTTCTGTACTGGAATCAGGTTAACTTCGTCACGCTTCATTGATTATTAGCATTAGAGAAGCGTATACAGCTGCTGATTAGTTGTAGTATTTATTACAATTTGTATAATCGATGACATCTAGACGATTGTAAAAACCTTAAATTTAATTTACATACAAATATGCAATTACATATAACCATAGATTTATAGTTTACATAGATTGGTAGTCACATGGTTTTTATTCAATATACATGGTGCCTCGATTTAGTAAACTTAAGATGGCTGTACATTATTTGAACAATGCATTTAGGCTTAAAAACAATATTCAAACAAATAATATTGATTTTTAAATACATTTGATTTCTTTTCTATAGAAAATAAATAAAATATATATAATAAATCAATATTATTTCTATAGAAAAAAAATCAATATTTTAAAAATCAATATTATTTGTTTCTATAGAAGAGAAATCAAATGTATTTAACAATCAATATTATTTGTTTGAATATGTGTTATTAAATGCATTGTTCATATGATGTTCGGCCATCTTAAGTTTCCTAAATCGAGGCACCATGTATGTTGAAGAATTTTACATTGGCGAGATATAGCAATACTGATCTATGTAAAATACAATCCATGCATACAACTAACATTTCAATTTTAACTTAAAATATGCTATGGATTTGTCATGCATGAGAATCAATAGTTAAACAATCAGATTGTAATCAAAGATACTACAAAGTAAATCCTTCGGACGATCTTTGTTGTAATATAAAAATATTCATAAACTATGTTCAATGAACATTTTTCATACAACCGGATATACACAATAAGCGATACGCGTCAGTTTTACTGCGCATAGAAAGTATGCATATTACTTTTAAATATAATGATTTAAATAATGGCGAATAGTGTTAAATAGGTTACGTTTCTAAAGGTATTTAATAACCGATACCACTGAACCGTAGGATATTCGAACTTGTATGCCTAGCATTCCAGCTGAACGCAACTGTGATATGAACGGACTTCCGGTCACCACTATATCTCCCACCACCACAGGTATGTCACAACGACACATATCATACAACAATAACAACAATAACGAATACCTGATTTCAGTACGCTGAACTATAGTATATGCGCATACTATATTATTCTAAACTATAGTATATGCACATACTAGAGTATGCTAAACTATAGTGTATGTCCATACTATAATGTACTACATGTTAGTTATGCCTACTACACACTTATATATAACGATCTCGTTCACACCCCTATCGTAGAATCGGCGCCCTGCCCCTTGATAGCTCACTCTAGCGACCCTACTAAGTACTACAACGGAGGGGTACTCATGGTGTGCTCTGGAGGTACAACATTCATGGCCGAGAAATGTGCCTGCGATGGAATAGGTTTGTTGAAAGTCGCCATACTGCGCTTATATACGGATGAGTCATAGTCTATTAATAGATGTGCTACGGATGGAGTATGTATGCTGTAAACGCCCTTATACGCGAAGTCTTGCGATTATAATATCCGCTCCGCTCGTCTACTAGTAGGTGTAATACTATTGTATCAGGTGCGGTAATACTATTGCATCACGTGATGTAATAGTATATTGTAACTAAGTAACATATCAGTTACGCCATAGTTACGGTCTCCTAGTATTCAATCTACTTTTCATTTATAGCCAATCTCGATATATCAGATTCTTTATTCCTCAGTACCCTACTAACTCAGACTATTTATAAATGTAATTGGATATATCAGACACTCGATATTTCGGTCACATTTCTTCGCTACCTCTTATTAAGAGATATCGAGAATTAACTATACTGTTAAATTACGCAATCGTGCGCGAGTGATGATGTCATAACGAAACACAACTCTTACGCAATAACAGAAACAACAAGCGGATACGCGGTGTTCGAGTATTAACAATGAACCCATTGTTACAGTGGTGCCTAACGATTGCGAAAAAGACTTGCTGCTAGACTTCCCGTTCGACACGCACTTCAATGACGTAACCTGTACTAAGGCCCAGTCGTCTTTAGTCGGAACCGGAACCGTAACTCTTGTCAACGATAACCAGAGAGGCATGGTGGCTTCCTTCGATACCGCATACTTAACTGTTCGTACTATAGTACTATATATAGTCATTAACTATTGTTAACGAATGCTGTATTCTCCAAACTATCCGAATATATATATATACGTTGATATTCATACATACCGTATGGTTTAATATCTAACTCTCTAAATAACAATACAAACAGGTACCCTATTTAAACAATTACTTCGCCAACAATTTGGTGCAGGACTTCTCCGTATGCATGTACTACAAGTTACCCACAACTGATGGTTATTATGACGATGATGCAGGTCGTATGTACACTCCAGTTTACGATGGGTTACGACCCGATACGTTGTGCGCATGCGCTAAATATATTACGTAATACATAAAACTATTATTAGTCTATTATGGGAATGTCAATATATCTTAATAAAATATAATTATATTCTTTTGATTGGTTGAGTGAATACAGTATTTTATAATATTATGTAAATACCATTAATTAAGAATACAAATATAAAATGGATCAAGATATATAATTGCAATGAACCTGCACATTTCTAGCACCAATAATTATTGGTGTTATATGTTACAATAATAATAAATATCATAATAATATAACAAATATGGAGTAAATAATAAGAAAATAAATATATACAAAATAATGAGTAAGTGAAATTTAATAAACAAATTAACAAATAATTTAACAAACAAATTAATATAAATAAATGTTAACATAAAGATCAATTAAATTAATATATATATAGGAGTAACTAGTATATACGCACTAATACCTACGCCACGGTTGTAGGAGATAATCACGTGATGGTCAGCAACGGAGACTGCAACACCGATCCCAGTTTTGAAATCGGACTGAATGGCGACACCGGATCCAGCATGACAGCCTATGGCAGTATCGAGACTAGCACCGGCTCCGGTATGAACGCAGTTCCCGGGGTTTGTATCCAATACGCTGACCTAGCGATACGCTATTCCGTGTTCATATATATATAATCCATGGATGACTTGCGAGAGGCTTCGAAGGTACATTAGAGCCATATGGTTATAAGTTAATAATGTATTTAACTTACTGGTTGAGATGAAATATCTCCACCAAAATAACAATAACAAGAACACTATAGTAATCTAGATAGTTAAATATTTGACATTTATTGATAATATTGACATTGAATACGGAATTATCACATACACTATATAATATAGTTAATATACTTATAAACGTATATTTTAATATACAAATTAAACGATGACTTTAAATGTGTCAGATTTCCAAGAAGAAATGGCACCACGCTTGCTGGGTTTATAACGGAAGTGTAATGAAGTTCTACTCGGATAAAGTAGAGCAAGGAAGCCCATTACCCATTACAGGTACGTCGCTACGGTCAATGAACTGACCGTAGTGGCTAATTAAGATAAGCCCGCCTCATGTTAATCGTAGTGTTGTATTGCAATTGTATATTCATTTTATTTGAATTAATTTTAATTCTAATGGTAACTATTAATTATAATAACGATGTAAAGCGTTACTAAGCGATAAAGTAATTAGACCTTGCCAATGCCAAGTGCGTAATAAGTTATTTATAGAATATTACGTAATACTAAGGAATGTCCGAGGTACATGCGCCTATGTTTATAGTTACGATTGCACGTGCGTATGTGTATGTTCACATACACATATATTATATACAGGAGGTCTAGCGAACACACCTAGCGATCTCGCTATAGGATCCAGATGTGGAGATCACTATTTCCACGGATACCTAGATGACGTTAGTGACTATTACGCAATAACGTAATAATGAACACGTGATTCGTGTAAATACGTCCACTTTCATTGACTTTAAATCATCAATATACATTAATACAGGTAAAATTGTGGGCCCGAGCAATCACCCAATCTGAAATCAATGCATTATAAATATTTAATTAATTATTATTAAATATATGTCATTGTATCGTATGCGTAAAGTTATATTATTATTATCATCATCAACATTCTGTTATTTAAACTTGCGTAATAGAAGCAAAGCTTATCGATGTTATTACGATTATATAGGTATTACGATTATATAGTTATACCTATTATGATATTACATCATATGTTGTCATAACTTAATAAAACATCATTTAAAGCATAATACAATCTTATTTTACTTCTTGTTTACAATTACATATAAAACAAATAATAATATAATATATACTGATAAGAACTTACCATGTATTTTTTAAATAATATAAATACTTACAAGATTATTATATTACTGACAATATAGTATCAATAAAGTTAATTTTAATAAATATTATATGAATATGTATTCATATATATATAGATATATATTGATAAATAAATAATAAAGAGATTATTAGGATTGATTTAGATAATACTATAGGGGGAATGAGTACTTTATTATACCCAGCTAACAGTATACTGTTATAGCCTCAAAATGTATATTATAATAGCCTAATAATAACTGAATAATAGAATAAATATTGGCCTAATAGGTTAACATTGTGTTATTATGTTGCCATTAAAAGTATATTGTGCTACATAATAATCAACATTTATATAATTAAAATCATTACAAAGAATTATGGCAAAATTGTAAATTATTAGATATATCTACTATAGTAGGTACATCAACTAGTTAGGCATGCCACTAAATAATAAACTGTTAAGAGATATTAGTATGTGGGTTAATTCAGTTTCGGTACTTTTATGAGTAGTATAGGCGTTTTGAAATGTATTTAATAATTTGTGTTTATCTAAGTAGTTGGGAGGAGACTACTCTTTCGAGATTTTAAAAAATGTATGATAGGTTTTATATGGGGCGGTAGTTTGAGAGGTATGCTATGTCTAATGATGAATCTTTATTATTGGATTACGTGTGTCAGGGGACGAGATTGAGGAGGGGACACTACCTGATATAAGAGACCTGTCTATTATGTTTTTATCGAGCTTACATGATGACTTGACGGCTTGAAGAAACTTGTCGTTTGTTGTTACAGTTGGGATGTTAAAGGAATCTAATTTGTATATATATATGTTGTTAGTGGTAGAAGCGTTAGAGGAGGAATAAGGGAGTTGATTATTATCTGTACTTTATTTTTTAAGTATATATCAAATATTGCAGATAAGGAGGATAGGGTGGTGCCTGGTATAATACGGGGGGTTACACGACCGAGTAGAGAATTTGATATCTGGAATAGTTTTTGTGTGTCATTATCAGCAGCTTTAATTGTATCAATGTAATACTCATCTTTTGCCTTCTTTATCATAAATCTATATTCATTGGAATATTGCCTGAAAGAAATTAAGTTGTCATGGTTTCTGAACTTTGTCCATGTTTTTCAGCGGATCTGAGTTTACGTTTGGAAAGTGTGGGGTTGAACCATTTTATATTATTATGTTTAGTGATCATTTTTGTTGTGATGGGTACATTATTTGTCCAGTATTTTAAAAACGACTATATCAAGGTTGGTAATATCAGTAGGGTCATCGGAAGTATTTAGTAGGTCAGTCAAATCACGATGAGTTCGTGATTGTCGTTTAGGTTTGGGAGATTTTATAATGAAAGTAATAATGTGGTGACCTGTGATAAGTCTGTTAACGGATGTTATGTGTTATGATCTGATCAATAATATTGCCTGATGAGTGGGTATACTATATATATATATATATCATATATAGATGATGTATCTGATATCATTTGATATGACACCCCTAATTCATTCCACATATCCCATATATGGATATCGTGCATAATGGAATATTCCATATATTCTAGATATCCATGTATGGAATATGTGGAATGAATTGTTACGTAATAAATTGTCAACGTGATATCAGCGCACGTACGCCGAGTGCCTGGTATCACGCACGCATATTCCTGTCGACCGCCCCACGCGCGGGCGCCTGTATATATATAGCGGACCGACGCTATAGCTAGGTATCTTTATGGTCAGTAAATAAACCTACTTAAGCCTTGACACTTTCTTACGTATCTCTCCCCGTGTCGGCGTACTCGTCACGCTCACCCTAACGTCTTGCGTGTATTCACACTAATAAATATGCCAACCCCCAACACCTGTCTTCTTACCTGCTTAACAACTTAACAGTAACATGATATATGCAGTTGTGAGAGTTTATATTATGATTGAGTAGTTTGGAATAGTGCGATGAAGGATATATTGGAATGTTAAAAGCTCCTAGATTTATATTGTGCTTATTCATTGTTATGAGTAATTCATTCAGTTAGTTAATAAAGAGAGGTATGGATTGATGTGGTGCTCTATATATTGTGATAAATGTAATGGGTTGTGAGTTAGTGGGATGAAAAGTGCATGATAAGGCTTCGGAAAATATTTGTTTCAGGTAATTAGTAAGTTTGGTATTTTTGTAATAAAGTAGTCCGGTTCCACCACCGAGATGGAGACTATCCCGATGTAGGACAAAAAGTGTGTATCGGTATTCAGTGAGGAATTGATAGGTGTATCATTATTAGATAATCAGGTATCGGTAAGGTATACACAATATAGATCTATATCATTGAATACATCATTGATCTATATCAATGATGATTTCAATTTTGTTTCTTATTGATCGAATATTAAGAGTGGCAGCTTTGATGTTCAGTGTTGAAGATAAAGTTCCCATTGGTGGTGTATACACAGTTATGATGGTAGGTAGGACACTGGTGATGGATTGGATTAGGATATGATGGAGTCAGGTTGGCGGTGTAGATGAGATAGTGTCATGAGGTTCATACAACTTAGATTTAATGTAGGATTAATAGGACTGTTCCCAAGTTTTATAAGTATGGGGAGTTATGTTTATGGTACTAGATTTCCAGTACACCTACGAGTTGACTATATTTCTTAATTCATAGGTTTCGTTGGAGTTATTGTAAGTACATTTATTATTGAGTGGAACCAGATTTGCCTTAGTGGCGTGGTATAATATTGTACATCGTTCTCTTTCAAGTAGACTACGTTGTTTACGAAAATATAAGTTTGTAAAGTGGGGATGTTTCTTAATATTTCGTATTTTTAATGTAAATGTATAGTAGGAGTTATCAGAATTAAAGAATATTATAACTATGTTATTAATGAATGTATAGGTGGATATTGTATTAGGTGGAAGGTATAAATGTAAGGTTGCTTTAAATTTGGTTGCTATGTGTTGGTTTCTTTATTGTGAATTTAAAATTATAAATATATTGATCAATAGATTATTATTTTATTTTCTAAAATAATTAAATGAATATAAATACTATCAATTACCGGTAAATCTCGTCTTTCTCTATTTAGATTGATATATTTTTTCTTTGCAAAATCTTTTATATATCTAATTATATACAACATTAGTAACTAATAAACTCCGGACAGTTCAAAGCGGTATTCTATTATATGTATATACTTATAATCATATATGAACTAATAACAGGGTAACCAAGTCCCTTTATAGAATACATATATTATTACATTTTAAAACTTTAAATGTATACGTTAAAATTCAAAATATTTAAATTCATATAGGGTGTATATACATGTATATACTTTTATATATATGTAAATATGTTAACTATATAAATAAATCTACAACCGTACATCACCAGGTCCCCTCTAGTGTACAAATATAATCAATATAATAATGCTATATAAATAATAATGTACTTAGATAAAATTTAAAAGCGGCACAATTTGGATACAAAACAAATTAAATAACTACTTATGATTTCAATGCGCACAATTACGTTATGAATTAAATGACAAGTTATTGTCAAGTTATTATATAATCAGCTATATATATACAAACTGCCTGTGTGGCTCGATAGCTAAGGTAAAAGACACACAAGCAGTGGGACACGGGTTCGAGCCTCGTCCAGACCATTAATTAATTATAAAAATTGGTCTTAAAATATTATTTAGAAGTGATCTTATATAATTGTGTATACATAAATGTTCGGCTCTTGTTAAAACCATGGATGCCTTAACATGAGAGCGGCTTCGAAGGGACATAGAGCTTATTATGGTTATAAGTGAAAACTTCATCTAATTTCCTGGATGGGATGAAAGGACTCCACCAAATAAAAATAACAAAAAAATAAGTTAATAATTATCTATAATAACTGATTTTATTTATATTGCGATTTATATTATAATCATAATGTGTAGGATTATTCTATATTACCTAATAGTATATTTGTAATAATAGAAATTCAATTAATATATGTAGGTTTTTCCTTTTCAAAAAAATGTACTTATGGTAATTAAGTTTTAGATTCTCTTACACGGGTAATAAATCATTAAGTGTCATTCTTTATAAGGATATATATATATATATATATATATATATATATATATATATATACACATATGATTACAAGGGTATGATAAATATGCATATTAATAATATCATAAATCGATATAATAGAAATTAGGCAACAATGCACACACCTTCTCAGCCCTTTTTTTTACGAATAGCGAGTAATCCCTACATTACGGTGATAAAAAACATGAATTCACTGGCCACTCCAGAAAGTATGGGCTAACTATTATAAATCGGTATTATGTTTACACATAAAGTTAAGTGCTAAGTAGGTCTGCATAATGAATGCACTGGAAATAGTAGCATAGTCTATTATGGTAAAGTTATATTTAGAAGGTGAGTTACTGTTTAATAAAAAGATGAGTGTACAGTCTATTGCGATATATTAATTAATATCTATGATAATAGAAGATATTTAATATATACTTAGTTATTATATATGTTTATTTTTCGAACTATTATATATATATATATACTACTATAGTAGTATTCCATATTACATACTATATTCGATATGATATATATATATATATATATATATATATATATAGCGGAAAGTATCCAATCAAAGACCCACTTCAATACCGACCATCTCTCGAATCTCAGTAAATATAATTACAATTAACTTAAGTTATATAAAACAAATTACAAACATAAAATATTAATAATTTATAATGTATATTAGTAATTCTATATGTATATATATATTATTTAATACATAAATAATGTAAACTATTTTAACATAATAAATATAAAGTTTAAATATAAATTGAATATTAATATTAAAACATAAATTCAATAATAAATTAATTCCGTGCGTTTTGTAATTCATTAAATATATTTATATCTACTATTTTACTAGTAATAGGATAATATAATACTACAATTTATAACTCTATTTTTTAGAGGGTCGTAAATTAGAGCAGGGCGTCGGTAGGTATATATATTATTATATTTATGTTGAACAGGTCTTTGCTTTGATTAATAAACTGTATTAGAACATTTACTTTATTACATATATATTATAAAATTATGATAACTAAATGCTATATAGTAATTAATATGCCTATTAATAAACCTATTATATGCAGGAAACTGAAGAATAATTTGCAGAATTTCAAATTTCACTTACAATATTAGAAAAACTCCCGGAGAGGAATAGTGAGTTGATGGGGATGATAAAGCATATAACGTATATACAAAAATATATAAAAGAATATATTGATGTACTAGGTAGCGCTACTAGGAAAATTGATCAAACAGGTAATTTAGTTATCTAATTAATAACATTAGTTAAATATCTATATCAAATAAATAATCAATTATATTTTATTAGTCCATATAATCCATATATGGTCAATTATTTATTTTATTTTTAGCTCACAATGTAATTAAATTTAAATAATATTACTAATAGGTATATATAAAAATAATGTTAACTCTTGTACAAATATTATCAATATCCTTCTATCCTTAATCAAATAAAGATTATAAAGTGTATAATTAAATATATAATATAATATTTCCTAAAATAGATGCGGGAATCTTATATTTTATGATGGGAGTTTGCTAATTATTGAAAAATGAATTTGCACTAGCATCAATGAAAAGGTTACTTAATAATTACTTAATAACTATTGATTTAATATTATAGTTATTTTAAATATTTTGATTTTTCGTAGGCTAATTAAAAGTATAGTATACTCTGTTATATATATATATATATATATATATATAACTGCAGTAATTAATATAATATATTGGAATTTTCTAATTAAATTTCTAAAGTATACTTTATATAGTATGATTTTAACTGTATAATGTATCTTATAAGATATATATATATATATATACTATTATATAATATACATTATTATTATATACTCTAGTATACTATATATATATATATATATATATATAATAGTACTTTATTTATATAAATATTAATTAATAATAAATATAAATAAACTTATATAAATATTTGAATTTTAATTGCAGGAAATAATGACTCCATATATCAGAAAAGAGGATGCTTATTATGTGTGTCGATAATTGTTTGGTTTTCGTTCAAAATAATTTATTTCGTATTTTATTAAGTGATATTGTTAATTTTATTTGTTTCACGTAACATGTCCTACAAACATTAATTGTTTATGTAATTATGTATCCCGTTATTTATTTTAAAATGTATCTGTTAATAAACAATATTGTTACACCAAAATATGTGGTTTTTAGAAAATAAAGTATCATTATAAATGTTGATTCCCTATATAAATTAATAATATAGAATAGTAATTTATTATAAACACTGATATAAATTTAAATACAATATAGTATGACTTTTTTTAAATTATGATATAACTTTATATAATATACATTTTAATAAATTATGGTATAACTATAAATAAAATATAGTATAACTTTTAATAAATCATGGTATAACTTAATATAATATATGGTATACATTTTAATAAATTATGGTATAACTTTATATCAAATATGGTATAACATTTTATAAATTATGGTATAACTTTATATAATATATGGTATAAATTATGGTATAACTTTATATCAAATATGGTATAACTTTATATCAAATATGGTATAACTTTATATCAAATATGGTATAACTTTATATCAAATATGGTATAACTTTTTATAAAATATGGTATAACTTTATATAAAATATGGTATAACTTTATATAATATATAGTATAAATTATGGTATAACTTTATATCTATCTAATTACATTACAATATAATAACATATTTACAACAAGTAGATCAACCTACAGATAATTAATTATCGAAGGTATACGAATCAAACATTGATATGCATGACATGTTTTAGATAATAATTCTGTTTTTCAAATTTAGTATTCATGCATTTATATATATATATATATATATATATATATATATATATATATATATATATATATATATATATAAATGCATACATATTAACTTATCAAATCATAATTTGTATTTAAAACATGTCATGTATGTCCTATATCAATGTTTTTATACGTATACTTTATTAATATTAACTATTTCTAATATATTGAAGAACGAATATTAAATAAATCGATAATTAAATACAATCATTACATATTAATTAAAAACATAATCACATATATAAGTTAAGTTATATATTCAATTAAGCATTGCACAATGACACCTATTAAATATATAGGTGTTATTGTTATTTTTATTTTTCTACTAATTATAAACTTTAAATTATAAAATATGTTATATAAATTAAATTAACCAAAAGAAAATAATATTATAATGTTGTTAATATATATATATATTTATATCTAATGTCAAAATCCAAAGAGCTCTAATTACTGAAACTATGTTAAATATCACTGAACATGTAACAGCTATTAACAACTTGGCTAGTAAGAATATACTTCTCACTACACAGTTATACATAGTCTCTATATACTGTGTATTATATTAGCACATTGAATTTATAATCTGTTAGTTTCATGAAATAAATCTGCTTTATAAATCACTAATTAAATTATTTTATATACTTTAATTTATAACATACAATATATTAAAAAAACATACTTTTGTTAATATAAATATTAAATTTGATCAGATAAAAGAATTATCAGAAATCTGTGATATATTCATTACTGAATATTTATCTGAACATCCTGAAAGTATACTACTGGATCTCATTTATAAATATGAATTATCATTAAAAGTTGATGATTATATAACTATCATTAAGAATAAATTAGAATCAATATTTAATAATTCAATAGAAAAATATATTTTTCTTAAATACAAATTTGATGAATTACAAATATCATTATCTAATCGTTTATTTACAATTGAAGATGAATATTCTATTGTTAAAGCTTTAACAATGTGGATAAAGTATGATTTAAATAATAGAATGAAGTATTCGGAAGTATTATTTAAATTAATACATATACATCGATGTAGTAATACATTAATGCTGTCTAATATTAATATTGATACAGGTAATATTATGCTTGATAAAATAATTCAAGATATCAATATTAATATTGCAGTATAAGATTTAATTAATAATAAAGCTGATACATTAAATTTATTAAATAAGTATGGAAACCAATCTAACGTTAATACTATACATTTTAGTATCCCTTCTTTATATAAAGTATGCCCAAATGGAATTTATGATATAAAAAACAATACTTCTTTAATTAAACATAATATTGGTAGTGTAAGTAATGTTATTTATACAAAATCTAATAACTTATATATATTATGCTGTAGTATAGGTAAAATGTTTAAATATAATAAACACACAAATACTATAACTAATTGTAATTATCCTAGTGATTGTGTATTTAATGAAAACTATCTACCTACTATTAATGAAATGTGTGATGGTAATCTAATTACTATCGGTGGTGCATATATTGATAATAATATTATAACAGATAAAGTAATGATTTATAACACTAGAACTGATGAATGGTCAGAGGGTCCAACATTACCATATGTTGTATGTAATAATGCTACTTTTATTGATAATAATGAAATTTATGTAATTAGTGGATTTAGTAGTGATGGTTGTATTACTAAAGTTATTCGTTATAAAGATGATGTATGGGAATCTGTGGCACCTTTAGAATATCATAGACAAAGGGTGCACTATCGGTCACTTTACTCTAAACTCCACTCTAAACTCTACTGAGTTGTGCGCTATCGGTCACTTTAAATACTCTAAACTCTAAACTCCACTCCACCCGTCACTTATCAATCAAATCCGAAATAAAATATAATTGACAAAGAAAATAAGATATATTACAATAATATATCTCCATGGATATCTGTTTATATTTTTAAATTACAAGTTATTATCTAATTTAAAGAATCTGTACAAACGTATACTTATATACAAATATGAATAACGATAGGTATAAATTATATATAATATATATTTATATAAATATATTAATTTAATTAATAGTAATAGGAATATTACCATTATAGTAAATATAATAGATTATTTATTTCAAACTATAAATATTTAATAATTTATTATAACAATAAACGATGTATACCACCATTATAGTACATATAAGATAACTTAATAGAAAATTATATAATTATTATTATAATAATTATAATAATTAATTTTTAATTACTTTATTAATAAAGAAATTATAATAATTTCATGTATGATATTTTCATAAAAATTATTGTAAAAAGTAGGCTTATAATTCAATTATTGGGTATTATTTAATTTTATGATTTTATAAACTTAAAATACTTGCATTATTATAATGATTATACTATATTTATTTAATTTAATGATTTTATAAACTTCAAATACTTGCATTATACTATATTTTATTTATTGTAATTATACATTAAATAAATATTATACTTATATTAATAATCACTATATAGGATAATATATCACCTAATAGGATATAAATATATTATATATAAAAGTGTTAAATCATACCTTTAATCATCATATAAATATTGTATTTAAAGATAAATATAATACTATATTCAAAGTAATAAACTAATAGTTACATATAAACTTAACATTTAACTGTTATTACTGCAATATTGAATAATATATGCATTGATGAAATAATAAATAAATTATTTGAGATACATATAATTTTATTGATGACATATTTTTAAATACTTTCTATATTTTACTCTTAAGAGAAAAGAAACCAATTAGTTCATTTATCATTAGTTTTTCTTTTAAATTAAATGTTCTCTGTAAGTAAATGATAATTAATTTGAAATAAAATAATAAACTAATTAACATTACAAATATAACAATATTTAAAAACAAAATTATAATTAGATAGATCTCGTATAAAATTAATATAAATCAATTTTATATACTAATTTCACTATGAATAAAAATTGTACCAAATGTATTTTCAATTCTAATTAGATAGTAATCGTACAACATTAATATAAATCAATTTTATATACTACTTCCACTGTGAATAAAAATTGTATCCAATGCATTTTCAATTATAATTAGATAGTAATCGTACAAAATTGAAAGAGGGAGTGATAGGGAGTGAGAGGGAGGGAGAGAGAGAGTGAGGGAGAGTGAGAGGGAAGGAGAGTGAGAGAGGGAGGGAGAGTGAGAGAGGGAGGGAGAGGGAGGGAGAGTGAGAGGGAGGGAGAGAGAGAGGGAGGGAGTGAGAGGGAGAGAGGGAGGGAGAGAGAGAGTGAGAGGGAGAGAGAGGGAGGGAGAGTGAGAGGGAGGGAGGGAGAGGGAGGGAGGGAGGGAGAGTGAGAGAGAGAGGGATGGATAGTGAGGGAGGGAGAGGGAGAGAGGGAGGGATAGTGAGAGAGGGAGGGAGAGGGAGAGAGGGAGGGAGAGGGAGGGAGAGAGAGAGTGAGGGAGAGTGAGAGGGAGGGAGAGTGAGAGGGAGGGAGGGATGGAGAGTGAGAGAGGGAGGGAGAGGGAGAGTGAGAGAGGGAGGGAGAGAGAGAGGGAGGGAGAGTGAGTGAGAGAGGGAGGGAGAGTGAGAGAGGGAGGGAGAGAGAGAGTGAGAGGGAGAGAGAGAGGGAGGGAGAGAGAGGGAGGGATAGTGAGAGGGAGGGAGAGAGAGAGTGAGGGAGAGAGGGAGGGAGAGGGAAGGAGAGTGAGAGAGGGAGGGAGAGTGAGAGAGGGAGGGAGAGGGAGGGAGAGAGGGAGGGAGAGTGAGAGTGAGAGAGGGAGGGGAGGGAGAGAGAGGGAGGGAGAGTGAGAGGGAGAGTGAGAGAGGGAGTGAGAGATGGAGGGAGAGTGAGAGAGGGAGGGAGAGTGAGAAAGGGAGGGAGAGTGAGAGAGGGAGGGAGAGAGAGTGAGAGGGAGAGAAAGAGGGAGGGAGAGTGAGAGGGAGGGAGAGAGAGAGTGAGGGAGAGAGGGAATGAGAGTGAGAGGGAGAGGGAAGGAGAGTGAGAGAGGGAGGGAGAGTGAGAGAGGGAGGGAGAGGGAGAGGGAGAGAGAGTGAGGGAGAGAGGGAGGGAGAGTGAGAGTGAGAGAGGGAGAGGGAGGGAGAGAGAGTGAGAGGGAGGGAGAGAGAGAGGGAGAGTGAGAGAGGGAGTGAGAGTGAGATAGGGAGGGAGAGGGAGGGAGAGAGAGAGTGCGGGAGAGAGGGAGGGAGAGTGAGAGTGAGAGAGGGAGAGGGAGGGATAGAGAGTGAGAGGGAGGGAGGGAGAGAGAGAGGGAGAGAGAGGGAGATAGGGAGAGTGAGAGGGAGAGAGAGTGAGTGAGTGTAATGTTATATTACTATTGTTTATATATTATCTACGTAATTTATTAAATACACATTATAAACAAAATAATAATTTATTATTATATAATTAGAAATAATAAAATCAATATACAATCAGAATCATATTAATGTCTTATAAAAATTAGAATAAAATTATATTACATATATTTATTCATTGATTATGTGTAGCGGTGAAGGGATTATTGCAATACAAGTATATAGCGATACAAGTCTATCGATACAAGTATATAGCGATACAAGTCTATCGATACAAGTATATAGCGATACAAGTCTAGCGATACAAGTACAAAGCTTTATATTGGTTTATGAAATAATTTGTATTATATCCTATATAATAATTGAATATATATTTAATTTACATATTAAGTAATTGCATTAAAATTAAATATATCTTATATCAAAAATATAATTAACCATTTAAATCCTATTAATCTTATATTTCACCCTCAGGTTACTTCGTAATCTAATAGAATTTGACATCGAGATATGTGAAGTATTAGGAATTTATTTGGCAAATGCAGTTTTAGAAGATGAATTAAGAGGAGGGATAAATTATAACACATCATTAACATTTTGGAATGATTGTATTGAAAAGTTTAATGATCTTCAATTCAAAAAAAATTTCAGAGTAACACGAAATACATTCGATACAATATGTGATCGTATAGGTCAAGATATAAATAGTAATGACATTAGATCTATTAATATCCTAAGTGTGCAAATTAAAGTTGGAGTTACCCTTTGGAGACCGGCAACTAATCTAGAATACAGATCAATTGCCCAAATATTTTGCATGAGTATTCAATCTGCAGTTTATTGGACAAATAAGGTAACATAAATATGAATAATATTGATTAAATAAATATAATAATTTCTATCAAATAAGATTATATATTTTGTTAATTGAATTTTATATTTATAGGTAGTACGAAGTATATGCAAACTGTTGCATAGAATTATCAAATTAGATGACTCTGAAGAAGGGATACAACATCTAACAGCTGGCTTCGAGAGAAGAGGGTTTCCTCAGTGTTTGGGTGCTATTGATGGTACGCACATCCCCATAATGGCTCCACAAATAAATAAGCCAGATTATTATAATCGAAAAAACTTCTATTCAATGAACGTGCAAGCTGTGTGCGATGCTAAGAAAAGGTATAAGTTACTAATGTGTATTAAATTATATTACTAATAATACAAATTACATTCTAGATTCATAGATGTTTATATTGGATTTCCTGGAAAAGCACATGATGCACGGGTTTTTAATCGTTCAAATTTTAAAAGAATATTTTCCAATTTATATGCTACTTTTAGAACGGTTTGTATTAAATTTAACTTGTTAATTTCACTAGAAGTATGTATAATAAATATATAATTATAATAGATCCAAGAAAGACGTGTGATTATTGCAGATGCCGCTTATCCATCCTTACCATGGGTAGTTAAACCCTATCCCGCTATAAATCTGTCTGAGAACAAAGATAGGTTTAATTTTAGACAGTCGAGTGCTCGGATGGCAATCGAGCAGGCTTTTGGATTACTAAAATGCCGATTCAGAATACTGCTCAAACGTCAAGATACAAAGATGGACAATTTACCCTATATTATTTATGCATGTTTTATTTTACATAATCTTTGTATTGATACGGATGATACCAATGTTTGGGATTTTGAAACGGAGGATAGTGTACCTGAGACGGAAAATGGAAGAGATGGAACACAATCGGGTGAGACGCATATACGAGATTATTTAATGTCAATATTATAACAAAAATTATATTATATTTACGTGTTTTTTATATCGGGTGATCTATATATACAACATTATTTAATATAAATAATACTCTCTAATTTAATATCTATTAACTAAAAAAAATAAACGAATATATTATATTTAATTTTTATTATTTACAATATACTTAACATAACACAATATTATTTGCATCATTAATGGCACTTATTAATAATTTTAATTGATTATTCATATCTTTTACTGTATTAATTACCTCATCTAATTTGTTATCTACTTTATCTAATTTTATATTTAAATTGTGTATGTCCTTTTTCATTTCCGTATTATTGTTAATTTGGTTAAACATTATATTCCGTGACTCCATAATTTTATTTAGAGTCACGGAAATGTCTCCACTCTCAGTCCGTCTTCTCTTTAATGAGGGTTTGGATGAAGTGGGGGTGGAAGTGGAAGTGAGAGTGGACATGGGAGTGGGAATGAGAGTGGAAGTGTGAGTTGAAGTGAGAGTGGAAGCGGGAGTTGAAGTGAGAGTGGACGTGTGAGTGGGAATGAGAGTGGAAGTGTGAGTTGAAGTGAGAGTGGGAGTTGAAGTGAGAGTGGACGTGGGAGTTGAAATGAGAGTGGAAGTGGGAGTTGAACTGAGAGTGGAAGTGGGAGTGGATGTTGTATTTTGCTCCTCAGTATTTTCTATTCCTACAAGTAAATATATATATTTATATATCAATTATAAATTATTATTAATTAACCTGTTCCAAGGATAAGTGGGGGGTTCTGAAGAGCCCTCGACCCCAAGAATGCATTAATTCTGTCGTAGTTGGTGCATGTAGGTGCATTTACATCATCAGGCCCATTGCCGCTAATTTGTAAATAATCGTTAAGCTGTGGTAAAAATAATTAATTAATAATATATATATATAGATAACGGTGATAGAATATTAAGTTGTAAGTTATATTATATAAAATAATATATATTTATCATATTATATATTTATGTCTCTAACGTGAATTATTTAATCCAAAGCTAATCTTTAATTTAACCATTTCATTATAATCAACACAATATACTTAAATTATTTTATGCAAAACAACATTTTTTTTAATTTAACCATTTTAGTATAATAGAGTAGATTTATTTAATAATCATAATTGTTTATAATTTTTAAAATAATTATTTAATGTCAATTATAATAATTAGCCTCATTAATTATATATTATATAGTATTTTAATTACCACATAATCCAATATTAACATAAACTTTATAATACTTAGAATTTTATTTATAATACTTAAATTCATTTTCGAAAATATAATAAATATTAAGTTTGAAATTACTTAATTATAATGTGAATATTATACGTACATAGGAATTGTATATATTTTCTGAAAACTATTTAATTACAAGTAGATGCAACTATAATATATATATATATATATATATATATATATATAATAATATTAGGTATATTAAATATAACACTTTATATAAATATTGTCGCCGTTTCAGAACGAACCCCTTTTAATTATAATGATGAATTATACTTATATTATAGAAGTGAATTAATATACAAGTGGTAAAGCCGTAGATAGTCTAGCATAAACTTTATGATAAATCTGCTTTCACACCAAATAATAAACACATGATAGCAGGTGCTTCAAATTAATCGTTTTAAAATATTTACTAGATATTAAACAAATCATAAATGTAATATGTGATAATAGGTAATTTAATAATAAACACACGCATAAGGTGTGCGTCAAGCTCCCAATATCGGAATAGACGAAAATGCTATATTTTTATATCGCTGATATTGGGTTATAAAAATCGAGCTGTTTTTGTTGTTGTGAAAGCATTTTTAGTTTTATAATATAAATATAAGATTCTTTTCTAATTTATTATAAATAACATTGTATATCATGTTACTTACCGCATTGTATTTCGCTTTTTCATATAAGACTTTCTTTTCTATTTTGTTATATAATATGTTTAAATTAAATTTTTTGTTAAACATGATACCCATTTTTTTATAGAGTGTAATATTTTTAATGGTAGTACCATTATTATTCGCAATTTCTTCACCCCATATATCCAAAATATATACCGTCATTTCACTGTTGAATTTAAATAATTTATTCATAATTATAAATATATATAAATATCAAATAATAAATAAATAAAATATTCTGAGGAATGTATCCAAAGATAATGAAGTATATTATTATTATTGACACAATATCTGGGGTCACGGATAAAACGCACGCAAAATACGCCGAGTGGAGTAAAGTTTACTCTACTCGAATCGAGTAGAGTAAACTTTACTCCACTCGAGTCGAGTAGAGTTTAGAGCAACATGAGTAGAGTACATTTTTTTACTCTAAACTTTACTCCACTCGTGTAATACAAACACATGGCGACGAGTGGAGTGGAGTTTAGAGTAAAGTAAAATAATGTGACCGATAGTGCACCCAAAGACACATTGCAGTAAAATCTGGGAATTGTATTTATGCTATTGCTGGTAGAAAGAAAGGGAATAAACTAGTCACTAATATAGATATTTACAATATACACACTAATCAGTGGAATACAATAAACACTAATGTATTCAATAATATAAGTAAAACTAATACTCTTTATGATAATAATGAACGTTTATTTTATGCGTATGAACATAATAATATATATTGTATTTCATTAGATAATTACACTAAAATATTGAAATATTCTAATATTAAGCATATAAATATTAGAAAATCTAAGTTGATTTTCATGTAGAATATTAATAGTTTATATTATTATCACAATATTATATACCGTCATTTTATTACTATTCGAATACAGTTTTATTATAAATTATTATAATGTTCAATCGATGTTATTATTTTTTTATACACGTTATCATGATTCTATTCCCTACTATTATGTATTTATTCGAACTTGTATAACATATTATTAAATAAAACATACTTTTTTATTTTTGAACATTTTGAGGTATTATTGAACATTTATAGATTTATTTAAATCTATGTTGTTATATAATTATTTATAATATTTTGTATGTATTGTGTAAACAATTTAAGAATTAAAATGATAATAAATCATATATAAATTTCATTATTTTATTTGCAAATAACATGTTATCTACTTTATATCTAATATAATTACACAAAGATTCTAATAATTTAAGTTAATATTCAATATCAAAAAATTATTTGACAGGTAAATTATAAAATAAAATTATGCTTAATTAATAAAATGAATTCTTGATTTTTCTTAAATTTAGTGTATATAATAAATTATGTTAAGGGAGTAGTTGAATATATTATAATAATTGTTGTTGATATATATATATATATAAATATTATTATTCAACTTTTCAACTTCGTATAGTGCAGACGTGTTTTTTTACATAGTGAATTATCATAGAATTCTATAAAATTTAATTCTTGCTATTGGACTAGGTTCTTTAATTCTTGCTACCTACATCAACGCTTTGTAAACATCAGTTATATATATAACTGATGTTTACAAAGCGTTGATGTAGGTAGCAAGAATTAAAGAATATATATTCTATATAACTAATATTTTAGGGTGTATATGTATACCTATCCTTTAGCATATTCAATATGTTCCATGTATAACCTCATAATAAGTATATACTTATAAATATATATATTGAGCCTAATATTTTTTGTTTGTTTTAAATTTATACTTGTTTTATCAAATTAATTGTGTGTATATATATATTACGAGTATTTGAATTTTTATATGTACGTTCCTATATATTATATTTTTATTTATACATATGTGTTGCTATACGTGATATACATATATATATATATATATATATATATATATATATATATATATATATATATAAGTGTATGTAATACATACTATGTATGTATATATACTTATTTTATATGACAAGCTATAATTATGTAAGGTATTAATATAAATATTAATAAGAAAAACCAATACATTTATTGTCAGCTCTATCGATTTAAGCTCTATAGAATTAAATTAATTGTAATTTATTTGTGTATTTGAATTTATATTTGTTTTATAATAGTATATTTCATTAATATTGTTCAATGGCATATTTAAATATTACATTTCACCTATGTCTACCTCATATGTATTTATATAAATAATTTGTATTTGTTTCTATATATTTTGTTATTTTAATATTTATATATATTGGTTTGTGCGATGAACACTATGCATGAGTGTATTTTTGTATGTGTATAAATTTATATATATATATATATATATATATATATATATTTATATATATTTATTTAAAATAATTATTTACATTATTTGATTTATTCACCGACTTATATTATTTAATTTTTTTATATATTTATTTTAAACCTGTTTTTAACCTACATTTTACTTTTTATTTGCCTATAGTATAAACGTATAGTATTATTTATTCTGATTTCTATTATCAATATGAATTCTTGTTTATCTAAACCTTTCACATGTCCCATTACACATTGTTCTAGCAATTTTTATAACGCGCAGACTCTACACACACATGTTAATTCTCATAAAATACGTGATGAAAATGTACTTGATACGTATTATAAATCTGTTAATAGATATGTTTGCCAATCATGTAACAAATATTATTGTTTAGCACGTAATCATAATTGTAAAGGGCTAACTCAATCCCAGATACAGCCTATTATAGATGATTTACTAGATAATTCGGATCCTTATATTTCTTCCAACTTTAATATTCCTGCACTTAATGAAATACTTAATTCTAAAATTCAGATTAGAAAACATATTCCACAAATATGTAGAGATCTATTTGCCGATGCTTTGACTACTTTATTCAGAAATATTTCCCAAAATCCAATTGAAATGAACTTTCGCTTATTAACGATATTTCCAAAAGCTGTTTTACATCTCCCAACTCGGTCTGGTAAAATAAAAGAGTTCAAAGCGATAGTATCTTAAACGATCGTTTAAAACGTTGGATTTCTGCAGAACATTATCTTCTCTGGTCTGAGACTAAGCGTGAAGCTGATAAATATTCGGAACATAAAAAGTCTACAAATACAAAAAAAAACATAGATCATGCAATTAACTTAACACAGGAAGGAAATTTTGGTAAAGCATGTGCAGCCCTTTTATCTAATTGTATGGCAAATGCTTCTCAGGATATTATATCAACTCTACAGGATAAAACCCTAAAAGACTTCATCCAATTGATATTCCTTATCCGCAAACTAATTCGTCAATTCAGTTTACTACTAAGGAAGTGATGTGTATGTTAGATTCCGTTCATGTATCTAGTAGTGCGGGTACAAGTAAACTTTCCCCTGACCATATTCGTGAAGCTCTTCGTGGTATAACCTCTATGAAACAGGAATATTTGATTAAGGCTATTAATGATAGAGTCAATCTAAAAAAATCTAGAAACCTATAACTATTATAACATTGTACATATTATTTTTAATATGTTTTTTTTAATTTATATTATATTTAAATGGGCATTTATTTTAATAATCACATATATAAGATAAGTTATATATTCAATTAATCATTGCCCTTAAATGTATACGTTTTATAGTTATTTTAATTTGTCAACTAATTGTAGGTTAAATACTTTAAATTATAAAATGTGTTATATAAATTAAAATAACACAAAAGAAAATCATATTATAATGTTGTTAATATATATTAAATTTGACCAGATAAAATAATTATCATAACTCTGTGATACATTCATTACTGAATATTTGAATATCTGAACATCCTGAAAGTGTACTACTGGATCTCATTTATAAATATGAATTATCATTAAAAGTGGAAGATTATATAATTATTATTAAGAATAAATTAGAATCAATATTCAATAACTCGATAGAAAAGTATATATTTTTAAAATATAGTTATGATGAATTAAAAATATCATTAAGTGATCGCTTATTTACAATCGAAAATGAATATGTTATTGTTAAAGCTTTACAAATGTGGCTAAAGTATGATTTAAATAATATAATGAAGTATTCAAAAGTATTATTTAAATTAATACATATACATCGATGTAGTAATACATTAATACTATCTAATACTAATATTGATACAGGTAATATTATGCTTGATAAAATAATATAAAATATCAATATTAATAGGTTATTTCTAGTTCAGTTCAAGATTTAATTAATAATAATGCTGATACATTAAAGTTATTAAATAGGTATGGAAATCAATCTAACATTAATACTATACATTGTAGTATCCCTTCTTTATATAGGTATAAGTATGCCCAAATGGAATTTATGATATACAAAACAAGAATTCATTAATTAAAAATTATTTTGGTAATGTAAGTAATGTTATTTATACAAAATCTAATAACTTGTATATATTATGCTGTAGTATAGGTAAAATGTTTAAATACAATAAGCACACTAATATTATAACTGATTGTCATTATTCTAATGATTATGTATTTAATGAAAAGTATCCACCTACTATTAATAAAATATTTGATGGTAATCTAATTACTATAGGTGGTGAATATTTTGATACTAAAGTTGATACAGATAAATTAATGATTTATAATACCAGTAATGATGAATGGCCAGCAGGTAAAAAGTTTCCTTAAGCCGCTTGTACACCGAGCTAATCTCGATTTTTAATCGCGATTTTATCAAAAGATTTCTATTTTTAGCTTTTTAAATAAAAAATCTTTCTTAAAAATATTAAATTGAAATGTGCGTGTACACCAAAATATAGTAAGATTTTATCAAAGATTTTATAATCGCGATTTTTAATTACACATCTGGTATTTCATATTAGTGTAGGTAAGTCATGAGTCATTACCGTGACGTTATCTTGGTGACCATGTTACGTAATTAGAGCTCGTATTATTTAGATGGTCATATGAGATTACATGATATTATATAATACTATATAGGATATAATATACATAGGAACAGTCATAGTAAAAATTACTACATTTGGCATTTCCATATATTTACCTATATATATTACCTATAAATATATGGTCATTTCATAATAGTTTACGACGTACATTGTATACGTGTGTACAGTGTACGCGAGACTCACGACGTGAGTCATCATTACCCACGTATATTATTATGAAATGAGTCAGTGCATTACCATGATGTTATCTTGGAGCGTGACCATATTATTACATATTTACGTAATTATAGCGCGTAGTAATTATAGTGATATTTAGATGGTCATATGAGATTATATGATATTATATAATAAATACATAGGTAGGGATATAGATATATGGTAGTTATAGTATAAATCAAATAGTATGAATCCTGTTTTATAATCACGGTTTTCTTATCCGAAAACTGAATAATGTAAACAAGTATGTGTAAATACAATAGGATCAAGCTAAATTTTAATTATATATATATATATATATATATGTGTGTGTGTACACATTTGTGTGTTTATATATTAATATATATATATATATATATATATATATATGTGTGTGTGTGTGTGTGTGTGTGTGTGTGTGTATTTATATATTAATATATATATATAAATATAATATATAATAATAATAATAATATCAGATTCAGTTGATGACCGAGATCAAAAACCCAGGTATGGTATAGAAGTTCTATTGAACTTATCGAGATACCAACCTGCTCTTGGTAATGAGAGAATTAATACAAAATGAATAAATACAAAATGAATAAATATAAATAAATATTTTACAATTCTATATTGTTCATTCGTGTTCTGTCTCATAAAAAAGCAATACAATAAAATTAAATATATCTCTCAATACCAAGAAATCATCATGTATATAACAATAAAATAATAATAAAATATAATAAAAATATATAATAAAATATTAAAAAATGTAAAAAGATACTAAAATAATAAATAAGTTAAACTATAAAAATCAAAGAAAACTAAAGACCAAAGGCTAGAGATAAAAATATGTACAATACGAACAATTTAAAAGAGCTAAAAAGAAGAAAAGATGATCATGTAAATAAAATAACAAACAATACAGATAAGGTGTAAGTGATTAAATATAACTATTTAAAAGCATGTTTTTAATATGTATTGTAAAAGTATTCAAATTCGTCAAAGATGATGTGGTTGTATTTAAAGAATTCCATAAATATGCTCCTTTGTAACGAATACTAAATTTATCATGATCAAATCTTATTTTTGGTACTAAGAATGTTCTATTTAACCTAAAAGTATATAAAGAGCAATTATAGGTAAATAACTTACAAATTGAACTATGCAAATAATGATTGTTATATATTCTAAACATATATTTATAAATGGATATATTTATTATATCTTTAAATTTAAGAATGTTATGTCTTAAAAAAATGTAATCAATATTGGTTTTGTTATCAAGTTTATATATTGCTCTCATACATTTATTTTGTAAAATTTGAATACATTTTATATTGCTATGGTAAGTACTTCCCCATATAATAGAACAATAATTAATATGACTATGAAAAAAAGAAAAATATAGCATAACTAAAGTATTAATATTAAATTTATATTTATATCTGTGTAGTAAACTAAGTCCATAGTAAAGTTTATTTTTAATATTATTTATTTGCATTTTCCAATTTCGATTTTCGTCAATTAAAATGCCTAAGAATTTAAAATTAGTTGATTGTTTTATGGCTATATTATTTATTTTGATGTTCAATTTATGTTTAACTCTTGTGCGATGGAATAAAATTAATTTTGTTTTATCAATATCAAGAACTAGCTTATTACCACAAAGCCAGTCACATATTAAAACTAAAGTAGAATTTATTTCTTTTTCTAAATCATTTAACTTATGAGACTTAAATGTTAAAGTTGTGTCGTCAGCAAAAAGAGTAAAATTGCATTTATTAGTTATATTAGGTAAATCATTTATGTACATTAAAAATAATACTGGTCCCAAAACTAAACCTTGTGGTACACCACATTTAATCGGAAGTATTTTAGAATTGGTATTATTATAGCTTACGTATTGATACCTGTTTGTCAAATAACTTTTTAATAATGACAAAGTGATACCTCTGAAACCATATATATATAATTTGTTTAATAAAATTTCATGATTAATAGTATCGAAAGCCTTTTTTAAATCAATCGATATTGTGGATATGAATAATTTGTAATTTATATTTAAGTAATCGATATAATTTATCAAAGCATCACATGTTGATATAGATTTTTGAAATCCAAATTGAGAATTGTTTATTAAAGAATTTTTATCTAAAAATGAAAACATTCTTACTTTTAAAATTTTTTCAAAAATTTTTGAGAATTGTGATGTCAATGATATTGGCCTATAATTCGAGCAATCATTTTTATTTCCTTTTTTATATAAAATTATAACTTTAGATGTTTTAAGTACATCAGGGTAAACACCATTTTCAATGCATTTATTAAATAAAATTGATAAAATATTACTAATGGATAAAATAATGTTACGTATTAAAAAAAAGTTAAAATCATGGGAATCCGTACTATATTTTGAATCACAATTATATACAATATTTTCAATTTCTATTGATGAAACAGGCTTTATAAAAATTGAACTCTTATTACTAGTAATATTTTCATATATATTTTGATTAGAGTATGGTATATTTTTATTTAATTCAACACCTATATTTGAAAAATATGAATTGAACATATTAGCATTTTGTAAATCTGTTAATTTATTATTAATAATAGTTCCTGATTTTTTATTATTTCCTATAACTTTATTTAATGTACGCCAAGTATTTTTAATATTATTATTTTTTATTTTATTTTCATAATATTTTTTCTTTGTATATTTTAATATTTTCATTAAGCAATTTTTATAATTTTTATATACATTTATTAGTGAATGATTATTTAAAGATTTTTTATACATTTTATTCTTTTTACCTATGCATTTAAGGATGGAAGGGGTTAGCCATGGTTTATCAAAAACTCCAGTAATATATGTTTCTGTGTGTTTATATATATATATATTGATTGAATGTTTATTTAGACACTTAAATAAATCATAAATGATTTCTCAAAAGTGTATATAATAGAATACAAATAATAAAAGTAGGTAAACAATAAATACCAATAATAATAATACAATAAAATAGAATAAGCTGTACGGAAATTAATTAATAAAATAATAATGACAAACAATATTAGTAATTCAGGTTCCCAACTGAGATCAATTGTTGTATATATTTCATGAATGTTTTATGTGATTTTATGGATCTAATATAGGGCGGGAGTGAATTCCATAGCTTAGGACCAATATAACTCAGTGCCCGAGTATTCATTTTTGAGGGACGTAGAATAGGGGTAGATAGAAGGTGAGATGCATGGTTTCTAAGTGATGGAAGGGGAGCTCTTTTTACAAGAGAAGCAGAAATATATGAAGGGCAATTTGAAGAGTATATTGAGGAATGAACAATAGATAATATGCGATAAGCAGAGCGTTTGTTAAATGTGAACCATGGAGATAGGTGTTGGTATGAGGAAGTAGAGGAATGATCTCGAATACGTAGGTTATATGTTGTACGGATTGATGAACGAATAACTCGATTTAAGGGAGAGATAGATGATAATGGAAGATTTATAAGGATTGAGGAACAGTAATCTATACGTGAGAGTACAAGGGAATTAACTAGAGTTTTAGTAAGAGATACAGTAATTGATTTTCGTATTTTTCTAATTCTAAATAGATGATAATTTGCAGATTTAGTGATGGCAGTAATATGAGGAATGAAGGAAAGAGTAGAATCAAAAATCACACCTAAGTTAGATGCAGTAGGAGAAGGAGATATTACAATATTATCAATAAGAAAAGGAGGGAAGTAAGTTGGTGATGGAGAAAGATTCAACAATTTAGTTTTGGAGGTATTAAGGAGAAGATTATTAGAAATAAGCCATTCTTTAATGTCATTAGCACAATTAGAGAGTTGATTATTGAGACCTGGTGATGAATTAGTTGGAAGAAACATATATAGTTGTATGTCATCTGCATAAAGATGGTAATATATATTTGGATATTTAGATATTATGGATGGTAATGGGTATAAATAAATTGAGAAAAGTGAAGGACCGAGTACTGATCACTGGGGAACACCATATTTCATAGGAGAAGGGGAAGAAAAAGAATTATATATTTTTACACTGCTACTACGGTCAAATAGATATGAAGTAAACCATGAGAGAGCAAGGTCTCTAACTCCAAGAAGGTGTAGACGGGACAGTAGAATGTTGTGATCAAGCGTATCGAAAGCACTGGATATGTCCAGCATTACTAGTTGACAGCAGTTTTTAGTATTAATGGTAGAAGTGATTACATCAATTACGTTTAGTAGTGCTGTTTCTGTGGAGTGTCCTCGGCGAAAACCACTTTGTTGAGGAATATGGAGATTATTGGCCGTTAAATAGGAGATTAGTTGACGAGAGACAACCCTTTCCAAAATTGTACTCACCAAAGGTAGCTGAGAAATTGGGCGATAATTGAGAAGTATATATATATATAATATATGTGTGTATGTGTTTATATATTAATATATATATATATTTTGAGATCATATTGGATACACGATAATCCGTTAAAAATTAGTACAAAATTACATTGATAAGTATTATAGAAAAATAGGAAAAATAGTAGGAAAAAACCTACATTATAACAAAAAATATACGAAAATACATGAAAATGATTAATACAACTTGATCATTTAAAAAAATTATCACTAGCTCTCATTCTAGTATATATGTTATCTGTTTTCTAAAAAATATCATAAAAAGTGAGAAAAAAAATGTTGGTTTATTTTTTATACCTTTTTGAAAAATATTGATTTTTTCTCAAAAAATATAGTAAAAGTGGTATAAATATTGTATTTTTATAAATTAAATATCTTTTTTTTAAATTTACCTTTTATGTTATATAGACATATAAATAAATTGTAAAAAAAAAAATTCGTTAATATATTCGAGTTTTAAAAAAAATCATAGATATTTCGTTTGTTTCATTTCATTTATAGGAAAAAAATTAAAAATTTTTTTTTTTTTTATTTTCCATAAATATCTCATTTAGTCTATGTGCTATTCAAATTTCATAATACAAAACAAATTATTAGTAGATTAAAAGTCACTTTTTAGTCATTTTAAAAATTCCCCATGTTAAATTTCGTATTCTCTCCATGTTAAACTTCTAGGAATTATCGCGAGCCCTAGGATGGTCAGAAATTAATAAAAATTGTTTTGACTTATTTTTATATATTATTTTATAAGTTCCGAATTGACAAGTATTGGAGGACTCATATTCAGCTGAATGATCACTCTTGAAAAGTACATTGTACTTTCATCGTTTGCTGTGGGAATTGATGGTTTACCGAATAGTTCCTTGAAATGATCGTTCCATAGTTGAATTCGTTCTTTTCTACTGTTTGCTATATGTTTTGCTCTGTTTGAGTTATTTATTCCACTAACTTCATTTACTATTTTCCAGGCTAATGCTGATTTTTTGTTACACATCGCATTTTGAATTTCACTTATTTTATTCTGAACGTAATATGTTTGTTCCTTCTCATACGATTGTACAAGATACTTTTGAGCTTCGTTGAAATGTCTGACATTTTCTGGTGTCGGATGATTTTATTTATATCGCACTGCTTGATGTAGTATGTTACAGTTTCGACAGATATTATCTGTTTCCCATGATTTTCGTTTTTTTCAACTTAGGTTTCAATGGGATTACTTTAGCAACAGTTTCCTTACATACAGTTTCAATGTGAGTATACCTTTTGCTAGCAGATAGCGAAGCTGTGGTGTCATGTAGAGCTTCGAATTTAGTTTTCACTTTAGTAATAAAGGTATATATATACCTTTAGTACTCGATATATCGGGTTTATGAATCTATCTTTAATCTTGCCCAATCGTAATGTTTGATTTTACTAGATGTATTTTTATTAGCTCTAAGACTCAGTTTTATATTTACTTTTTTATATTTATATTTTACTTTATAATACGATGATCAGATGTAACACTGACAAATTAGTTATATATAAGATATATTATTAATATATAAGATATATTTATATATAGAGCTTATAAGCTCTATATATAAACTATAGTTTTAGCATTTATGATATAATATATATATCTATATATATATATATATATATATATATATATATATATAGATATATAACTTCCTGTTTACATATATTTTATTATAATACGTATATTTTTATCTCTTATAAAATCAAGTAATATCATTATTCAGATAAGTAATACATATTTATAATTCATATATTATTTAAACTTAATTTATTAACTTTACATTAATATATTTATTTTATTGATATATATTTATTTACACCTTATTTGATTACTTTTTCTATAGTTATTAATTTTGTATTGACATTTTTCTATATAATATTTCATGCATCAGTGATTTTCTGTTTGTTTTTCTTCAATTGCTTTATACTTTTTTATGTACATTTTAGTTTTATATACATTTATTATATATCTTCTATTGAATTTAATTTCATATATATTTATTATATGTATTATAGAAATAATAAATAATTTGTAGAATTTATTTATTATAGTATTATATATAGATGCAAATAATTTAATTTAAAATAATTTTATATATCTTCTATTGAATTGAATTTTCATATATATATTTATTGTATGTAATATAGAAACAATTTAAATGATTTGTAGAATTTATTTATGTTAGTATTATATATAGATGTAAATAATTTAATTTCATATATATATGTATCTATTAGGTATTATATATTAATAATAAACATTATATATAATTTATTTAATTTGGTATTACATATTGATGTATATATATACATGGTTATCATTAGTCACATACATATTCTAATAAAGTTTTTCTTGAGTTTTTTCACTATATAAATATATTTATTTATATTATATATAAATTTCATTCACTATTGATATTAAAGACTTAATTGATTTGCTGTGTATTTCATTTTACTTTGATAATGATTTAAATAAATACATTTTTTTTGTGTTCATTAAAGTTTATATTTTAAATTTGATTACATAACAATATTATTTCCAATATATGATTTTACATTCTATACAATTTTCTTGAATAGATTTATTTCTATTTTATATTTTGTACATCATACATTTCATATATGTGCCTATTTATATTATTTATTTAATTTGTTGCATATATATTTATATGTTTATATGTAGATGTAAATTTCATTATATTTCATTATCTTTTTAGGATAAGTATTGTATTGATTAATTTTATAATTATATATATTTATATATTTTCAGTGACATTATGACGCAAAAACAAGATATTAATGAATTAAAAAACTCTATTCAAGAACTGCGTACAGTTGTATCTGAATTAGTAAATAAAGTTGATGAACTAACTGCAGTTGTAAATAATAAAGATAAAACAATTATTGAGTTAGAACAAAAAATTAATAACCTTGAACAATTTTCAAAACAAAATAATATTATTATATCTGATCCTAAATTGAATTTTGATTTAACTCAACGTAATCTAGCACCATCTTTCATCACATTTGCAAAGGAAAAATTAGATATAATTATACAACCGTATGACATTGTTAAGATACATAAATTAAAAAACAACAAGAATAAACATAATAAAATTTTAGTCAAACTACACCATAACTCTACTAAATTTGAAATTATTAAAAATTCTAAAAAATTAAAAGGCACTGATACATATATACATGAACATCTAACACAATTTAATTCTGATATTTTCTACAAAGCTCGACAACTTCGAAAAGATAAAGTGATATTACATTGTTGGACTATAAATGGAATAACTTTTATTATAAAAAACGAAGATTCGTCTCCAGTAAAAATAACAGATATAAATAAATTCTCTGATATATAAATATTTTATTTTGTATTTATTTTTCGTTGTCGTTTGTTCTAATTTCATATTACATTCTATTTTTAACATTTTATTATAATTGGTATTTATATATATTTTTTATCTATATCTTTAATCTTTTATATTATCTTATTCAATTTTAACTTTTTAATATTTGTACTATATGAACTTGAATGAAATCTATCCGCAATTTAATGTTGATCAAATTAACAATTTTAGTTCCAATAATGATAGTTTTAATAATAATAATTTCTCAAATTGTAATTTTAATTTTCTCAATGAATCCAATTATTACACCTCAAATGAATGGAAGTTGAATTCTAATAAAAATAATTTATTTAATTTTAATATTATTAACATCAATATTAGGAGTTTAAAAAAAAATTTTGATAAATTAATTATGTTTTTGAATACGTTTGATGATCATTTTGATATAGTTTCAATTACTGAAACATGGTTGAGTGATAATAATATTTTCATTTTTAATATTCCTGGTTATAACCATATATGTTCAAATCGTAAACATAAAAATGGAGGTGGTGTTTTAATCTATATACGTGAACATTATCAATTTAATATTCTATCTACCATATCAAATAACTATTATGACAACATATCAATTGAAATTATTTTTGAAAAATCAAAAAACATTATTTTAAGTACAATATATTTTCCTCCTACTTTAGAAAAAATAGCTCACTCTACATTTATTGATTTCTTGATAAATAATTTTCAGCAACATGTTAGTAATGATAAAAAAATGATTATCTGTGGTGACTTTAATATTGATCTAGTGCATATAAATACAAATAAAGTGGCTAATACCTTTTTTGATACGATGATTTCACTAGGTTGTTCCCATCTAATTAATCGTCCAACTAGAATCGACACTAAACATAATTATTCATCTATAATTGATAATATATTTACAAATTTTAATCTTAATATGAAAAGATTTTCAGGAATAATTATTTCAGATATATCTGACCATTTTCCAATTGTTTTAAATTTACAATTGTCTACCAAACCTCAAGATAAAGTTAAATCTACTAAAATCAAACAAAATCAAATTAATGATAGAACCATGTTTAATCTGTTTGAAATTTAAAAAAAAACAAACTGGGAATTCATAAAAACTAACGATACAGAAAAATCTTGGAATTTATTCTTGGAATACTTTATCTTAAATTTTGATAGATACTGTCCAAAAATTAATAAAGCCTCCCACAAAAATAAACTCATTCCATGGAATACTCGAGATCTTAAAAAGGCTTGTAGAAAAAAACAGATATTATATAAAAAATATAAAATATCTAAATCTGAAAATAACTTATTTATTTACAAAATTTTTAAAAATAATACTACATCTTTAGTTCGAGAAGCTAAGAAAAAATATTATTCAAATCTGTTAAAAAATTGCTCTGATACAAAAAATACATGGAATATACTAAATAATTTAATTAATGTTAAAAAAAAATTCAAACAACTACCTGAAAATTTTAATGTAAATAATGTGAATATTGTTGATTCTAAACAAATTGCTAATGAATTTAATTCTTTTTTTAGAGACATTGGTTCTAATTTAGATAATAATATAAATAATTGTAATGATGATGACTTTGAATTCTTTTTACCTGAACCTAATATACATAGTTTTTTTTTAACACCAGTAAGTTCAGATGAAATTATTAAAGTATTAAATGAATTCAAACCAAAAAAATCAAGAGATCATTATGGCATATCCATGCAGTTACTTAAATGTATTTTTTCTGTATTGGTTTATCCATTTGTTTTTCTTGTAAATTTATCTTTTGAATCAGGCGTTGTACCGGATTTCTTAAAATTATCAAATATTATCCCTTTACACAAAACTGGTGATGATACATTTTTTAATAACTATCGTCCAATTTCTCTCACCTGTCAATTCGCAAAGATTTTAGAAAAAATATGTTATTCTCGCTTTTATAGTTTTTTATCATCTTTTAATATATTATCTCCTTCTCAATTTGGTTTTAGGAAAGGATACAGTACATCACATGCAATATTTAACCTCCAGTCACAAATCAGTACCTGTTTTAATAATAACAATGTTGGCGCTATAATCTTTATTGATTTAAAAAAAGCATTTGACACAGTTAATCACAGAATATTACTTTTTAAATTAAAAAATATTGGAGTACGAGGCATTGCACTTAACTGGATAATGAGCTATTTAACAAATAGATATCAACAGTGTATATATAATGATGTAATTTCAGATAAACTAAAAGTCATAACGGGTGTACCCCATGGCACCATCCTAGGACCCATTTTATTTTTAATTTATATTAATGATATTACAAAATCATCTTCTTTATGTAAGTTTACCATGTTCGCAGATGATACTACTTTATATTTTGAAAATACATCAGCCGAATTACTTAATTATATTTGTCAAACTGAATTAAAAAATATTAATAAATGGTTAATATATAATAGGTTATCATTAAATTTAAATAAAACTTGCTTTATGTCTATTAATTCAAGAACTATTATAAATATAAATTTAAATAACAGAAATATTGAAAGAGTTACATTTTATAAATTTTTAGGCGTAATTATAGACGATATATTAAACTGGAAACAACATATCTTGTTTTTAAAATCAAAACTAAAAAAAATCATATGGATTACCAACATTATTTCCAAATTTATAAATAAAAAAGCATTACTTCATATATATAATTCCATATTCTTGCCTCATATAAAGTATTGTAACATATTTTGGGGAAATACATATAAATCTAATGTATCATGCATATATATTCTTCAAAAGCGAATGATAAGAATTATATGTAAAAAACATTTTTTACATCATTAAAAATTCATCATATGATATATTAAACTATACACTTTTATAATATGTCATACAAAAATGCTTGCTATATGTAACTCCATTAACTGTTCGGTAAAACAGAATGATATTCATGATGGTGTAACATTACACTTATTAGTGATATAATTTATTAGTTATAATAAAGCATAATAATTATTTTTAAATATCCAATAATACAATTTCTAACAAATATTTATTTAAAAAATAAATATTTTTATTTTACAATTATATTGTTATATATCATTATTTTGAAAATATACATTACTACATAAATTATAATTATATATATATATTATTATATGCGGTATTATAATATGTAATAATAAAATATAGTTAACTTACGGTAACATTATTATATAGTAACATATTTTATAATAAAATATAATTAAATCACGGTATATTTATTATACAGAACAATATCAGAATAATATTATAATAATTGCGTATTTATAATTTAATTTAACTTATACTATTATAATTAGTACTTGATTAAAGCAACGTAATACGTTAACTTAAATTATAAATACATATCATATAAATATTTTATAATTATCTTGTCATCAAATTATCTATCTCAGCCTCATAATTACTTATCTCGTCATCATAATTACTTATCTCGTCATCAAATTATCTATCTCAGCCTCATAATTACTTATCTCGTCATCATAATTACTTATCTCGTCATCATAATTACTTGTATCGGCATCAAATTATCTATCTCGGTCTCATAATTACTTATCTCGTCATCAAATTATCTATCTCGGCCTCATAATTACTTATCTCGTCATCATAATTACTTATCTCGTCATCATAATTACTTGTATCGGCATCAAATTATCTATCTCGGTCTCATAATTACTTATCTCGTCATCAAATTATCTATCTCGGCCTCATAATTACTTATCTCGTCATCATAATTACTTATCTCGTCATCAAATTATCTATCTCGTCATCATAATTACTTATCTCGTCATCATAATTACTCATCTCGTCATCAAATTATCTATCTCGGCCTCATAATTACTTATCTCGGCCTCATAATTACTTATCTCGTCATCAAATTATCTATCACAGCCTCATAATTACTTATTTCATCATCATAATTACTTGTCTCGTCATCAAATTATCTATCTCGTCATCATAATTACTTATCTCAGCCTCATAATTACTTATCTCGTCATCAAATTATCTATCTCGTCATCATAATTACTTATCTCAGCCTCATAATTACTTATCTCGTCATCAAATTATCTATCTCGTCATCATAATTACTTATCTCGTCATCAAATTATCTATCTCGTCATCATAATTACTTATCTCAGCCTCATAATTACTTATCTCGTCATCAAATTATCTATCTCGTCATCATAATTACTCATCTCGTCATCATAATTACTTATCTCAGCCTCATAATTACTTATCTCGTCATCAAATTATCTATCACAGCCTCATAATTACTTATTTCATCATCATAATTACTTGTCTCGTCATCAAATTATCTATCTCGTCATAATAATTACTTATCTCGTCATCATAATTACTTATCTCAGCCTCATAATTACTTATCTCGTCATCAAATTATCTATCTCGTCATCATAATTACTTATATCGTCATCAAATTATCTATCTCGTCATCATAATTACTTATCTCAGCCTCATAATTACTTATCTCGTCATCATAATTACTCCTCTCGTCATCAAATTATCTATCTCGTCATCATAAGTACTTGTATCGGCATCAAATTATCTATTTTATATAGTTTATATAATTTATATAGTTAGCTAAGATATATAATATGTATACTCTATCATAGGAGGAGGATGAGTTTGACAAATATATGAAAATGCCAGTGACTTGACCCAATACTAATCCATTGAGTTGGTATAGAGAAAATGATGCCCGTATCCCTTCTTTGGCTAACTTAGCAAAACGATACCTATGTATCCGAGGAATTCAGTTGCATCCGAGCGAGTATTCAGTTCTGCAAGCTGCATATTGACGAATCGGTTAAACCGTATATTGCCACAATTAGTTGACAAATTAATATGTTTACATATTAATAAATCTTTATATTAATAAATAGTATTATAATTTAATCATTTGTTTCTTATTTTTTTAATACTTTGTGATTGCTATCGGTATAAATTTTCATCGAGGTATTTGATTATCTCGAGACAGTATATTTTAGTATTTGATTATCTCGAGACAGTATATTTTAGTATTTGATTGTCTCGAGACAGTAAAAAATCTCCTAAATTTACATCACTAGTGTCCAGCTCTGATCATATACAATATAAAATAAGTTAATTAATAAATATTAGCCGATATGTGATACTATATTGTTTTAAGTTTCAAACATTTTCGTTATCATTGTAACACACACACATACACACACACACACACACACATATATATATATTTATAAAATGTATAATAATTAACAATAATTTAATTTCTGTTTCTCTCTTTATATGTGACGATAAATGACGATTGGAAGGAAATAGTTAAATGGTTGAAAATATATTTAATAAATATATGATATTATTTACATACATACTTATTATTACGATTTATTTTTATACAAATGTGTACTTTTAATAATAATGCTACTAAAAAATTTCAATTTATGAATTTTGTTTAAAATAAATTTAAATGTAAAATTATCTAATGTATCTATATTATTATTATAAATCCACCACTCTTTTATATAATACAATTATTTTAGCTTAATATTAATGTATACTTAACCTATACATATATACATTAATATAAAAGCGTATAGATCATTATTAGGATACATATTTTATAATTAGTAAAGTTAATTTGCTATTAGATTTATTACGACCGATAATGCACATACGGATATCCGTCATATTAACGGTACTAATGAATAATAATAGTAATTACATATATGTTTTTTAAATAGGAAAATAAATATTATAATAACAACATGTGGTATGGCTCAGTGGTGCGAGGCATACTTTCTGCAGAAAGTCATGAGTTCGATTCAAGCTTGATCTAGTTTTTATTGAAATTTTAATAATATATATATATATTGTATTACTTCTCATATTTTATTAGATCAATTATAATTCATAATACTGGAGTTAATATAAACAGTTTGAACAATATAAATAGTTTTATTATATAAGTATATTTTATTACAATTCTTTTTAACTTGACATATTTCTAACTATATATATATATATATATATATATATATATATATATACCCAGCAAACATTTTTGAGTACGGTGTGGTTATTTTTGAGTACGAATTACGGGTACAGTAACTTACCATACCGGTATTTTGTGGACACTAATACCGGTATGGTAACTTACCAGAATACTCGTATATACCGGTATATAACGGTACATACGTACCGGTACACTTGTACACATAAATACCGGTATATACCGGTACACTTGTTCACATAAATACCGGTATATACCGGTACACTTGTACACATAAATACCGGTATATACCGGTACACTTGTATACATAAGTACCGGTATATACCGGTACACTTGTACATATAAATACCGGTATATACCGGTACACTTGTACACATAAATACCAGTATATACCGGTATACATTTACTAGTATATATATATATCAAAACAATGATAAATAAGTCAATATATACTAAACAAACAAAGAGTCAACAATAACTTGAAATCAACAGAAAGATCTATAAAATACAATATTCCCAGACTAGTGGGTCCTATAATATGTAATTTATACATAATCCCCATGTGTAACATCAGTGATAAATATAACCTAATAAAATACCACTCATATGACAACTTATATATCATCTGAAAACGACTTTACATTAAAACTATTAAATGAATACAATAATGAGATTACTGAATGGTTTAATAGTAATTAATTAAAATTAAATCCAGAAAATAAGTTCTATATATTCACTTCAAAGGAAATAATCTCCCAATAAATACTACAAACTATCACATAAAAAGTAAAACATATCGGAGTGTTAATTGATATAAATCTTAATATGTTTTATAAACGCAAGTCAAATCAGCCAACTATCAATTGCATATCATAATTATAAGAAAAACAATAATATTTAATATGAATGTAAATTTCTAATTAAAATACTAGTTATTAAGGCTTAAATAAAATAAAGTTATCATCAATAGGAATATTATAATATATATTTAATATATATATTATAATATATATTAATATATATATTAATGACCAGGGCCGGCTTAAGCATACTATGGGCCCCGGGCAAAAAAAACGTATGGGCCCCATAATAATTTAATAACATATTAAATGGGCCATTTTGGCAAAAACTAATATTTATAACTCTTCAATTTTATCATATGTTATCATTATACTAATTATTTTGTAATTTGTTTGTATACTTTAATCAACTCCTCATAATAATTTCTTTTCTCGCATATATATTTAGAGCAGTGGTTCCCAACCTTTTTTCACCGTGACCATTTTTTTATAATTCTTAATTAAAAAATATACCATGACCCAATGACAAATTTTATTTTGTTATTATTATACTTTAATCATAAAATAATCATATAAAAATTAATATACATATATTTAAATATATATTTCCATCTTAAATTTTTCTCGACCATAAATCCAATTTGCATATAATAGAATTTATATTATTTTTTAGAAATTGGATCAGGACCTACAAAAAATACTCAATACCCAAGTATGGGGCATGACTCATAAGTCATGACCCATAGGTTGGGAACCACTGATTTATAGAGTGCATCAATATTTTGTATTACCGCTATTATCTCAATGTAACCTAATTGCAATACTTTTCTGATCGACTTTATTCTACAAAGTAATTAGCTCCACGGTTTTCATTATATCGAAGTCTCAAATTCTAAAATTGCATTTTATTGAATAAATACGTTGACTCTATAGAGTATTACTATAGTAATGTCATTTAAGTTATATTTTAACATATATAATATCAGATATAAATTATGTAATTATAAGAAGTCCTCAAGAGACTGCACTAATAGAATCTGTTTGCGATCACCATTTTATATTCGATAATGCTTTTAATAAAAAATATTATATTCTTATTTAATCTAGATGTTAATATATTATTTATATAGTTTGGCTAAATAAATTATATTGATTTGGGATGAAGGCAAAGAATATTGCTACACTTGTCGAAGATTTAACGGCATTTTGCCCAACCAGATTTAAGGAATACACAGTGTAGATATGTGAATCCATATTGACAATGGACTATGGTTATTATAATATATTTCATGTCATTGAATCTTCCAGACATATGCTGGCATTTTCATAACTTTGAGCTCTATAATCTATTATAATTATATTATTATTGAAAAAATTCTAATAGATCGGTAGCTAAATATTGACCAATGTGATTAATTATAACTGATAAATTATCAGTGATAATGAATCTCAACGTACAATCGTACGTCGTAAATCAATAAATACCTATATAATAATAGTAGGCTATAATACCTACCTAACTTGATATAAATAACGATACTATATATCGATGTGATATATATGGAATTGAGTACACTGATATATAATATAATATTTTGAATTTTGTATTTCTTCAATTATGTAGTTATCAGTGATAACTTATCACCTATTCTCCAATAAGAATATCGCCATTGTGTGTATTTATTTGTAAATAGATAGATGAGGGTGATGTCAATCTAAACATTCATTTGCAAGTAATAGGTGGATAATTTCAAAAATGCCTTTAGTATTATATGTATGTTATATATATTTATAAATAATATCTGTTTCAATAAATATAATATCTTTCTGTAATGATAGTATGTTGAAAAAGATAATCATTTTATGTACATAATTCCCTTTCATCAATAGACATTATTAACAATACTATAGGAATAACCTAGAATAACCTAGAATAATCCTATTTAAATTAACACTACTATATATATATTATGTACACTAATAAAACTATAATAATATATACACTGAGAATATACACATTTGATTAATACGAGCATAAGATAGAATAAATTAATTATTTTGAGAAAAATTATTTTGAAAATATCTATTTTTTTAATTACTATAACAATTATAAATCTATATAGAATATCGTTTTTTTCGTAATTTATAATCAATATAATCCTTTACAAATATCAGAAATCATAGTTAAAATATATCTTATAAAATATATTTAATTTTAATAAAAAAAAGTATACTTTTTGTTTTGTAAACTAATTATAGAATTATAAATTGTTAAGATTTAACTATGGTTAATAATACCTTAATACGTTTATCATTTATCACCTTCTAGTTTATCAAACAATTATTTATCAATCGGATTCATACTATTTGATCTAACAATCAGATATGTGTGAGAAGATCTATGTTATCACTATTAGCATGTGCTCCAAAATCTTCATGTAGCTGTTTCCACCATATATTCGTGTCAATTTAGAAATTTTTGTAAAATTCACTCTTCCAATCGGCCTAAATGACTCATATTTAATTAATTTATTATATTATTTTTATTTTTTTAATTATAATTAATAATATATAAGAAAAATAGTTAAGAACATTTTTTTTTTCATATAAATAGTAAAAAAAAAATGTCTCAAATAATTCATGGGCCCCCCAAAATTTGTGGCCCCGGGCAATTGCCCGATTTGCCCCCCCCCCCTTAAGCCGGCCCTGTTAATGACCACCAAGATCAATAGTACGATCGGCATAACTGAACTAATGCGACAACAACAACCTACTACCAATTAATGTCCGAATTATTTATAAATTACTGGTAACTACACATATTGCATATCATCATAAGGACATACCACACAACATTAATAAAGACACATTCAAGTCCATACGAGAGTGATATATCACATAATCTACAACAAATTGAAAGAAACACAACATCAGAATATTTAGTATAGTGGCACCTGTAGAGGGGAACGAGCTGAATATTGACTTACGCTATTGTGAATTGACATCACCATTCAAGAAATTATTAAAAACAAATTTATTTATAATTTACTATGATTTATAAAGTACTTTTTGTTATTTAATATTTCACAGGCATATATTACAATTTTATTTGTATTTAATATTACCATGTTATAAACACTTTTGTTAAATATCATGTAAAAAGTGTATAAATAAAAATAAATAATAATTATAATATACTGTAGAATTGTTAATATATATTTTATTTTTTATAAATTATTATTATGAATTTATATTAGAATATTATACTATGACGTATCTTCACCAGTAGATATGTCGTCTTGGTTCTGTTCATCTTTATTTTTAAGGGTACCTTTATATTATAGTAGATATATATTTAGGTTGTGGTTTAAAACCGACGCCAAAAATCTATGACTAATAGTTTATTCAATATCGAAGCTCGCGCTTTCGTAGTTGAAACGCCCGCCTCTAGATATAGGAGTGTCATACTAGATACATTACGCCTATAGATATACTACGGATATGTATGTCCTTAGTATATACTACGTGTACAATGTACACTGTACAATGTACATGTAGTATATCTATCTCTCTATATATATATATATATGTGTGTCGATGTTGTTATAAAGTATATATCTCGCTCTCTATATATATAACATATATATATATATATATATATATATATATATATATATATATTATATATATATTATATATATATAGAGAGAGAGAGCTATATACTTCATAATAAAATGCACACACACACACACATATATATATATATATATATATATATATATATATATATATATATATATATATATGTGTGTGTGTGTGTATAACGTATGTATATATATATATATATATATATATATATATATATATATATATATATATATAGAGAGAGATATATATATATATTACATGTATATTGTACACGTAGTATATACTAAGGACATACATGTCCGTAGTATATCTATAGGCGTAGTTTATCTAGTATGACACGCCTATATCTAGAGGCGGGCGTTTCAACTACGAAAGCGCGAGCTTCGATATTGAATAAACTATTAGTCATAGATTTTTTTTGCGCCGGTTTTAACTATATTTAACTAAACTATTACGAAATATTAAAATGTAAATATAAGTTAATGGTGCAAGTTTGTCTGTATACAGATCTATAAATATACATAGTAAATCGTGTATATATATATATATATATATATATATATATATATATATATATATACAATTTACTACAATATGAATACATTAAATATATGGGTATATACTATATAGGCCTACCATAATCCACATTTGCAAAAACATCTAAATATATATAAAAATATATACATATTTATAAAAATAATATATTGATTTATAATTTATAATAAAATGTAACCTTTAATTCTATATTTTGATATGCATTTAAGCATTTGTATGCTTTATATATGGATATATTTATAGCCTCGGACCTTATATCTCCACTCCCGTAATTTTTCTCGAGAATATCTATTGTTAATGATAATTTTATTAATAATATTAAAAAAATGTGAAAAAATATTAAATAATATGAACGATATTTAATTATATATAAATTAATCTTTAAAACTAAATTGACTTTTATTAATAATACATTTTGTATATATAATAATACATTATAATAATACATAAATATATAAATATAATAGCTTAACCTTATTATGTAGGAACTGTTTTCTGAACTCATATTCGTAAAAATGGATAAAATGATAAATATATAGAATAATTTAATATACACGAGAATACACATAATCTAGAAATATAGGTCATGACCCTAGGTAGAGAATGAATTTATATCATTATTTGTATGTATATAATTATTTTTGAGTACAAATCGGTACAGCTGTAATCATATGTAACAACTAATTGTTTTAAAATTATATTTGTGTACAAATCGGTATGTCTGTACTCGTTTATATTCTTGTTACGGTCGTACTCAAATATACTCTTTATATTATTATTTTTATTTATATAATTATTTATGAGTACAAATCGGTACAGCTGTAATCAAATGTAGCAAATAATTGTTTTAAATTATATTTGTGTACAGACGTACCGTTTTGTACACAAATATAATTTTATAAATAAATGTATACGGTTGTAATCAAATATACTCATTTATAATCAAAAATACTCGTTTGTGATCAAAAATACTCATTCGTACTCAAAAATAACCAAACCGTACTCAAAAATGTTTGCTGGGAATAAATATATAAATATATAGTATACTACTAAAATATATGCACTAGTAGACCACTAGTCATTCATGAAACAATTAGCTATATAGTATATACATTTTCTATATTAGTATATAACATTGCAATGTCAATATACAAATATATCAGTTGTTACATGCTATTTTATAAATAAATTTATAGAGTCTGTTTATTAGCTTTTCTATTGGTATATAATATCCATAGATATTGAGTGAAGTATCCTCACTGTATATCATCACTCTAATGTCTATGATAATATCACGAGTTATATTTCAAAGATAATAACCGGATAATAATATAGAATAAATAAAGATATACAATTTGGTTTTAAAATTTTTAAAATTGATAATATATAAGTATACACATTGTGCATGTAGATTTCAAACAAAATTATAAGCAACAATTATATATTTTAAAGGTGCTCTGTATAAGTTGCTATTTATGGTATTTATAGGCCGTTTTCGGTGATAATATGTTGACAGGTAATATAAATAATATATGCTAAAATAATATTATTGATAATTATTTTTTATTTAATTTTGTTGATTTTCTCTGATTTCACCTTGTGGATACTACCAAAGATTTTCCGAAGGAAAGATATGCCACTTGTATCTATTTACGTGAAATACATTTTTACAGTGTATTACACCATATAGATGGCACTACTTGTCGTGATTAAATATATTTACCGGATATTTACCGGATTTTAATATAATTTGTAAATATTTAATAAATATTATTTAAAATTTTTATAATTTGTAAATATTTAATAAATATTATTTAAAATATATATATATATATTTGATTTCAAATAAGGTTAATTATGTATACTTATATACAACTTATATATATATATTACCGTATATATTTATCTTAACGTAAATTTACTACTTTATAAGTACTTTTATGTACATTTATTTAAAAGTAAATTTACTTTAATATAATATTTATATATATATTACCGTATCTCTTTATCTTAACGTAAACGTAAATGTACTACTTTATAAGTACTTTTATGTACATTTATTTAAAAGTAAATTTACTTTAATATAATGTTTATACTTATATATTAATACTGTATATTAATACGATCTTTTATGTACATTTATCATAACATAAATTTACTATATATAAGTTTTTTATACTTAACATAAAGTTTATGTACATTATTTTAGTATGTAAGTAAATTTACTGTAATATAATTATAATGTCAAAAGTAGGTTACCTAAATTTAATTTAATTAATTTTATACTTATATATATATAATTATTATACACTATTATAATAAGAGTAGCTTCGTACGACGTAATTTCGTACGACTTATTTAGTAATTTCGTACGACTTATTAAATTAAATTTATTTAGGTATATAAGTATAAGTATACAGTTATTATACGAATATATACAATACTATATATTATATCAATATTTAACAATGTATTATATATATTCGTATAAGAATTCTATAATTATGAAATAAATTTAATTTAATAAGTCGTACGAAATAACTGGCAACCTTATAATAATAGTGTACTTTAATTAAATATGTATAATATAAATTTACTAATTTTATGTACATTTATTTTAAAGTAAAGTTACTTTAATTTAATTATTAAATTAATAACATATAATGATATAACTACTCGATAATTATGTTATAATTACTTTAAATATTATTTCAATAAAATAATATATTTATAGAATTGATTAAACAAAATTTAATTATATACCATGAAATAGTAGATACATTTTAGAAGAGAAATGTACTATAAAATGTATTTAAATATAATTATATGAATGAATTGAATATTTAATATATTCATGAATTGAAAATAAAATAAAGTATACTATTTAATTATATATATATTTTAAATAATATCAGAAATGAATAAAAGAAGTGGAACATGTTGCGCTGCCGTCGGTTGCCTACACAGCCAAGGATCAAATCCTTCACTATCGTTCTATGCTTTCCCTAAACAGAAAGAAAGGTAATTATTACTTAAATTTCATAAATGCTACTATACGTTTACGATTATCAAATTAAAATATGCACCGATATATATATAATTTATAGTAATATATAATTTATTGAAGGGCTCACAAATGGTTAATAAAAACTAGCAGAGATGATTTAATTAAACAAGTAATGGTGAGCAAGACAATGTCATTAGAGAAACTTCATAAAGGATATCGGTAAGTAGTCTATTTAGTTTTTTTTATATAATTTAATTACTATAATTTAAATAGTTTATGTGGAGACCATTTTGAAAATTCACAATTTATGAATGCGAAGACAAGAGTTGGGAATTTAATGAAATGTGCTATTCCCACAATATTTTCACATAGGAAATTACCTAAGGTTTGTAAATATTATTTTTAAATTGTAATATAATGATATCTTAATATTTATAATTATATCAGGAGCGTAACATTATAATAAGATATAATGAACCGATTATTAGTAAACCTAATAATTCATCGAATGAAAATTCTATTGAGTCAAATCAACATATCGATACTAATTTATTATCATCTTCTAATCGGAATACAGAATCTGAAATTAATAATGAGACTAACGTCAAATTAAAGAAATACGGTTATTCGATCAATGAATTATTGTTGATAATGTTAGTTTTGTTTATTATTTTATATGATTTTTTTATAATTTTATTATATATTATAATGTTTAACGAATATTCATGTTCACATAAATACGATTTCTCCATTGCTGCATTCACGAGGACGTCTTTCAAATATACCGGTTTTCATCAATTCTAGGAGTATACTATATTTTGAATTAATAAATGTAATATTATTATTAATGTTACACATGCTTTATTTTAATTTTTATAACACTAATATGTTAAATATCACTAATTTGCTTGTGTTCATTGTTTAATATTTACTAACAATTAATATTTCTGTATAGCAATTTCTATTAGCAAAAGATACAGCGGTTTGTGTATATACTTCAATCATATCGAGGAGTATGCCTGCTTTAATAATCAATAATATTACACATAATTATTATTACTGATTATGATATATGCTTGCTTATATCTATTTGCTAATAATTTGTAGTAATTTATAACGAATGAAATCACTAATCAAGCTGAATATTGATATTTACAATTTTACTATTTTAAATAATGTTATCATAAATAATATATCTGATTTATATATGTATATTACTATTACTTATTATTACCTATTACTTATTAATTTTAATTAATACAATTTTTAATTATTTATTAGAAGTAACAATAAGAAGGCTCAGGGTAAAATATTCTAGACTCAAGAAAAAATTATATAAAAAAAATCACCAAAAGATGAATTAAAGCATATTTTGGAAACATTACCCAATTATGTATCAACAAGATTATTCAACTTTATAAAAACACAAATTAGAGTTCATTCGAAAGGAAAAGGAACTAGGTTAATAAAAATATAATAACACAAATATTTAACTATATATTTAAATTATTAATTATTCAGTTATTGTAATCATTTTAAAATGTATATATTTATTTTATTTATACATATATTACATATATGCAGATGGTCAGTAAAGGATAAAGCTCTTGCGCTATCATTGTTTCACTCCAGTCCGAAAACATACAGGATGTTACAGAAGGTTATTGCAAGAATATGTATTATATTTAGCAAATTTTATTGAACAATTTGATCAGATGTTTAATGCCTTAAATAGTTGTTCATATACAAGTACCCGACCGAAGGAATATGCTATTAGTAAACGGTTTGAAATAATTAAATTATTAATTATATTATTATTAATGTTTATATATGTATTTAGATCAGAGGTAATTCCATTTCTAAAAACATCTTTGGAATGGTTAAAAGGTGTAAAACCTTTGGGCAAAAAATTATTACCCTCTTTATGTGGATGGTCAACAACCATTAAAGGAGTAATATTATTATGGGAAGATATCTCACAAAATTATGATGTGGAATATTTGCACACAAGAAGGTTACATATAATTTATATCAAATTTAAAAACTATTTAAATATATATATATATATATACAATTACATAATAAAATAGGTTAAATCAAGATTGCATAGAAAATCTTTTTTCTCAAATAAGATCCAAAGGTTGTCAGCGAGATAATCCAAATGCAATGCAATTTAGGCAAGCATTACGACAGGTCAATATTTAAATATTTAAATTATGTTAATATTTGTTTGCAATTTAAAATTTAATTATGAAATTACTATAATAATGAATTATATTAATTCTAAGGTAATGGTGGATGCCATACTCTCATCAACCATAAATTCAAATTGCGAAGAGGATACAGAAGTATTTTTATTAAGTATTGAAAATATTGCCTCTTCGCAAATGGAGGCCAGATCAAAAACAATAAATATTCGAACAAACAAAAGTATGTATTGTTAATAAATATGTTTTTAATAAATATAATATTAATGTAATTTTTCTATAGGCATTATCTATGATATCGATGTAAATACATTATATTTTACGAACACGGAAATAAATATCTTGGAATATATAGCTGGGTATATTTCAAAGAAATTATCCATATGTACATATATTTGCAATGATTGTATGCCAGCTATATATATACCAAATATACCTAGTGTGGAAGGATCTTTTATTGCATTCAAAAATTATTCTGAAGCAAAATGTCAGTATATATATTCTAAATATTAATTCATAATGTAATATATTATTTTCATAGGTGGATTAACCCAACCAACCCCAGAATTGACAGATGCTATACATATTATGGAAACAAATTTCCGTAAATGTGTTTCCACGTGCATATACAATAGTACCGTTAGAACTAATATCCTTAATTTTATAATTCAAAATACAGGACATGTTTTCTTTGGAAAACACTGTAATATATTGGAAAGAGTTTCCATACTATTTGTTAATATAAGATTACATTTTTTGTTAAAAAAAGAATGTGAGATGGTCAAATCAAATATTAATGGGCGAAATAGAAAAATATTAAAATTAACACATATTTAATATATATTATTACCTTAGTGATCATAGTCATTCCAGTGTACAATTGTTCACTTTCCATCATTGTCTGTCCATCTTTAGTGTTCATAATTCGTGTTCTTGTCTATGAATGTTAGGCGTTGTCTCCCTCTGTTGCGTATGCCATTCTTTGGCTTCTATAATAATAGGTTGTGCGCTAGTTTGTCGGTGTGAATTATGTAGTTGTACTTCTTAGGTACACCATGTTTATTATTATTATGTTATCGTTATAAAATATTTTAAATATGTACTGTACTTTCGATTATATATGAATTTAAATAAAGAATTAAACTGAATTTTTTTTTCTATAAATAAAATCCCCTTCATAACACAAATAGATAATAATTTAATTAGATAAATATTCGATTTTAATAATATATGACTTCCAAATTAACAATATATGAAATGATATCAGTATATATAGTAACTGATAATATAGAGTATGAATATACATGTGTATCGTATGCATAACACTTTCGTGTGTATAATTTGTAATGAATGCGTTTATATACAAAGTATAATCAAGTGAAGATTAGGTATTAGTAATATAATTATTTGATATCGACTATTCCTCTCTATAGAACTATAAGAAGTATTGAATTTAGTTGGCTGTAACCGTTTATATTATACATATAATTTAGATTAATCTATATTTAGTATAATATTACTTACTTTAGTCGATTACTCACTCGATCATATCTTGCAATTACTTTCCATCCTTCTCGATCCGTCACCAGTGTTTGTAATTCGTCTTTTTCTTCATAGTCGCAGTCGGAGTTTGCCGTACTTTGGCTACCATAAAAAGTATAGTATTTATATTTTACTTTATATTTATTATAATATTGGTAATAAATTATATATATATATATATATTCTATATTTATGATTATTATATATTAAATAGAATAGTGATAATATATGATCAAAACCGGGCATATCGAAGTTGGCTGCTGATTTAATTGTCATATTATATTTGAGTGTGGCTTAATAATTCAAAGATAATGGTTAAGTTGTTGGAATGAAAATAAAGGCTTTTACATTTAGTACATTATTTATTATACTACTGTAAGTGATATGCAGTTAGTTAATTGTATAGAGTGTGATAGTAAGAGATACATAAGATACACATATAGTAATTATACCAGTACAATATATAACATCCCCCCTTTATCCCGGGTGAAGAAACGTGGGAGGATACATCAAGATTGGGTTCATAGATCAAGTGACAGAAACCTACTTGTGGTGCTTCTTCCATTCATATCCTTCATCGTGGAGCAAGCAGTGATCATGGAGTGTATCGATACAGATGTCGTCGAATTTACAGGCTTTGTCGTAGAGGGATTTCAGACTCTGTGGATGAGGAGTTAGTAGTTATATTAGAGTTTGGTCGGAAATGATAATAGGAATGGAAGGTTCATTAGTTGTCACTGGTGTTGTAGTTGGAGATTAGTATAATAATATCTAATATAGTCCTCGTTTGTTTGGATTATAAATGACGAGGTAATATTATATATATATAAAAATATTATAAGCCGCATACCTATCATATGTATCTATTATGATGCAGAGACAAGTAAATATCATGCCGCCACAAGTAAATATTATTACGACAAGTAAATATCATGCAGACATAAGTAAATATCATGCGGCCACAAGTAAATATTATTCTGACAAGTAAATATCATGCCGCCACAAGTAAATATCATGCAGACATAAGTAAATATCATGCCGACACAAGTAAATATCATGCCGCAACATGTAAATATTATTCCGACAAGTAATTATCATGCCGCCACAAGTAAATATCATGCAGACACAAGTAAATATCATGCCGCCACAACTAAATATTATTCCGACAAGTAAATATCATACACAATTTACGTACACAAATCATATAGGAATACATGCATCCATAAAATATAATGAACTCTATTATATAATGAAAGATATATTTTTCCACATAGCTGGCAATCGTTAATTAGTCGTGAGATTTCTTAAATTCATTGATTTGCCAACCACACGTCAATACAATTTGCACTATTTAAGCACAATTTTATATTTACTATTTTAAATGTATATATATTATAATATATACTATATATTATTATTATTTATATTAGTTTATAATGTATATTAGTATGTCAACTGCCGAAACGAGTATTTTAAATTTGACCTTATAAATCGTAATAAAAACAAACTGGCCATATTCGATATATTGAATATGGCCCCGTTTGTTTTTATTACGTATTATAATACGTATTTATACATTAATAATTAAATAATAATTAAATTATTATAATATAATAATATTATATTAAATATAATAATTATTATTATAATATATTTAATATCATATTTGTAAATATATTATATTTACAATTAATAATGCATTTTATATATATATATATATATATATATATATATATAATATATATATATATATATATATATTTAATTATTAAATACCTTAAACATTATATATTAACTATTATGATCATTATAATAATTATGAATAATAATATAATATTTAATAATAAATATTAAATATTTATTTAATAAATTTTATTTATTAAACGATTTAATGTTATAATAGCACTATAACGCACGTATACAACTTAAAATAATATATATATATATATTAGTATAATGAATATGAAATATTTATAAAATATTTACCCTCTCATTTGCGCATATGGATCCGTGTTAAATATTATTATTAATTAAATTTAAAATTAATATTTTCGAATTTTCAAATATTGCATGTTACAAAATATGTATAATTTTACATTGGAAATGGATCTAATGATTTATTATATTTATCGAATATGGTTATATATTTTAAGAAAAATGGTTCTAATTATAAAATAATGTTATATTCTTAAAACAAACACTATAAATTAAATATTTATTGTATTCCAAAATATACATAACTTTTCATTTATAATAGTCATATATTTTTAAAATTTACATATAAACATATATAAACTAAAAATATAATTAATCTTGCTATTAATCAGTATAGGTGGAGCTAGTAGCATTCATTTTAAAAAATTTCACTAATTCATCAGAGTGGCATATCTTTTGCTTCGCAAGATCTTTGATACTACACCTAAGATAATACAATTGCAAATCATGTTAAACTAATTGTACAACATAGAAAATATAAAAATTGGACATTGATTAAATATTTAATATAATATTAAAATGGTATTATTAATAATATTTTATAATAATAATAAATATTTATATATATAATATATATATATATATTTATATATATTATCAGTAAAATATTTGACTTATTTTAATATATTATATAATTTCATTTCAGTTTTATTTAAAAACTTATATTTAATAATAATAATTATTATTAAATATAAGTTTTTAAATAAAACTGAAATGAAATTATATAATATATTAAAATAAGTCAAATATTTTACTGATAATATATATAAATATATATATATATATTATATATATAAATATTTATGATATATTCTTTACTAATCCATATATTTTTATGTATCTTTATTTTGGTCATTACTTGGTTCAATAAATTAGTTTTTATTTTGATCCATACTAAGTAATACTTAGTACTTAAAGTATGATACTTGATTTACTGAATTAGGTTTTCGGTATCACAGGTTATTAAGTTTTTAACCAAGTTTACTTGGGTAGCTAGCTTTTAATTAATTTTAACATGAATTTCTTAACGGGGAAATTTTAAAAATTCAACCCCTATATCGCTGACACCGCTTCATCACCGACATCCTGAAACAGTCATGGTTCAGTGAAAATACTATAGGTATGCGAAGAAAATAGTCAAACAGAAATATCTAGAAAAACCTATATGTATTAACCTTAATTAATATTACAATAAAATGTCTTGCGACTTAAAACTATTATAATTAATAATTTAAAACTAAGATATAGGTCTAACATTTTAAATACTCATTTATCATAGTATACTTATTTGATGTATATGTGAAGATTTATAAAATTATAATAAAAAAAGTATGAACCCATATATTATTCAATATAAAGGCGCCATTTTAAATTAAATTATGCTCATATATATTATATATAAATTAATTATAGTCATATATTTTCATTTATCATTCATATATCATATATCATTTCGATATAAATAGCTCCCGTTAAACTATAATAACTATAGTTGAACCAAATATTTTTCTAAAGAAATTTATAACGCTTACGCGAAATCGTGAAATTCGATTTAAAAAAACAAACAAAACCACCTACATAGATTCAATGTAGTGAACTATGTATGGTTTATACTTTAAATTCGTATAAAACTCGAGAAACAAACGACAACGTATGTTAAGCCGTACCGTTAATATGTGCTAATAGGTTGTTTATAAGTGAAATGTTAATCGCTCGAATGCAGGTGTTGTATGTGGAGTTGCATTACTATTTGTGACGTACATCTTTTCTATATTAGTGACGTTATTAGATACATATCTATTTAGTTTTCTCGTTTCTTATAATCTATATTATATTATTACATGTATCTACGAGGGGTGGTGCCATCTATGATAAATGATAATAGCCACATTATCATCATAATATCATTATATAGTTATCTTAACACTAGTATATATATATATATATATATATATATATATATATATTTCATGATTAAATCATAGATAATCTAGCAAACTGAATGCCTTTCAGACCGCAGACGAAGCCACTTACTGCAGTATCCGCTTCGACGAGAATACACTCCACGACCCCATGACCCCATGACTGTACCTACTTGACCCCACCGGCGCCTCCTCTACAACTGCCAGCACTGATAATAAAACAGCGGGGAAACAAGTACCGCAACCTGCATTACTAGCGTTTATCTGGACCACCGTACGGACGTAATCAGTAAGGCCGGCGATAATCTGAGGAACTACCGTACGGAAGATTCTAGAGAAATTACTATAAAACGACGATGACTCATTGTTTACTACGTAAGCACGTACTTATATGCTTCACATATTAGGCTACGGTGCTAAACACATCAAATTGGGCGAATTGTATCGCTATTTAATATAGATATAATTAAGGCTAATAATCGGCGTTGAGTTTAATCCTATGATATCGTAGGATGAACATGTATGCATAATTAAATATAAATTAAAACTGCTGCATGTGATCATGATGTGATCAACCCATCAGTCATAGACTACACTAGTAGTTATAGTAATAATGTTAAACTTACATCACATAGTATCAGTTCACATTGCAAAGTAAAGTCACCGCATTCTGATGTATAACTAATCTCTCTCTCCTACCAAATCCTCTTGTAGCATTCCTGGAGAGATGATTCCATTAGTATAATCATGCCTAGTGAGTAGTATTAAATTAATACTATTAATCATGGCTGATATACACATAAATCATAATCACTATCACTAATCAACTAATTAACATATATTATTATGTATATCTCATAAATCTACAATGTTTGCTTCCGTTTGGATATTAACCCACCACCTAATGCTCGAGAGATGATCTATTGCGGCTATAGCTATCTAACTAACATCTCACATTATAACATGTAAGTAAAACCTCATGTCGTTATTATGCAGGAATTCCCCTGCATTTCCTATCTGCCACCACTACCTCTCCGGCTGATCTCACCCAAACTGAATACATCCAGCAGGTTACACTAATACAGTAGTACTGTCACTATTACTACCACTAATTCAATAATACTAATACTAATAATAACACTATTAATACTAATATTTTGATTAAGATATATCAGGTCAAATTCAAAATAATCGTTTCGATATTTGATACATGGTAAATTTGGTACATGGTAAACTTATATGGAAAATACACATTTGGTAAATATTATAAGATATATATCTATATAAAATAGGTGTTATAATTTTAAAGTATATTACGATACATGTAAAATATTTTAAATTTTACCTCAGCAATATTTAATAAATAATATGCCAGGATTGATAATATTTGATTTTTTTTTTAATATATATACAAAGATTATTCTAAAGAAACTATATAACACTTACGCAAAAGCGAGTAATTCGATGTTGTATACAAAATACACACAGTGCCACCTATATCTTAATATAGGTTAATTTTAGGAACTTTGTTTAATATGTCAATTCATATCAAACCATATACTTTTGAAATAATATGTTTTAAATTATTATTTATATGATAAAAACTAAGTGTTCATTAATATATAATAAAGCAATAGGATATGTAGGTTTTAAATGCTATACATATATATGTGGTGAGTAAAATCTATATATTGCGTGTAATTTAATAGAGCAATGCAAATATTATATGGAAACTAGCCGGAAACTAAATCTATTTCAGTGAGTTGATACTACTGTTATAGTAGCAGCAGATAATAGTTATTAATTACATTGCATATATATGGAGTAAAACTGAACGAAGTATAAACCCTGCTATCAGTAACAGTATTTAGTAAATACTATTTACTCATTGAATATATATCAGAATTCAAATATTTGTTTACCATATGATCTGAGTGAATATATTCATATTGACATTATATTTATATTTTAATTTAGTAAAATATTTTATATGTATATTACTGAAGTCTAATATATAATTTATAACAACATTTAAGATGATGTTTTATTTAAACTGTTTAATATGTAATATACATTACATTTTTTTACATTTTTCGGTTTTCGGACTGCGAACTGTGCTTATAAAGCAATCGGCCGTCCATATATATTTGAAGTTAATGTTTCATATTAAATAGGTGGGTTTTCAGTAATTTCTTGATGTTTGGAGTTGATGGTATAGTACGGATGGATGTGGGGAGAGTGTTCCAGGAGTATGGGACGGATATTGCCAATGCGCGAGTGTTGGTAGAATGTAAGTTGTGTTTAGGAGGGAGTTGAAGTGGAAATGCATTGGTGGAGCGTGTAGTGGTACTAGTTGGTAATTTAAGTTTGAGCAGGGATGCTAGGTAGTCAGGTGAGTCATGGTGTATTGCTTTATGAGCCAGTAGTAGAGTTTTATATAGGATTCTATGGCGTACAGGTAGCCAGTGGAGTTTAACTAGGAATGGAGATATATGAGTGTGGGAGTATTTTGGTATGTTGAATATACACCTAGCTATAGAATTTTGAAGAATTTGTAGTTTAGTAATATACGATGAGGGGGTATTATAAAGGATAAAATTGCAGTAGTCGAATAGATGTAGGATATAAGCAGAAGCTATAATAGTAGCAGTGGATATTGATATTGAATAACGAATAAGGCGTAGTGAATGTAGTTGATAGTTTAATAGTTTTGTTATGTGGAACAGTTGTCTGTAAAAATTAAAAGTATTGTCAAATATAACACCAAGATTTTTGACATGGGTTGAGTACATGATGAGCTGTCCATTAATGTTAATTGGAGGGGGAGTTGGTAACGTTTTACTTCTAAGTGGAAGGTAAAGGAATATAGCTTCGGTTTTAATTGGGTTAAAGACGAGGGAGTTTATTGTGAGCCAGTTATGAATGGTGGTAATAGTAGAGGAAAGGATGTCGGGTGCAAAATTAACGTTTTCTGTACATTTTACATAAAGTTGTATGTCTTCTGCATATGTATGGAAGCTAACTAGAGAATTCGAGATAAGGTGGAGAAGGGGTATTATGTAAATGTTAAAGAGTATTGGTCCAAGGACTGACCCTTGGGGAACACCGTGTGTTACAAGACGGGAAGATGAACGGGTTGAGTGAACTAAACTAAAAATATGTAGGTATATATATATTTGAGTATATGTATGTGTATGTATATGTAATATACATTGTGTATGTATCAATGTATGTATGTATGTATGTGACTGGGTGTGTGTATATGAATGAGTGTAATTCATAATATATATATATATATATATATATATATATATATAATGTGTATGTATGTGTTTATATGTATGTGTATTTATGTATGTATATATATGTATGTATTTATGTGTGTAAATATATATGTGTGTGTGTGTGAAATTCATAATATATACATATTAAATAATATATATATATGTATTAGTGTTGTAGAATTTCAAATATAAAATCTAAAATCTTTTTTTTTCGGTTCGGTTCAAATCTTCAATTTTCGGGTATTTGGAAAGATTTGATGGTCTCAAATCTTTATTTTAAATTTAGTTTCGGTTCATGTCTGGTAATTGGTCGGGTAACGACTGATTAACATAATTAAGTAATAAGTTTTTTCAACTATTTTAAAATATCCATTAAAATGTATAGGTACCATATTTAATGATAACATATTTAAAATAGAATAATGTTATCAAGTACACTGATTTATTATACATTAAGGGGATACCACATAGCTGAAATTTGATAAAATCAAAAAAAATAAATTTTTTTTTATATAATATACATTTATAGAATCTTATTTAGTACCTGTCAAAAAATAATTAACGAAATCGAGTTAGAACTGCTATAAAAAACTATAAAAAATAGATTTATGAAAATATTAATTTATTTATAATCATAACTTATATTTACTGAATTTCATATATATCTTTATTTTAATTTTTTTAATTTACATATGTATATAATATATACTATATATATATATATATTTAATATATATATAAACATAATTTTTATAAGTACTTTTATTTTATATATAAATATTGTTTATTTTACATACATTTTTCAATTAATATATATATATAGAATATAGGATATATAGAATATAGGATATATAGAATATAGGATATATGTAATAATTTATTTATATATTTTTTATAAGTACTTATTTTATATGTAAATATTGTTTATATAGAATATAGCATATATGAACTAATTTATTTACATATTATATGAATATATAAATATAAAATAATGTATTAAATATATGTATTTAAATATATATATTTATTTAAATATATGTATTTATACAAAATATATATACAGTGCGCTCTCGATATACCGGCTCTAGATACACCGGCAAACGCGTTATACCGGCACATCTCTGAATAACCGATTTCTTTCCTATCTCTTCAATGATAATAATTTTCGATGCACCGGCACTCGTATACCAGCTCCGGTGCCTAATATCTAGGCACAAAAGTCGAATTGTAATCGATATACCGGCATATATAGTTACATATTTCCCAAAATTGCTCAGTATGATTCATACTTCATTGCGAGTAATTATTAATATATCTTATTTATATTAGAAACCTGTATGTTAAAACCTAAATATTAAGTGATTATGATTTAAAGTAAACATAAAGTTATAGTTTAAAATCATGTGTTATTATCTATCTATTAGTATACATATATAATAAAGTCATAATTTAAAAGAAATAATTTTATAAATAATCTTAATGATATACATTTATTAAATTTATTATCTAAACGTTTTGATATATTATGTATTAATAATAAAAAGAAAACTACTTTATCTTTTGTAAATAATTCAAAATAGTTTATTTTATTTAGCATTCGTTTCATACCATTATAATAATATGTTATACCATCTTATACGAGTTTATACCTATTTTATACCATTATAATAATTAAAAGTAGTTCATTTTTTTAAATTTTGCATTCGTTTCATACCTTTATAATAATATTGTATACCATTTTATACGTGTTTATACCATTATAATAAACATAATATTTAATATTATTCTTCATATATTCTTTATTTTCTGCTAGATCGATATACCGGCACTCTCCATATACCGGCACAATTCCTCATTCCCGATGGTGCCGTTATATCGAGAGCGCACTGTATATAATAAATATTGAATTCATATGTAATAAATATAAAATAATGTTTGATGTATTGAATTAATATATATTTATAAACAAATTGTTTTATTTTTTGAATTATTGAATTTATAATTGAAAAACTTTGAATGGTATTCATTCAGAATAATTATTTATCACTACCTATAAACTTCAAAAGCTCTCTACTCTCTGAATATGAATAAAATCAACCTAATTTGTCTTGCTATATATAAAATGTATTTATAAGATAACCTCCAAGCTTTTCGAGTTTTGTTTATTAATTTCATTTATATTTTAATTTATATAAAAAAGTAGAATTTAATGTTTGAATAAATATTTATATATAAAATAAAAAAGTGTTAGTTAATGTGAGAGCTTAGTGATGTAGCTATATATAACCTTAGTATCTTGTATAAATTTCACCTATATTCATATATTAAACATAAAGTAGATAGTATTTTAATAACCCCAAAGATTTTCCGAAGGAAAGATATAACACTTACGCGAAATCAGGTAATTCGAATTTGTATACAAAATACCCCAGTGCCACCTAGGAACTATGTGTTGTTTATAATGTAAATTCGTATTTAACTATACACTTTTAAAATGTTAAATAATATGCTTTAAATTAATATGTATATGATGAAAACTAAGTGTTCATTACTAATATATAATAAACAAATATGATATGCATGTTTTAAATATATATTAAAGTATGCTATAAGTATATATTTAGTAAGTAAAAGCTAATTTATATTGCATGTAATTTAAGGGGACGCGATACCATCGTTTGGTTTACATGTAAAAGATACGAAAAAATGCTATTTTTAGAAATCTATTAACTCAAAAAATATTCAATTTTTTTTTGTAATTTTTTTTTAATATATTAATAATATTCCATATTTTTATATTATATGTTGAAATTTATAGATGTTTACACATCTTTATGTTATACGTTTCTAAACAAAAATAATTGAAATATCTGATAAAAAATGTTAATTTTCCAACTAAATTGCTAATTAAAAGTTGTTAAATAAATATTTTTTAATTTTGACATATAACTTTAATCTTACAGGTGTTATCTAGTTATATTGAAAAAATGAAGAAAAACTATTCAATTTTACAAAAGTTAATACCAGTTATGTCAGCATGATTGGTCACAAATAATTATTCTAAGTAAATCAAGTTTCAAATATAATATATGAATATAAACAATATGAATATACAGGTACAAATAATATAATATGAACAAAATAAATAATGTAATGAACATAATTTAAACACCACATAAAAGATAATATGTGAAGTATTACAATTTTACATTAATAAAAAATTTGAAATTCAATTTTTTTTCGAAAAAATAAATGGTATCGCGTCCCCTTAATAGAGCAATGAAAACATTATTGTATGCAAACAGAGCCGAACCTAAATATATTTCAGTGATTTCTATACTACTGCTAGCAGCGACAGGGGATATTACTACATTACTTTGCATGCATAGGGAGTGTTATATCTTTGCTTCGCAAAATCTTTGATAACCCTATCAATTTCCAATCTAATACATGTAAAATAAACAAAATGTCGGCGTTATGCCTCATAACTTATAGGGCATCCCCTTAATAAAAATATTTTAAAATGAATACATATATTCTGAATTTTCCTGAAGGAATATCAATAGATTATGTTGAAATGATTTATACTCAGTACTAATTTATAAAAATGTTAATTCATAAACATTTTAAATCCATATTTGTCTACAAATAGATTTTAAATAAATATTTGACACTATAGTATATATATATGCTAAATATAATATTTATATTTAGCCTACTATAGCATATATATATATATATATATATATATATATATATATATATACACCATGTATATAGTATATACTAGTGTTGGAAATTTTCAGATTTTTCACTCATTCGAAGGTTTCGAATAGTAAATAAATACACTTCGAAGGTTTCAAATAGTATTATTTTTATTAAATTAAGTATACAAAGTTTTCATATAGTGTAATTATTCATTTCGAAGGTTTAAAATATTAAATAGATACAATTCAAGGGTTTTAAATAGTATTATTTGTATTAAATTAAATATTTGAAGTTTTCAAATAGTTAAATTATTCATTTCTAAGGTGTAAAATAGTAAATAAATACACTTCGAAGGTTTAAAATAGTATTATTTGTATTAAATTAAGTATACAAAGTTTTCTAATAGTTAAATTATTCATTTTAAAGGTTTAAAATAAATACAAATACAATAAATAAAATTGTAAATAAATACACTTACAAGATTACGTATAGAGTAGCCCCTCTATCGCGCCGTCGGAATATGATTATGACGTTTCATGAATCTAAAGTAGTTTATCGTAGTCGTAACCTTGACGCATCCCTTGACCTTCAAGAACCCATACGTGACTGTTGTATGTCTATATGTCTCCAATAGATGCCATCAATGTACGCGTATAATAAATGAAACAGATAATGGACAAATTGTTTATAACACATTTTCGTCAAACTAATTGGTTCGACGCACGTATGGTGGCATGCGTCTCATACATGTATCACTGTATGATAACCGCTCGCACTTATTCGCATAGAGAACCTCGGCAACGTAAGCCACCCCCACAGAGCTAGAGAGAAATAGAGCGGTAATACGCTATGACTGGCTGTGTAAGCCAATTCGGAAAGGGTCAATCTATTTTGGTCACCTCGAAATGGCGGATTCGACCTATTTGAACTATAGATTATTTTTTATTTACAAATTAATTTTAATATAGAGTAAAATATTATATTTGTATTAATAATCATTTATATGATGTATATATAAAGTATATTTACTTATTAATGTATAAATAATACATATATTTAATAATAGATTATAAAGATAAATACGCTTTTCCCTAGATTATGCTTAAATAGGTCAAATCCGCCATTTTGAGGTGACCAAATTAGATCGACGCTTTCTGCATGTCAGATACCTTGTTTACTACTCTATTTCTCTCTAGCTCTATGCCCGCACCTAACGTAGTCCGGCACCTTACGCCGTATAGAATAATCGATATGACCAACACCTTCCCTTTGTTATTCACTTCCATAACCACATAACAGTGACGTAACGGGCACTTCAACTAGAAACCTGTCGAGTATACTACGAACCACGCCCTAACTTTCTCAGCGGAGATCTCTCTATCTTCGTTGGCGAACACTTCTAGTTTCGATGCTCCGACGACTTCTAACGATGCTGCCATCTACGTTCGTAAACCACTACGACTATATATACTGGTCACCTGTATCGAGGTGGAGCATACTTGTATATAGTATAATTATTGTTAGCATAGATACCTGTGATTAGTATGTTGACACACATTCATAGAATAATAGGATATATATAATAGGGTATATAATAGTGTTGTAAAATTTCGAGTCCTCGAGTCCAAATCTCGAGTCCTAGTAAAAAATGTCGAGTCGAGTCTGTAATTTTCGAGTCCATTTGAATATTTATCGAGTCGAGTCTCAACAGTTGATTTTCGAGTCGAGTCGAGTATTTATAATGGGACTCGATATTTTTTTTTTAATAATTAATAATTAATATGATAATACATATAAATAAAATTATTTAATTATATGGAACTATTTCATATTTGAATTAAACTTTATTTAAATAAATGATATTTCATATATATATTTATTTGTTATTAATTTAGCTCTAGTCACGTCACCTCCTAGTGATTAATTGTATATGCTGTAGAGTTCATGAACTTTTGAATATTTTTATTTATATTTAAATTCTATTCTATAAATCTATAAAATGAGTGACTTAAATACAACACCTATTAGTATTTCATAATAATATATTATGATATAATTAATTCTTATTATAATAATTATTGTATTATAATTTATCGAGCCATATAAGACTATATACATATATTTATTAATTTGAAAAAAATAGCGCATGTTTAACTCAATTTAAATTTTTTTAATATCTCAACATTAATATACAGAAGCTCGCAATACTAAAAAATCTCTATACCAGGGTTTTGGTATTAATTATTCAGTACTAGTCAGTAGTAATTTAGAAGAAATTATTTAAATAATATATGATATTTTATATTTATAATATATATGGTTAGTAACCATTGTAAACATTGGTTACTGAACGAATTGGGAACGGTATTCATTGAATAGTATTCAACATTTGAAGCGGGTGTCGAGCGCGCGACGAGTGCAGATATGTATAAATAGAATATATGTTTAAATGCATACATCAGTGCATAATATGCACTGCATACAGCTAATAACTGAACTATAGAAATAATAAAGCATATATTATAAAGTATACAGTATTATACTGAGTTATAATAAGTATAACTCATCCGTTATGTTTAATCACAAAAACACACATACACATAATATATGATAAATATGGTTACAATGGACTAATGAACATTTTATTTAATATATATACATATATTGTATATATATATATATATATTATCTTACTATTATTTCGATATTAACTAATACTGATCGTATATATTATATATATATTTCATTATTTTATACTATAATATTGTTATCTATATTGTATACAATATGATATTATTATAATAATCATATAATTTGAATATTCATCCATATTTATATTTATTTCAACAGTTACTAATTTAATTTTATAGATATGTTAAGATATATATTTTAATACATAGGATATATTTTAATACCTATATACAATAATATAATCTACTCTTGATTATTAATAAGTTAAGTTAATTTATACTATCATAATAGTACTATAGTATACTAGTAACTATATGATACATTTTCAGAATTACAATTAATTTGTTTCTAGAATAAAATTACCTTTAGACCGTATACAGCATATACAGCATATATATATATATATATATATATATATATATATATATATATATATATATATATAGGGGCATCGGAAGGGGGGGGGGTGGCGGTGGGTATCGGACCTCCCATTCAAAAATATGGGGGGGGGCTAAGTATGTTTAACCCCCAATATGTTATAATAAATTGTATATATAGATATATTAAATCTAGTATATTTTCTTTGTCAATACAATTTGTTATCATATATACTATAAACATATATATTATATAAACATATATATTATATTATTTATATATATTACTGGTTTAACCCGAACTCGGTTTCGGGTATCAATTCCGGGTTCTAGCAAAATTTCATGAGATCGGGTTTCGAAAAATGGTCCAAGAACGGGTCCGGGTTTTAGTAAATTAATTTCGGGTATTTGTATAAATTAAAAATAATATTAAAATTGTATATACATTTTATAAAAATATAATTAAATCTTAATTTAATTTATAATTATTATAATACATTATTATAATGTATACAACTGATAACGTAAGTATACTAAATATTGCCAAAGCCAAATATATACTATATGCCTATTAATCCTATGTAAATTGTAATATCTGGAAAATAAGTATTTAATTATTTCATATTGAAAATTTCAATAATTGAAATGTTTATAATGTTATATATAATTGTACTACATTTTTGTACATAACTTATGTTATAATACAAATTAAAAAAAAAACTACAATATGAAGTATATTATAAAATTCAATAAGCTTTCCGGTGTTAATTATTGTATTATTATTCTATTATAATAGAATATATTTAAAAATTATCATTCTAGTAGATATTTGTTGATCATAATGACAAATATTTCACGATCTAATATTTATAAATTATATTTTGATTGTTGTTGCCTATATATTATTTATTAATTATAGCTATTTCTGATTCTGTATTTCTGTATTGCTACAAAATATATGTTTTATAAATGTTCTACACATATTTTAAAAAGTATAATATTTATATCTTATAATATTTATATATTTATTATATAATTACAATATTTTAATTATATCTTAAAATAATAATATTTCAAAGATTAGTTGAAAAATTTAAAAAAATATTTCAAATAATATTTTTAAAAATACAAAAAATATCAATAATATTACAAAATATATTTTGAATAAATTTCAAAAAAATGTCTACAAAAATGTTTACAAATATTTCAAAAAAATGTTTTCAAATATTTCAAAAATATGTTTAAAAATATTTCAAAAAATTTCAAAAATATTTCAAAAATTTTTAAAAATATTTTAAAAATTTCAAAAAAAAATTTAAAATTTTCAAAAAAAATTCAAACAAATTTCAAAAAATGTAAAAAAAATGTAAAAAAAAGCGACGCTGAAGATTTTAGATGACAAAAAATCATTTTAATGGCAAAAAGTCAATTTTTTAGGTATTTCTGGGGTACACGGTAAAATATTCAAAAAATTTATATTTATTATAAACTTTCATTATCTCGAAAGTCTCGAGATAATGAAATTTAGGATTTGATTGTCTCGAGATAATGAAAATTAGGATTTGATTGTCTCGAGATAATGTAAAATGGGCTAAATTTAAACCACTAATATATATTATTTAATCCATTCTTTATATTTAATTTTTATGACCTTAATTTTATAAACTTTGAAGTTTCAATTTGGATTTGAAGGCTTCGAAGCCTTACATTTTTGGATTTGAAGGCTTCGAAGCTGAAGATTTTAGGATTTGAATATTTGTATTGGCTTCGAAGCCTTGATTTTTAGGATTTGATGGCTTCGAAGCCTTGAAAGTATTTGAAATTTTACAACCCTAGTATATACTGAATAATAATCAATATACTAGTATATAATATATCTATATTATAAATATGTAGATGTATTATTTATGTATTACAATTAAAAATGTACAGTATACTCTTATATAAGGATGGTATGGATGTTTGGTAAACAATTCAGTTTTAAATAGCAAGTATTTGTGAATTATAATAATACAAAATATTATGTATTTATCCTATTATAAATAATATAATTATATTATCCTATTATAAATAATATAATTATAACATTTATTTCATTATTATATCTGTTTATTTATTATAATATTACAATGAATATGAATAATTGAATTAATTTGTATAATTATTATACAAATTGATTCAGTGATAATAATTATAATAATTATTTTTTAAACAATCATTATCGTAGTAATTATGTCGTATATAATTATTATGAAAATATTTCGTAATAATTAATATAATTAAACTCAATATTTACGTTATAATTAGATATTACAGATAGAAATAATACATTAAAATATTTTTTAAAAATACATCAGATAGTATGTCCAATGTTTTATCATTGATAACTTTTTTTTAGATCTTTAATGATTGAGTTAAAATAAAATATATAGTATTATTTGATATATGTTTATTGGGTATTAATACATGTCGATGTTATATTACTTATGGATCATATATATTACATAACAAAATAATTTATTTATTTATGTATATGTTTAAAAATAATTGCACATGCATACTTTTTTTTATCATTACATATAAAATATATCTCTGACAATAATAAAATTAGTGCGAATACTTTATGCAAAATGTCCATAATGCATACATCTTAATATTGTCTACAAAATTATATATATAATATATATTTGGTAGATATTATTTTTATATTTTTTTATTATTCATTATTTTGAAAAAATAATTAAATATATTCAAAGAGTATATCATAATTAATTAATATGTAAATTTCAGCTTCATGGCTATCTTTTAAAATATGTCTATAAAATGATTACATTTTGCATTGTCTTTCAAATAGTTGTAATATGACTATATATATATATATATATATATATATGAATGAATGGATATTTATTTAAACACATAAAATAACGTTAAACGTCTCTATTATGTAAAAAAAAAAATATTAAAATATACAAAAAGAATATAAATCAGTTGAAAATAATAAATTAATTTTTAAGAATTAATAACAATACATTAGATTTAAAATATGAATAATTTACATTACTTCTTAATGGTACAGGTAATGCATTCTATAGGTCGGCTGCCGCTACACTGAAAGATCGTTTACCATATCTTGATAACTTGTACTTCCTCTGTAGTAATTGTTAAGTAGTTGTTTATAAGTAAGAAGCGGATGTTGGGGGTTGTCATATTTAATAGTATGAATATGTAGATATGAGGAGGAGCGTGACGAGTACGGGGGATGGGGGGAGATATACCATACGTGATAATGGGACGAGGTGGTATCCCCAAGTGCCGGACAAGTGCACCGTATCGCGTGATACACGTTATCCCTTAGACAATCAGGGAGGCCACACAAGCAGTGCGTGCGTCGACATGATTCCTTAGGCGGTAAATATATTACATAATGGGACGTCTGATATCTAGTTCATTAGCTAGATATGGAACGTTCCATTATGCTCGCGGTACGGAATCGTCCATTATAAAAATATAAGATATATATATATATATATGTATGTATGTATATACATTATATAACAGTAATATCTGAGTAGAAGAGCTTCGTAGATCTCTCTTCTAAACTCTGAATTGTTGGAAACCATTCAAATAACTCATGATGATTCTTCAGTACCTTAAAAATTAGTTTAAAATAGCTGAAGGTAGATCTCTGATAAATATTTAGCCATTTAGAATTAAATAAGTGATAATTGGCTGATTCATGGTCATATAATGTTATACGATGTAAAACTCTTAAATCGATGATCTTATTTAGTAGAAGTATCAGGTAGGCCATAATATAGAGAACACAAATAATGTATATGTTATTTTTAACTTTAGTTATTATAACTATTATAATGATTCTATTAACATTTAGAAATTCTAAAAGGTAAGAATTTCCTTAATGATCGTATTATATATAATTGATAATTAGTTACTTTACACTCATTAGCTATCTGATAGGATAAATTTAGGTTATTATTGAAAATAAAACCAAGTTTTTAACATTATTGCAAGAAATAATTGAGATAGAATCTATAATTACAGAAGGAAAAACTGATGATGTTCTAGATATATTTAGAAGTTGAGTTTTATTCATATTCAATATTAACTTAAGGGGATTTAAGCTATTTAAGCTATTTTGTAAAAAAAAAATTGTAACCATATCAATAGGGGATTAAAGGGAGTAGTGGAGGATATTTTGTATGACTTTGTAGAATATATCAATGAATAGTTGATGTTATAATTTCATATTTTCAAATGTAATAGAATATGTATCGTTATATATTATAGCTATTTTAATTTTTACTTTAACTCATATATTTCTAGTATTAATATCAGTTTAGTTACACTCAAAATATAACGAAAAAATAGCGCAAGAAGGGAGTAGTGGATGTTAGTACCAAAATAAATCAATAGGTGTCTCGCTATATACTCAATTCATTTTTTCAGTTTTTATTATTTTAATAATATATTTTGTAATATTCATGCCGACGCACGCATTCTATTTAATATTTAGATTTTAAAAATTTTGAAAAAAATTAATGAAAAAAATTAGACCTATATTACTCGATTTTGATTGGTTTATTTTCATCCACTATATCCTTCTCAGTTCATCCACTATACCCATTTGAATATGGTACTTTAGAATATCTATATCTTTTTACTAATACAATATTTTCATATACTATAATATAGATAACAAATTATATTTTATTAATATATAAGAAAATATATATTTATAATTAATAATCAATGCAGTACAGTACATTTCCAAAACTGGTTTTTATGGAATTTAAAAAAAAAAATATTATGTAATTAATTTAATATAACGAAAATTGATTAATTATTTTTGAAAAAAAATTACTCATTGTTGTAGATATTGTAATTGTCTAAATATTTTGTATATATCTTTTTTTTGTATCTATGACCATTTTCGCGTAAATTTAAATTACCACTAATCCCTTCTCGTCCGCTACTCCCTTCTATCCCCTACAATCAATTAGAGCTATATTATAATATGAATTTGCTATTATTGGAAGATCAATATAAATGTAATATCGATAACAAATGCCCCTCCATCACTTGATTATGTTCTTACTATTGTATATATTGAGCTGAAGGTGACCAGTGTCCACTTCAAAATAAGACTGATCTTTTAAATGTTATCCCAGTAATAATATATTACAATATATTTAATAAATTATTTGTTACTTATTATGTCATTCTTTTATCATAAAATATTATCAAATATATATTAAATATGTTTTAATATATATATTTTAATAATTATAAATATTTCATCAGATGTTAACATATAAAGAAAATATATTACCATATTTGAATATTTCAAGAAAAGAAGAATATCTAACAGATTTTACTATCAAGAATAATGACGATATATATAAGGTAAATATATTGATATGTGTGCTTTTATTACATAATTTAATTTGATATTATATTATATATATTTCCTTAGAAAATGCGAATATTTTGATATCCGCTATATTAGAAATATTTATTATCAACAAATTATTATAAATTTTGTAATATATATTACAAAAATTAATCTATAATGTATTATTAAATCATAAATATGAACTATATATAATACATGTTTTAAAATAACTAACCTTCTTAATCCCTCCAAAACTGAACTGATACATATATCAATTAACCTATGTTACATAACTGTTAATTAATCAATATTAAAAGCATCTATACTTCTTCCTATATAATAAATAGTGGCTTTCGTTTGATTCTCGATTTAAACTCTCACCTAATGTATCTAGTATATATATATATATATATATATATATATAGCTATATATAGCTATATATAGCATATAATCTACACCTTATAAGAATTATCTGTATTCGAAAAAATCTCACTATAAAATCTTATTCAATCGTTCTTAACTTTCTTGAATTCTCTCAACTTAAATAATGTAGGTATTTACTTTAATAACTGCCATCATTTTTACAATCATAACTTTATCAACAGAACAGTGATATAAGTTGTTATAAATTATACTTACATTTAATCTACCTCGCACTGCCTATATTACGTATGTTTCTTTACTTGCCTCTAATCCTAATTATTGTAATAGAAAATAAATCTTACATGTGTTATTTTATATATATTTTTACTAGTTGGTACAAACTTGTGAATGATCTTACAATTGATAGTTTCATATCGACTATTGTTTTTATGTATGGGTTTAAATATTGAACATTTATTTGAGTAATATACATCATGTTACATTAATATCATAGTACATAAATTAAATATATATGTCAATGGTAAAGATATATAATCTTGAAGTTAAATTAAGTTTGTTAAATATTTAGGTAGGTATTAAAATTCTATATCAGTCATATAAGTTAATTTAATATAGAACTACATAGATATAGTTTATTTTTTTTACAACCATAAAAAAAACATATATATACATGTATATAAAATTAATATATAACAAATATATATGTATACAAATATATTATTTATATATTCAAATTCACTATTTTAGGTGCATAAAATTATAATTGCATATGAATGTAACTACTTCAAAGCTCTCTTAACAAATGATGTTATAGAAACCAGAAATAATCAAGTAAACTTTACTTTTGATAAGAAAGCATTCAGCGAAATAATAAACTACATCTATTCTGGTGATATTAAATTATCGATTGAAAATATTTCGGAACTTTTTAAAATTGCAGACTATTTACAGGTTAATTTATTATTATATGATGCTATTATAATATAAATTATATAATATTATTATTTATATTTCTATAAACACTATTATATTAACAATATATTACTGATATATTACATTAATGTTTATTAATGATTGACTAATTAACCTGATTTACTAGATGAATTAATATACATTTATAAATCATTTTATAATATCATATATAATAATAATAATAGAAAGGTATATAATATCATAATTATTTTTTTGCATTTCAGCAAAGTAATTAAGTATTAGCATTAAATTAAAATTTATTAAAGTTTTATATCATGCTCCATAAGTAAATAATTACCTTATTTATATAATTATCATTATTTCATATTAAAAATATCATAAATAATATATGTGATTCTTTACGTGGATATACACATGAAATAATGCAATGGAGACTAATATATAAACATTTCTATCAAAGTATATATATTAAATAAATAAATATATAATTATTATAAAATATAATTAAGCTAATCATTTTATAATTAGCCAATGGGTAAACATTCTTATATATCATGCATATAAATAATAGTAATTTAATTTAGAAATCAGATTTTTATCAAAATAATAACATTTTATCTGAATATATAAAATTATAATAAAAAATGTTCAAAATATAAATATTAAATTACGTATTAAAGTAAGTATAAGATTGTAAAATCATTAACAAACTGCAAGTAATATTATATAGGTAAAGCAACAATCACATGTTATCCATTTGTGTACCGGGTGATATCATTGAGTATAATACACACAATTGTAGGTAGGGTAAAGTGATTTAAGTATCATGGTAAAACCCTCTAATGTTGTATTGTGCGATAACATTTGACTTATTCATAGGCATTACTATATTTTAAAAATAATATTTATATAATATAATATTATTATTAATTTAACTAACATTAAATATTTTTATATATTTAATTAAATGAATAACGATTAACCAAATGAAAATTAAATATATATTCCTAGTGGTCCTAATGTTTGTGTTCCTAATGTTTGTGGTACTATGTGAAAATTGTTACATAAAAATAACTATCGATGATCATCAACATTTAACTACACATTATTTATATTTTGAAATATATTTAGCGTATTTTTGCATTTATATTTCATTAATTACATACAGTTAATAAACATATAATCTTAATACAAATAGTACGCGTAATATATATATATACAGTGTTTTAATAAACATGAATATTAGTGATGTAATTGATGCTCAAATCTAAAGCATGGTGCATTCTTAGTCTCAGTTACCTAAAATCTCAACTCGCTGAGTTGGCAGAAGTAGGGGTTTTTGGGTTATTGGGTTTTTTGGGTTTAAACCTTTTGATAATTTTAGGGGTTTTTGGGGTTTTTGTTTTTTTGGGGGTTTTTCATTTTTGTTTTCATTATTATTTCTGGGTTTTAATGTATAATTAATTATTATTATTTAATTATCACATTTCAATTAATTTACAAGTAAGTTAATAATGATATATATATATGTACTTTTTGATTCTATTTAGAATTAGAAAAATACGAAAATAAATTACTGTATCTCTTACTAAAATGTTTGTTAATTCCCTTGTCCTCTCAGTTATAGATTACTGTTCCTAAATCGAGTTATGCATTCATCAATCCGTACAAAATATAACCTACGTATTCGAGATCATTTATCTACTTCCTCATACCAACACTTACTTCCATAGTTCCCATTTAACAAATGCTCTGCTTATCGCATACTATCTATTGTTCATTCCTCAATATAGGATAGAATATATCAATATAGAATATACTCAATATATTCTTACTCTTCGAATTGCCCCTCCTATATTTCTGCTTCTCTAGTGCAAAGATCTTCCCTACCATCTCTTAGAAACCATGAATCTCATTTTCTATCTACCCCAATTCTCCATATCTCAAAAATGAATACTCGGGCACTGAGTTATATCGGCCCAAAGCTATGGAATTCACTCCCACCCTATATTAGATCCATAAAATCGCATAAAACATTCATGAAATATATACAACAGTTTATATAAACTGTACCTGATATATATCAGGTGGCAACCTGTAATACTAATATTGTTTGTCATTATTATTTTATTTATTAATTTACGTACATTTATTCTATTTTATTTTATTATTATATATGGTATTTATTGTTTTACCTAATCTATTATTTGTATTCTATATATATATACACTTTTGAGAAATCATTTATGATTTAATTAAGTGTTTAAATAAACTGTCAATCAATCAATATCTATATATATATATATATATATATATATATATATATATTTATACCAATGAGTCTATTTATATCTGCTTATTATTATATGTGATTTAACAAATAAATATTATTATTAATTAATTTAAGTGTATAAATATAATTATATTTCAAATATATATTAATTATTTATATTTATTTAAAATTATATAAATCATTTATTAGAATACTTGCCATTTTACAATTTAAAATAACATTAACCTTTATAGTATTATATTAATATATATTACAACACTATTATATTATATAATTTATATAATATATATATTTTTTTTTAATATTTTTTCTTAATTTTTTTATTTTTAAATTTAAGATAAAAAATAACCCCAAAAACCTCTGAAAAACTCCAAAAACCCTCAAAAACCCACCAAAAACCCAATAACCCAAAAACCTCTTACATATTTCTTAGATTTTTGGGGTTTTTGCCAACCCTGCAACTCGGGTCGGTTGTTTATAAGTTTATATACAATAAGTAAATGTATATATTATATATTACAATTTGTATCTAAGTAAGTTGATATATATATATATATATATATATCAACTTATCAACTTATATCGATGAATATTTTTTATTATAAATATATTACATAATCATACATAATCATTATTTATTTAATTAATATAAAATATAATAATAATTCAAACATGATTTATATAGATGTATATGTTATACATTTACAGTAAAAATTTCAGATAAAAATGATATAAATTAAAAAAGTAGTAGGCATTTACATGTGGTTACTAAGTGAAAAGTAAAAACTGGAGAAAATAACATTCAAAGTTTTTACATAAATAATCATAGATAATATGTACAAATATATAAAATCAAGTATATATATAATACAGAAATAATTAGTACTCAAATTATAAAAATGTATATATGGTTACTGAATGAATAAGTAGGAACAAAGTAAATGGATTACCAAGTTTTTACAAAAATAATCATGGAAAATATGCAAATAAAGTATAAAATATAACATATATGTATGTATATATATATATAATAGTGACATAATTATTACTATATAATAGTAATCAAAGTAATATTATACATGTGATATAAAGCAAATATACTATGTACATATTACAAATATAAATTATATAATATAATATAATTACAGTAATCAATATATATACAATTATGGAATATAATAAATAATAGATAATATAAACAATTATGGAATATAATATAACTACAGTATTAAATATATACAATTATGGAATATAATAAATAATATAATATAATATAACTAGAGTAATAAATATATACAATTATGGAATATAATAAATAATATAATATAATATAACTACAGTAATAAATATATACAATTATGGAATATAATAAATAATATAATATAATATAACTACAGTAATAAATATATACAATTATGGAATATAATAAATAATATAATATAATATAACTACAGTAATAAATATATACAATTATGGAATGTAATAAATAATATAATATAATATAACTACAGTAATAAATATATACAATTATGGAATGTAATAAATAATATAATATAATATAACTACAGTAATAAATATATACAATTAAAATTTGCCAGCATAATAATCAGTAGTTCCATGTGACCGAGCAACCCTAGCTAATCTAGATGCATGCGATGAGGAGGATTGCAGTTTCAGAGATGCAGTCAATCGACTTTTGTCTTGTGTAGAAGATAGCCGAAGCTCAGAACTTTTGGTACCTATCCCCATAGTATCATTGATGATACGTAGGGAATACTTGGAACCATAGTTGAAGCGTAGAATAGCTAGTGATGTGGCAGCCTCAACGCTCAGCTTACCGGCAAATTTACTCTGTAATTGTAAAATTTATTTTAGATTATTCTAATAATAAATCAAATATAATACCTTAGAACATTTGTTCCATATCATATGATGAAGAGATTAATTATTGATGGAGGTACATGCTAGTTGACAGCGTTTGAGCAGATCATCATTACTCAACCTAACATATACCTCCTTGACTGCTTCAGCCAAATGGATAGGGATAGGAGTGCCTATCTTCCCCTGATGACTGGGTTCAGTTCCTCCTATAATTATATTATATTATAAATTGTTATCTAGTGGATAATTATTACATTGCCATTTTCCTGCCATGCCTTATAAAAGCACCATTTCGACAGACAGTAGTCGTGCATGTGGTTATTATCCGATGAAATACCATGATAGTATGCTGCAAGGACAGCCTCTTTCATCTTCAACAGATCTCCAGCATTATCACGAATCTAAATAAAATAACCTCACTAATATATATAATGTAAAATATAAAAAGTAAAATAAGACTAACCGCATTGCCATAATAGAGTGCCAATTTCTTGATGGCCTTCCCGGTAAGTTTACCACCAGCACCTTGACCGCCAACTTTACGTCTGTCCTTGACGAGTTTCAGCAACGCTGATCTTAGACGTTTTGAAACGTGATTTACAGATTCCTCCTTTTCGACAGGATATTGGAGTCCATTTACGGCAGTGAAGGCTTTGGAGTCTCCATCAGAAATCATGATGGCATACTCAAGGTTGTATCTAGAAATAGACCGGCTCCAGAGTCTGCGGGCAATTTCTGTCTGATGATATTGATAATAATTATATAATAATAACCTCCATTGAACCAGAAGAACCTGTTTTTCATACATTTGCTCCTGTGTTCTTCATACCACTGTTCCCTCTCGTCTCAGGTAAACTTGTTCTGAGTACATGTCTAGAAAATGTATAGAATTAAAAAATTGTAAAGTATATTTACGTATACTTACTTGGCAGTAGAGGGAGAGAACTTCGTAATCTAGACAAGGCCACTTTCCCATTCGATGACGGCTCCTGCACAGTATAGACTATAGAAACCTCTAGTAAGCCACGTGCCATCGACGAGACAGTGATCTTTTCAATAGCTGGTCTCGGTATACTCCTCACCTTCATCACAGCTTTCATCATTCCGATTACGCAACTCTGATAATAATCATAATATTCAGTTTTATAATAGTAATAATTTTTTTGAATGGTATCTATATTACAAGACTAACTTCATTCAAATGTTGAACAACATGTTTTAGATGCCCTCTGTATGAAGCATTTTCCTCGAGTTTCATACGTTTACCAGCCCAGAACTCCATACGCTTGTCACAGTTGGCGCACATCACTTGTATTTTGGCTACAAGCCCTTCATTCTTCACGGCCGAAGCACGTAACGAATGTTCATGGCAATATTTGCATACTGCATTAGTAAACATTATGTTTAGCATATCAATTGGAATTAACACAGAAGAAAACTCCAATTTATCGGATATAGATTCATCAGAATCAGATGAATGCAATGTTTCAGAAAAGTCAAGCTTTTTCTGGAAAGCGCTCTCCCGCAACTGGCCATCGCCAGAAGATCCAGAACTCTCCTAAAACTGGCCATCACCAGCAGATCCAGAACTCTCAGGCAACTGGCCATCACCAGCAGATCCAGAAATCTCCGGCAACTGGCCATCACCAGCAGATCCAGAACTCTCCAGCAACTGGCCATCATCAGAAGATACAGAACTCTCCGGCAACTGGCCATCACCAGCAGATCCATGTACAGTAGATTCTGCTATCTAAATAGATTCATAATATATATATATAAATATATTTATTTGTTGTACACACATTATCATAATTATGAAGTAAATTACAAGTAAAAAAGTATATATAAGGTTATATATATTATAAATTTATTATATTATAAATATTATAATTAAGATAATATTTGAATATATAAATATATATATATATATATATATTATGAATTTATTTGTTGTACAAATATTATCGTAATTATAATAGATAAAATAAATGCATAATGCATTTTTTTATGCATTTTGTTTACAAATATTATCGTACTTATCTTAATATTATCGTTCTTATATTTATATATATATATATATATATAAATATTATATAAATATTAAAAAAACATACTTTTGTTAATATAAATATTAAATGTGTTGCAGATGAAAGAATTAACTGAACTCTGTGATAAATCACATCCTGAAAGTATATTACTGGATCTTATTTATAAATACGAATTATCATTAAAAGTGGAAGATTATATAACTATCATTAATAATAAATTAGAATCAATATTTAATAATTCAATAGAAAAATATATTTTTCTAAAATATAAATTTTATGATTTAAAAATATCATTGACTGAACATTTATTTACAGTAGAAGATGAATATTCTATTGTTAAAGCATTGATAATGTGGTTACAATATGATTTAAAAAATAGAATGGATTATGCTGTAGAATTTTTTAAATTAATACGTTTAAATTTGTGCAGTAATAAATTAATGATAGCAAATAAAAATATTAATACTAGTAATATTGATCTTGATAAAATACTTAAAGATATAAATATTAATATTTCACTAAGAGATGTAATTAATAATAATGCTGATACATTAGATTTATTAAAAATGTATTGACATCCAACTACATTTAATAATATACAATATAGTGAATATTCATTATACGAAGTATGTACTGATGGAATTTATGATATACATAATAATAATGCTTTAATTAATCATGATTTTGGTAGTATTAGTAATGTTATTTATACAAAATCTAATAACTTGTATATATTATGCTGTAGTATAGGTAAAATGTTTAAATACAATAAGCGCACTAATGTTATTACTAAGTGTCATTATCCTAATGATTATTCATTTAAAAAGTATCCTCCTACTATTAATGAAATGTGTGATGGTAATTTAATTACTATAGGTGGTGGTACACGTATTGATAAATGTATTACAGATAAAGTAATGATTTATAAAACTAGTACTGATGAATGGTCAACAGGTCCAACATTACCATATGTTGTATCTAATCATGCCACATTCATTGATAATAGTGATATATATGTAATTAGTGGATATAGTACTAAACTTATTACTAAAGTTATTTGTTATAAAGATGATGTATGGGAATCTGTGGCACCTTTAGAACATGGCAGACAAAGACATATTTCAGTGAAATATGGTAATCGTATTTATGCTATTGGTGATAAGAATGGTTATATAGAGAGTTACAATATACACACTAATCATTGGAATACAATAAAAACTAATATATTCAATGATATACTTAACTTGAATACTGTTTATGATAATAATGAATGTTTATTTTATAAGTATGAAGATAGTAATATATATTGTATTTCATTAGATAATTACACTAAAATATTGAAATATTCTATTATTAAACATATAGATACTATAACATCTAAGTTTATTCTCATGTAGAATGTTTATTATTATTTTACAATATTATATTAATATATATATATATATATATACCGTCATTTCATTAATATTCAATATGTGTTCATATTATAAAATATCATCTTGTTAGATAATGTTTTATCATGTTATTTAAACATATTATTATTCTATACCCCAATGTTATTTATTTATTCGAACTTGTATATAAAAATATTATTAAATAAAATATACTTTTTTATATTTGAACATTATATATTGTTATATAATTATTTTTAATATTTGTACATGTATTGAGACAATTTCAAAATGTTAATAAATGATATAAATTTCATAATTTTATTTTCAATTTCAACATGTTATCTCTTTATATTTCTATTGTAATTAAAATATAATTACACAAATATTATAATAATTTAAGTTAATATTATATATTAAGAAATTATTTGCCATCTAAATTATCAAATAAAGTATTTAATCACACATTAATTAAACTAAATAAATACAATTCTTGATTTTATGAAATGTAATGTATATAATAAATTATGTTATGTTTATATAAATTATTTTTTTGTATGTCGTTCTTGAAATAGTTGAACATTTTTAATAATTTTTTAATTTTTATATGACTTCATATGCAATTATATACTATACATACTGAGTGAAATTTTCAATAAATAATCAATATTTTAAGTACCATAAAAGCCGTTTTATATTAAGTAGTATATTACCTGAGTAGTTTATTATTAATTAATATCAATTAAAAAAACTAATAAAATATATTTATTGAAATTAAAGCATTTAACTAGAAATAATTTGTTTCATATTTACTATTATTAAAAATGAAATACAGAGAGTAGTTTAATATATGCTAATAATTGTTGAAGATATATGATGATATATATATATATATAATAAATAACATGCCATATTCCTATAGAGTATATACTATATAGTCAATGACTTGAAAATAATGTTATAGATACAAATAAAGTCCAATTTCAAATATTAATTACATATAATAATATGTTAATAATAATTCTCCCAGTACATACCTATAAATATATGTCTAGTTGAAGATAAGAAAATGTTTAAAAAAAACAATATTCAAATTATTTTTCCCATTAAATAGAATATATATTAGTAGCAATTATCTCGCATATTGACATGTAAGTGCACACCATTGAACGATAACCGAGATACCCCTTTATGTACAAGGTATATTTGTAATAGTATCATTTAATTACTTTAGGTTTATAGGTATAGTAATTTATATTTTTATAATACATACATTTCAAATCTTAATAGTAAAAATTATTTAATTTTAGATTATATAATAATTTATATTTTATTATTACATACATTTTATAATTTTTTACAACTAAATAACATACTTAATGTCTTAATAATTCAGAATCATTAGAAATTGAGATATCTGAATATATTTGCTCAGACAACAAACCTTTATGAATTAAACCACCATTACAACTCATCTGTAAATTAACTTGTTTAAATCAAGTGATATATCTCATGTTATTAGCATCCCCAACTATCCATAATGTAATGTTTGAATTGATATACCTATATCAATGATCAAGATAATCCTGAAGCAGATATTAGTTATATACGAAGCAATGCTCTTAATTAGATACATGTATTCCTACTACGATACACAGTACACTACAAGATATTATTGTACACATAAAAAATTTAGTATAATTTTTAATAGGATTCTATCTATTATAATATCACATTACTAAATATCAATTCACTGTAGCAATAGTACATACATGAGAATAAGTATATACAATGTAATATGGATACAATGTTACCCAAACAGATTGTAAGTCCAGGTTTGGTAAAATAACATTGATTTATATCAACTAGATTTTACAATAGACCTATTTGAAAATGAATTGTTGATAAAGGTAATTTTACACATATTCTATAATAATTTATAAAACCATTATTTTATTTGATATACCTTATTCTTAGAGTTTATATAATTTGTATTTAAGAGAAAGAAAAAACATTGTAAATTTTACACAACATAATTTTAAATATAATCTGGAACCACCCCAGTATTTAAAGTACGAGAAAATCTCGAGAAATTAGTTATTTATTCTCAATAACATCTTATACATTTGTCAATTTTTTTTAAACATAAATTCTCGAGTTTATATCTCGCGAATTATATGATGAGAGGTTCTTGAGTAATAAACTTAAGATAATCTAGATACATATGTGATTAGACGTTCTTGAGTTATAAACTTTATATAATCTCGAGAATTATATGAAAAGAGGTTCTTGAGTTATACACTTGAGATAATCTCGAGAATTATGTGATGAGAGGTTCTTGAGTTATAAACTTGAGATAATCCAGAGAAATATGTGATGAGAAGTTCTTGAGATAATCTCGAGAATTATATGATGAGAGGTTCTTGAGTAATACACTTGAGATAATTCAGAGAAATATGTGATGAGATGTTCTTGAGATAATCTCGAGAATTATATGATGAGAGGTTCTTGAGTTATAAACTTGAGATAATCTAGAGAAATATGTGATGAGAAGTTCTTGAGTTATAAACTTGAGATAATCCAGAAAAATATGTTATGAGAAGTTCTTGAATTATAAACTTGAAATAATCCAGTGAAATATGTGATGAGAGGTTCTTGAGTTATAAACTTGAGATAATCCAGAGAAATATGTGATGAGAAGTTCTTGAGTTATAAACTTGAGATAATCCAGAGAAATATGTGATGAGAAGTTCTTGAGTTATAAACTTGAGATAATCCAGAGAAATATGTGATGAGAATTTCTTGAGAAAATCCAGAGAAATATGTAGTGAGAAGTTCTTGAGATAATCCAGATAAATATGTTATGAGAAGTTCTTGAGTTATAAACTTGAGATAATCCATAGAAATATGTGATGAGAAATTCTTGAGTTATAAACTTGAGATAATCCAGAGAAATATGTGATGAGAATTTCTTGAGATAATCCAGAGAAATATGTGATAAGAAGTTCTTGAGTTATGAACTTGAGATAATCCAATGAAATATGTGATGAGAAGTTCTTGAGTTATAAACTTTAAATAATCCAGAGAAATATGTGATGAGAATTTCTTGAGTTATAAACTTGAGATAATCCATAGACATATGTGATAAGAAGTTCTTGAGTTATAAACTTGAGATAATCCAGATAAATATGTGATGAGAAGTTCTTGAGATAGCGCTTAATCGTTGTCGTCTTAAGACCAATTTTTAAACTAGCGAGCCATCGAGCTATAGAGAGAATACATACGAAGCGATAGCGAGAAACTGTAGAAAAAGTATGTCTCTGACTGGATTCGAATTGGCGACTGTGGTATAACAATATATTTGGAACGAATCGTCGCGAAACAACTAACGTCTTATTTAATATCACACAAAATCCCTCATATCTTCCTTGCAAATCAACAGAAACCGCACTAGCGAAGATATCCAGCGATATTCTCACTAACCTTGATAACAAAAATGGCACAATACTCGCACTACTTGATCTCTCCTCTGCGTTTGACACTATTGACCACACGATTCTCATACACCGTCTTACATCTATAGGTATCACTGGTACTGCACACAAATGGCTATCCTCATTTATAACCAACCGAACTTCCTCAGTTTTAGTTCACTCAACCCGTTCATCTCCCGTCTTGTAACACACGGTGTTCCCCAAGGGTCAGGACCAATACTCTTTAACATTTACATAATTCCCCTTCTCCACCTTATCTCGAATTCTCCAGTTAGCTTCCATACATATGCAGACGACATCCAAATGTATGTAAAATGTACAGAAAACGTTAATTTTGCACCTGACATCCTTTCCTCTACTATTACCACCATTCATAACTGGATCACAATAAACTCCCTCGTCTTTAACCCAATTAAAACCGAGGCTATCTTCCTTCACCTTCCACTCCGAAGTAAAACTTTACCAACTCCCCCTCCAATTAACATTAATGAAAGCTCATCATGTACTCAACCCATGTCAAAAATCTTGTTGTTATATTTGACAATACTTTTAATTTGTATTGACAACTGTCCCATATAACAAAACTATTAAACTATCAACTACATTCACTACGCCTTATTCATCATTCAATATCAATATCCACCGCTACTAGTATAGCTTCTGCTTTCATCCTACCTCTATTCGAATACTGAAATGTTATCCTTTACAATACCCCCTCATCGTATATTACTAAACTCAAAATTCTTCAAAATTCTATAGCTAGGTGTATATTCAATATACCAAAATACTCCCATACTCATATATCTCCATTCCTAGTTAAACTCCACTGGCTACCTGTACGGCGTACAGTGTAGCAAGTAGTAGAGTTTTATATAGGTTTTTATGGCGTACACTGTAGCCAGTGTACGCCATAAAAACCTATATAAAACTCTACTACTGGCTCATAAAGCATTCCACCGTGACTCTCCTGACTACCTAGCATCCCTACTCAAACTTAAATTACCAACTAGTACCATTACACGCTCCACCAATGCATTTCCACTTCAACTCCCTCCTAAACACAACTTACATTCTACCAACACTCGCGCATTGGCAATATCCGTCCCATACTCCTGGAACACTCTCCCCACATCCATCCGTACTACACCATCAACTCCAAACATCAAGAAATTACTGAAAACCCACCTATTTAATATGAAACATTAACTTCAAATATATATGGACGGCCGATTGCTTTATAAGCACAGTTCGCAGTCCGAAAACCGAAAAATGTAAATGTATATAGCTATCAGAACAATTTTATTATTTTTGTATATCATTTTTATTATGTATAATCATTACTTACTTAATTAGGTACTTAGTCCCGTGACGTTGGCAACATAGGGGGAGAACATGGCAGTGTTTTCATTTTTTTGTCTCCATTTATAACGATCTTTTGCAATAACTAAAAATTGCCGAAGAGTAGATTAGAGTATTCAAAAATAGCATTTAACCAATTTTTCTTTGGTCTTCCTCTTTTTCTATTACCTTCGACATAGCATTAAAGAATTTTTTTAGACATGGAATCGTGTCGAGTTATATGTCTGAATTTTGTAATTTTTCTTCGCATAATTATATCAAGAAGAGGTACATACGAGCCGACTTTCTCATTTATTAAATTATTGTCCAATATATTCGTCTTTCTTTCTTTATAGCTTATATTCAGGAGACGCCTGTGAGATTTTTACTCAAAACCTCGGATCTAGATCTAGAAGCTTCTTCTTTGATTCTTCTAGTAGAGTCCATGTTTCACAGCCATAAATCAATGTTAAAGGTGAAGAAATACTAATTAGTTATATAATCTAAATTTAAGTTTGAATTCGATTTATCCGCTACGTCAGATCTTTTCCAGTATTACTAGTGCTGAAACTGCCGTAGCTAATCTTATACGAATTTCATTTTGTGAGTTGCCGGAATTCGTAAGCATTGCTCCGATGTATTTAAAATATTCCACATTTTTAATCTGTTTATCGTAAATATAATATGTTTATTATTGGTGTTGGACAATTGACAATTGACAATAATTTCGTTGACAAAAATGTTGACTATAATTTTGCATCATGATTAATTTTACGGTATGCTGTCGATTTTTTTCTAGTACATCAGTTATAGTTGTAGTTCACTTTCGGAACCTACTATAAGATATATATATCGTCTGCAAATCTCAGTTTATTGAATTGTCTGCCATAGTTTATTGAATTATACTAGGTGCACCTAGTTCAATAAACTGAGATTTGCAGACGATATATATATCTTATAGTAGGTTCCGAAAGTGAACTACAAACTATAACTGATGTACTAGAAAAAACCATGGTTGGTTTGTTACAGAGTCCAGCATTATTTTTTCCATGAATATATTGAACAGAACAGGCGATAATAAGCACCCTTGCATCACACCTACTGTTGTATTAAACTTTATTCCAATATTATTATTTAGCAGTACGCTAGCAGCTGCTTTTAGAATAATTATATAGTGATTTACATTGAATACATTGATACATTGAATTATATCATTGCCTATTCCAAAAGAAGACACCACGTGTCATAAACCCGCATGCCATACTCTATCAAAGGCTTTCTTGTATTCAATGAAATTATGATAAACTTGACGTTGTTGATCGATGTATTTTTCCATTATTAGTCTGCAGTTAAGAATGTGTTCAGTTATGCTTCGATTTTTTCTAAAACCGGCTTGTTCTTCAGCTAGAATATCTTCGGCTTGTGGAATTAATCTGTTCAATATAGTTTTCAGGAGAATTTTGCTTGTATGGCTGATGAGACTTATTGTACGATAGTTTGATCATTTTTTGATATCTCCTTTCTTTGGAATAGTCATCACATAATCATTACATATTTAATACTATTTCTATTCTTCCATTGAAATATGGTACATATTAGATTTTCCATGATTAATAAATCATTCAAATGTCTTTTTTCAATTTGAATACACAGTAATTATAATGTATGTGATATTATCACACTTGGTTTTTTATAATGTTGAATATAATAGTATAAAAATACCGCTTCCTTTCACTACAAGAAAAAACATCCATTGCAATTAGTAAGGCCAGTTTTTCTGGAATAATAAACTTTGATCTTTGCTATAACGACTATAAACATATATTTTAATACATCTTATATCTGGCTGGAAGGGTTTATCAACGTTTTTTATATCATTATATAAGGTATTTGTTATAAATGATTGTACTATTATTATCACTACGCTATACAACGCTATACAACGAACGGCGTGCGTCGCACACGCGCCTATTGTCTAGCACACGCCCGCGAATTCTTATATATATGACGCGTCATGCATGACATCATCGTGCGTGGCTATATATAGCAGCACATCACCACACGTACGGCGTACGCCATACGTCGTACGGTGCTTCCTTATTATAGCTTAATAAACGTATACATCAGCATTGTCGCTGTTAAGAAGATAACAGTGTTGATAATATTATGACTAAAAAACTATTAAAACTAAAATATTATAATGCGTATTTTATTAATAATCGCTACTAAAATTAAATTATCTAAATTATTAATAAATTTATTATTAAATTATTTTTAAAATTAACTCAAAACAGGGGGGTCCAAAGATATCCGGACCCCTCTATTTATAAAGGGGGGTCCGGACACCCATGACCCCACTGTTCCTGCGGCCCTATCTACTGCACAGGCATTATCTGGATGTCTAGTTCCATATAGTTGTCGTCACCTAGTGGTTTTCTTGAGAGAGCGTCAGCCAATAGGACTTATTTGCCTTAATATGTAATATCGAATACATATTACTGGATACGTAGGCCCTACGTCGTAGGGGTATCCTTTGCAGCCGAGTTGGAACGGTGTATAGGTTTTTATGAGAGTTCATATCGAGTGGTTTATGATCAGATTGAATAGTATATTATACATGGTTATAGAATATTTCGTATCCGAAGGAACCTGCTAACATATCTCTTTCGAAATCACCTGCCAATATTCATATCTCTTTCGATATTAGCGTATTATTTTTCAGCAGGGATTAATGTCTTGGATGTGAAAGCGATGAGCTTTCCATTTTGGAATAAGGATGCAACTAATCGTTGGGCTGATTCATCGGATGATCACAACGATCTGACATCAACACTGCAATGCAAAGACATGAACTTGAAATCCTGGGTTTAGCTCAGTGTATATGGTATTACACCATTGGTGTAACATAATACCTATCATATATATTAATTTCTGCCAGTTTTGCATGTAAAATGTATTATTAGTTTTTAAATATATTCTCCCATATGCCATAGGTTACCTGATAATCATATGGATACAATTTTGCTATTATTTTATATTATAGATTGTTAGGTAATTCTAATATCTATGATAATTCCCATAATTCCACTGGCTTCTATTGAATTGTTGATATTACATTTATTTTATTAGGTGTCACTATTTACGTACACATTAAAAGGTTTGTCAATGTTGTAAATATACAAAGTTATACTATTTAATCAACAACATATTTAATTATGAAATCAAGATATTTATCAAATAAAAATATACACATTTAATATGTAAATTATAAATAATAAAATAATAATTTATAATTTGTTCACAATTCTTATTTAATATCATATTAAATATGTTTTAAACTTATTATGTTTATAAATATTTCTTGTGTAATTATAACTTAAAATACAGATAGTTTTAATTAATTGATCATTAATATAGTTTATATGTAGTGATATACATTTCAACATGATTATCATGATCATCATGATAATCATGATTATGGTATAAGTTATACCAGGTATAACTAATAAAAATAATGGATTACTGTAAATTACAATACATTTAATAACGATAATGAATCATTACAGTGTAATCATTATCATAAATTTAATGTTATGTTATATATTTAATATTAACCTAATATTAGGCTAATATTAAATATATAATTTGTAGGAGTTTAATAATATAATATTAGGATACTGAAGAAGCAGGCCGCCTATATATTTAAGAGTTCAAGTTGGGCGGTCCTACTAATATATAAGAGCCGCCCAACTAATAAATATATGTCACTCAAGTAAATATCATATTTAATATGTTACGCTTGATTTCACACGCTAAAATATTCCGATTACGAGTAACATTATTACTCACTAACTTACTGAGTCAGTAACATGCATACGCTTCTTATGTGTATTATAATATTAACACAAATACACAAATATATATGTATAATAATATAATCCATTGATTTGTTATCCGGTATAGTAACTGTACAATTAAATATTTGTTAATAAATTTGATTTTTTATTAAATTTTAATTTTTACTATTATAAATTATTTTATTCTAATTTTAATATGTTACGTACACATGAGATAGTATAGTTTTAGAATGCCCGTTTAATTTCAAGTAGAACCAATATATTATATATGTATAATAATATAATCCATTGATTTGTTATCCGTTATAGTAACTGCAAAGATTTTGCGAAGCAAAGATATAACACTCCCTATGCATGCAACGTAATTTAGTAATAGCCCCAACCGCTGCTAGCAGTAGTATCGAAATCACTGAAATAGATTTAGGTTCGGCTCTGTTTGCATCAGAGTTGTTTGATTTAAATCAATTGATTTAAATCATTTGATTAAATCAATGATTTTTTTGATTTTTTTGAAGGCAAAAATCATGTTTTTTTGATTTTTTTGATTTTTTTGTTTTTTTTTGATTATAAATCAACTTTTTTATAATTTGATAAAATGTAATTAATAGTTTGGATTACTATTATTAATAAATCTAATAAATAAAACTGATTAAATAATATAAAATTTGTATTGATAAATTTATTTATTTATTCTATCAAAAAAATCAAAAAAATCAAAAAAATCAAAAAAATCAATGTGATTTTGATTTTTTTGATTTTTTTAAAAAAATCATGATTTTTTCCAACTCTGGTTTGCATACAACAATGTTTTCATTGCTCTATTAAATTACATGCAATATAAATTAGCTTTTACTCACTAAATATATACTTATAGCATTTAAAACATACATATCATATTTGTTTGTTATATATTTGTAATGAACACTTAGTTTTCATCATATAAATATTAATTTAAAGCATATTATTTAACATTTTAAAAGTGTATAGTTAAGGGCAGGGGGCACGGGTAAAAATCATGAAAAAAAAAATTATTTGTAATATTATTTTATTATTTATTTATAATATTTGAAATATTATCTTTAAAATGGTACCAAAATGGTTTATTTACGTAAAATAAAACTAATAAAAAGAAGCATTTTAAAACAACTATAAAGAAAAAATAATATTTGTAATAAATATTTTTTAAATTGATTATATGATGTATTATTTATACTGATTTATACTGATTATATTATTATTCGTATTCATTATATATATATATTAATTTTATATAACTATACTGGTAACTATATTACATTTCATATATATATATAATATTAATTGTATATAACTACTGATATCTATATTACATTTATATATATAATATGTCATTTATATGTAAAATATCAATAAAATGTAACTTTAACTTTAAACTTGATTTATACAAAATAATTATTTTGACCAACTACGTTCACTATAATTTCAATAAGTTTAGTAATATTACTTTATTCTATTTAATTTTTTTTGCATTATATCCATAACATATGTAGCTTTATTATTCTAGTTTTTGTATTGATAAGAATTTATATTTATTTTTAAAATGATATTTTTGTAACATTTTTGTTAATATTTTTTATGTCATATACATAGATATGCATAACTCTTAGATTATTAAAAAAAAAACTTGAAAATTATGAATAACAATTATCAGATTAATTAGTATACAACTAAAAAAAAATTTTATAATTTTAATATAAATTACTTAGTGAATTAAGTTTTGAAAATGAGTCCTTTTTTGTATCTTTTACATGTAAACGAAAAACCCGTGCCCCCTGCACTTAAATACGAATTTACATTATAAACAACGCATAGTTCCTAAAAGTAACCCGCTATAGGTGGCACCAGGGTATTTTGTATACTAATTCGAATTACACGATTTCGCGTAAGTGTTATATCTTTCCTTCGGAAAATCTTTGGTAACTGTACAATTAAATATTTGTTAATACATTTTATTTTTATTAAATTTTAATAAATTTTTACTATTAGAAATTATTGTATTCTAATTTGAATATGTTACGTACACATGATATCGATATAGTTTTAGAATGCCTGTTTAATTTCAAGTAGAACCAATATATTATATATGATAATATAATCCATCGATATGTTATTCGTTATAGTTAACTATACAATTAAATAAATTTGATTTTTTTATTAAATTTCAATTTTGATTTAATAAACAATTTCTTAATAATTTAGGATGTTATTTGTTTATCATAAAATAATATAAAATAGATATTAAATGTGTAATATTTTAACATATTTGAATAATTATAAATATTTTATCAGATGTCAACATATAAAGAAAATATATTTTCATATTTAAATATTTCAAGAAAAGAAGAATATCTGACAGATTTTACTATCAATAATAATAACGATATATATAAGGTAAATATATTGATATGTGTGCGAAACCAGTTAAAAAATCAAACCAAAAAACTGGTTTTAATATTGAAAATTTATTTTGTAAGGAATATATCATGTTACATTAAGTAAATATATGTTTCAATGGTAAATAATCTTTACAAAGATATATCAGAATTTTCATTTTATTCATTAATATCTAATGAAGTTTTAGATTTTCTATTTTTATTATAGATATTATTTCTTGTTGAATACTTCGTTAAATAAATATTTTAATATTAGATAGGTACTAAATTCTATATTATTCATGTATATTAGTTAATTTAATATAGAAATACATCTATAGTTTTTTCATTTTTTGAAACCAAAATATATATATACATGTATATCAAAATAAATATATAAAAAATATATATATATAAATATATTATCTATATATTCACTGTTTTAGGTGCATAAAATTATAATTGCATATGAATGTAACTACTTCAAAGATCTCTTATCAAATGATGTAATTAAAACGAGAAATAATAATGATTATTATTTGGAAGTAAACTTTGCTTTTGACAAGAAAGCATTCAGCGATCTAATAAACTACATTTATTCTGGTGATATTAAATTAACGATTGAAAATATTTCGGAACTCTTTGAAATGGCAGACTATTTACAGGTTAATTTGTTATTATATGATGATCTATTTATAATATAAATTATATAATATTATTATTTATATTTACTATAAACACTATTATATAAGCAATCAATTACTGTTATAATACATTAGTATTTATTAAAGATAGAATAATTAACCTGATTCACTTTATGATTACTATACATTTATCAATCATATTATAATATATGATAATATATAATAATGATTGTTTTCATTATCGCATAGTAATTAATTTTTAGCATTAAATTAAAATATATTAAAGTAACTTCACGTGTACCATATTTCAATCCTTCTCATCCTGGAAAAATTGTTTAATAAATCATATCATAGTTTTTTATATCAAGGTCCATAAGTTAATCATTACCTTGTTTATATAATTGTCATTATTTCATAATATATATTTCATTAATAAAAATACTCAATTTGAGTCTTACGTGTATTCAAGTATGAAATAATGCAATGAAGAATAACTTATAAAACTATTCTAATGAAGTATATATATATTAATAAGGGGGTACGAATTCCTATATAGATATAAATAAAAGTGATATAATTCAGAAATCAGATTGTTATCAAAAATAAAATAAAAAAATTTAGAAAAACATTAGTTGGATATATATTTTAAATATAATGGGATGTATATTTTAAAATTATATTTTTCATATATTGATTATTAAATATTTATATACTTGGAATACATTATAATAAATATAAAAAAATGTTCAAAATATAAGTATTAAATGTACATATATAAATGTATATATTGTAAATACATTAATAGTAAATATTATGTAATACACTATAGTGTGTACATATAAGTAAAGCAATATTCACATGTAATCAATTTGTGTAACCGGGTAAGGATTTAAATGCACACAATTATAGATTGGGGGAAAGTGTATTAAATATCATGGGAAAACCCTATCATTTTTTATTATTCTATATCATTTGATTTATTAATATATATTTTATGAAAAATATTTATACATGATATTATTATTAATTTAACTACCATTTCATATTTTTATATATTTAATTAAATAAATAGTGATTTATCGATAGAAAATAAAATATTTATTTCTAGTAGTCCTAATGTTTGTGTTACCAATATTCAGAGTACCATGTGATACTTTTATACCCAAAAAACCATATTTATCAACATTTAACAATAATTGTTTACATTATGAAATACATTTAGAGTATTTTGCATTTATATCGATTTAATTAATTAAATACAATTAATAAACATATAATGTTAAACAAATATTACAAGTAATATATATAAACGAATAAATAAACAATATAATAATATCAATAAACACGATTAATAATGAAATTAAATTATTTTGTATTATTATTATGTACAATTAAACTAAATATAGGTTATATGACCATATATACAATCATTAGGATATCATTTACACATTTAAACTAATTACTTATTAACACAAATTTAGGAACACAATAATATATGATTAAAATTAATTATTAAAAATGCTTACATTTATTTAAAAAACAAATTAATATTTAGGTTCATTATAAATGGACTATAATTATAAGCATATTTTGTTATATGATGAAACTATTTAATTGTAAATGAAATTTCACAAATATTATTATAAAATCTCATCAATCATCTAGTATGTGGCTACCATTCTCCCTCATGTGTAAATTACGTGTACTATCTATAGTTTATAAATCAATATATTCTTTAAAGGGACGCGATACCATTGATTTTTTCAACAAAAAAATTAATTTCAAATTTTTTTTTAATATAAAATTATAATATTTCAAATATTATCTTTAAAATGGTGTTTAAATTATGTTCATTACATTATTCATTTTGTTTATATTATATTTGAAACTTGATTTACTTAGAATAATTATTTGTGACCAATCATGCTGACATAACTAGTATTAACTTTTGTACAATTCAATATTTTTTCTTCATTTTTTCAATATAACTAGATAAAACCTGTAAGATTAAAGTTATTTGTCAAAAATAAAAAATATTTATTTAACAAATTTTAATTAGCAATTTATTTGGAAAATTAACATTTTTTATCAGATATTTCAATTATTTTTTTTAGAAACGTATAACATAAAGATGTGTAAACATCTATAAATTTCAACATATAATATAAAAATATGGAATATTATTAATAGATTTATAAAAATAGCATTTTTTCGTATCTATTACATGTAAACCAAACGATGGTATCGCGTCCCCTTAACCCCTATTTATATCTCATATTTAATTATCTAATTATCATATTAAAAAATGAAAAAAATATTACCTTTTCTTCTGTACCAAAATCTCCTTATCTCCGGGAACTCTAATAAAACTTCCCTAAATTCTAGAGCTTTTAAAAATTCCGTTGCCACCCTATGGAAATCCCTCCCTACCATTCGTTCTATTAGATCCCACAAAATATTTATAAATCATACTTCTTCTTTTCTCTCTATCTCTAATCATTAAATCATCCAACTTATTATGTGTGTCTTGTGTTATATTCAATGTATTATTATTAAATTGTTATTGTATTATTATTTTCTTCCCGTATGAGTGAATGGTTGTACATGACCCTATTTTAGTGCCTACTATATCATCATCATCGATATATACATCATCGATATATAATCTTATATACTATTTTATAAATGTGCTTTTTATTTATATCTTTAATCAATATCAGGAATCTGTTAATGTATTTTTTGTGAAACTTTCATTTACAATTGAATGCTTTCACCATATTGCAGTATGGTACTGAATTACATATTTTGTATTTGATATACAACACATTTTAAAAAAAAATCAGTTTATAATTAATTATTTTAATATGAGTAGGTAAAAATGGAATGGGATCATTAACTGCCTATCGAAATATAAAATTTATAATATGATGACTATAAATTTTGATATAGAATGTATATGTATAATATATAAATATATATATATATATATATATATTATTTTGTAATTTTTCATAATAGGGTGTTCACACCAATTCCGTTTTCCTTACGTTACGTGAAATCCATGCAGAAAATGAATCATTTACAGAAAATTTTCTGTAATCAGATTTTAAAATATAATAGTTAATTTAAATATAACAGTTAATACCGATTAATCTAATGACTTATTCGATAATATTAATATTATTATATTATATAGATATTATATTAATAATAAAATAAGTAAAATAATCTATATAATACTATTAAATAATAAGTTAATAGAATTACATATTTTATAAATTTATAATTTTTTTTATAAAATTATAAATATAATTATATATATTAGTTAATAATAGTTAAACTAATGAATTATTCGATAATATTTATATTATTTTATTATCTAGATATTATATATTATTTAAATTAGTAAAAAATATCTAATTATATCAATAAATATCTCGTTAATCCAATGAAATTTATTATAAAGATATAATTTTTTTATAAATTTATAAAATTATAATATAATAAAATGTATTAGTTAATATTATACATACATATATATATATATATATATATATATATATATATATATATATATATATATATATATATATATACACACTAATAATCATTGAGCATATCCTATCTGCTGACAGAAACCTTACCTACATGAAATCACTATTTACCCACCTTCAACTAGAGTCCATCACCATCACTCCTTCATCTCTCACTATGCCAACCAAGTATTATATTCGACCGATACCCTTATGAACTCTAGGTCACTACTTCAGACATCTACATATAAATCTATATGCATACGTCAATACATTGACCCTCCAATCATCAAGGCTGGTCGAATTCTCTTCCTACTTCACAATCCATAATAACTCTTGGTTTCACCATCAACTCCCACCTAGATTACTCTGACCACATATTTATAATGATTCGCAATGCCAACTATTGTCTTTATACTATTAGAAAATCATGCACAAAATTGACTTTTTCAATGACTAAAAGTCTAATACATTCGCTACACTGTTAAAAATAATAGCGTTCAAAACCCTTTACTTTATAAAATATCAATAAGTAAAGTGTTTCGTTTCAGTTTATTTACCAAACCCTTTACTTGTATTTCGTATATAACTAAAGGGTTTTTCGAAACCCTTTAGTACTTTAAATATGTACACGTAAAGGGTTTCTATTTATCCATAATAAATAAAAGGCATTCAAAACCCTTTACTTTATAAAATATCAATACGTAAAGGGTTTCGTTTACCAAACCCTTTAATCGTATTTCATATGAAACTAAAGGGTTTGTCGAAACCCTTTAGTACCTTAAATTTGCATATATAAAGGGTTCCTATTTATGAGTTAATATAATAGCTTTCAAAACCCTTTACTTTATAAAATATCAATAACTAAAAGGTTTTGCTAAACAAATCCTGTAATCGTATTGCGTAGATACTAAAGGGTTTCACGAAATGCATAGTGGTGATTCAGATAATTATTACATACACAATTATTATGCCAACATTATTAATTATTCTAAGTAAAATTATATTATTTTATAACATTTTCTCTATTTTAAAATATTTATATAATTATACCTTATTAAAAATTAGTAATCAATTATTATTTTTATTTTATATTTAAGGTAATATTCGTCATTATATAAATAAAATGTTATTTTAAAATTGAAATTTTAAAATAATATCGTCATTATATAAATAAAATGTTATTTTAAAATTGAAATTTTAATAAATAATCAATATTTCTATTCAAATTTTATAATTACCTAACTCGAATTAGGTAAACCAGACCTTTGTATTATAATACATAATACTTTATATTATGTATACATTGGAAATTAAGTATATTAATTAAGATGATACGATTTGAAATCATGTTTAATTAAATACTCAATATTGGATATATAACAATTATACGTTTATTAAATATTATGTATAACATAATATTTAAAACATTATAATATTTAATTAATTATAATAATAAAAATTAAAATACAACTGATAAGCAATTCAATAATATTTTATGAAATTCTATCATTTATTAGATATTTTCACGAAACCCTTTAGTATAATAAATGCGTAACTAAAGGGTTTGTAATTTATTATACCAAACCCTTTAGTTCGAAGAACTGCATAACTAAATGTTTCCAAAACCTTTAGTAGATATTCGACCTAAACCCTTTAGTTTGAAAAACAGTTTTTTTTCAAACACTCAACTATCTCTGCTCACTCTGATTCTGCTTTCTCTGTGGTAGCTCCATAATACTGGAATGCTCTTCCATATGAAATTAGGTGTTTGAAATCCATGTCACTATTTAAATGTAAACTCTCCACACACCTATTGACATTCATTTTCCTTTATTTTTATTGTACTTTATTTATTTTATTTTTGTTTCCTTCTCATGACGCCCATAACCACCATGTGATTTCGTAGTCAATAAAACATTTTAAAATAAAAAATAAATAATATATTATAGTAATATATTATATAGTAATATTAAATATATATATACATATATATATATATATATATATATATATATATATATATTACTATAATTTGTTAGTATAATCAAAGTTTTAATACTATTAGAAATAAATATTATATTTACAACTATGAAATCATATAACGCAACCTATTAATAAAAAGGTTCATTCAGCTACGTGAATTATTTTTCTGTATAGAATATAGGATTATTCCACTTTCTGTACAGAAAATTATTCCACTTTCTGTACAGAAAATTATTACAGAAAAATAGGAATATGACTCATTACAGAAAATTTTCTGTAAATGATTCATTTTCTGTACGGATTTCACGTAACGTAAGGAAAACGGAATTGGTGTGAACACCCTATAATGTAACATCTAAATATTTTATAATATGAGTATACTATATATAATTTATATATTTCTACTTATTTTTGTTTATTATAATATTTTATTTACTATACATAAATATATACACTTTATAATATATATCTTAGTTCCTAATAAACCTATCATCTTATAATCTTACATTATATATATATATATATATATATATATATATATATATCAATATTATTTTTCATAAATTAAAAATGCATACAAAATTACACATAACTCATAGCATATTATATAAGTTATATAAATATTAGAAGTTTACTATATATTATGTAATAATTTAAGTTCAAATATTTTATGTAGTTTTTCTATGCTAATAATATATATATATATATATGAAAACTAAAAAATGTATCATATTAATGGACAGCAACATTTATTTGTATGTTAACAGAACACAATTTGTCTATATTAATTACAAACGTGAAGGATGCTTTACAAATTATTATTTTTAGTAGGATTTATAACTAAAGTCAAAACCTATAGAGTTTTAATAACTGAAACTATGTTAATTATCACTGAACATATAACCGCTATTAACAACCTTGCTAATAAGAATATATTTATCCCCTCACAGTTATACATAGTCTCTAGATACTGTTTATTATATTAGCACATATGCTTTATAATCTGTTTTTTTCAATAAATCACTAAATAACTTATTTTATATACTTTAAATTATAACATTATTTAATAAATATATTAAAAAAACATACTTTTGTTAATATAAATATTAAATTTGATCAGATGAAAGAATTAACCGAAATTTGTGATAAATTTATTACTGAATATTTAACTGAACACCCCGAAAGTATATTACTGGATCTCATTTATAAATACGAATTATCATTAAAAGTGAAAGATTATATAACTATCATTAAGAATAATTTAGAATCAATATTTAATAATTCAATAGAAAAATATATTTTCCTAAAATATAAATTTGATGAATTAAAAATATCATTAACTGAACGTTTATTTACAATAGAAGATGAATATTCTATTGTTAAAGCATTAAAAATGTGGCTGCAATATGATTTAAATAATAGAATGGTATATGCAGAAGAATTATTTAAATTAATCAATGTGAATTTGTGCAGTAATAAATTAATGCTGTTAAATAAAAATATTGAAACTGGTAATATTGATCTTGATAAAATACTTAAAGATATCAATATCAATATTTCACTAAGAGATGTAATTAATAATAATGCTGATACATTAGATTTATTAAATAAGTATGGAAATCAAACTAACTTTACTAATATACAATATAGTATACATTCATTATACGAAGTATGCACTGATGGAATGTATGATATACAAAACAATAATGCATTAATTAAACATGATTTTGGTAGTATTAGTAATGTTATTTATACAAAGACTAATAACTTGTATATATTATGCTGTAGTATAGGTAAAATGTTTAAATACAATAAGCACACTAATATTATAACTAACTGTGATTATCCAAATGATTATGTATTTATTGAACTACATCCGCCTACTATTAATGAAATGTGTGATGGTAATCTAATTACTATAGGTGGTGAATATATTGATAATAATATTATAACAGATAAAGTAATGATTTATAACACTAGTACTGATGAATGGTCAGCAGGTCCAACATTACCTTATATGGTAGGTAATCATGCTACAGTTATTGATAACAGTGATATTTATGTATTAAGTGGATATAGTACTGAACAAATTACTAAAGTTATTCGTTATAAAGATGATGTATGGGAATCTATGGCACCTTTAGAACTTGGTAGACATAGACATATTGCAGTGAAATCTGGTAATATTATGTATGCTATTGGTGGTAAGAATGGAGGTAAACTAGTTACTAATATAGAAAGTTACAATATACACACTAATCAGTGGAATACAATAAACACTAATATATTCAATGGAATAACTAAAGATAATACTGTTTATGATAATAATGAATGTTTATTTTATAAGTATGAAGATAGTAATATATATTGTATTTCATTAGATAATTACACGAAAATATTGAAATATTCTAACATTAAACATATAGATATTATAACATCTAAGTTTATTCTTATATAGAATATTAATGTTGTATATACTATACATTATACGTAATGTCATTATAAATCATATATAGTTGAATCAATGTTTTCATTTCATGTAACATATTGTTATGATTGTACCCCTATATTATGTATTCATTCAAACTTGTATATAAAAATATCCTTTTTTATTATTTCATATTTATATATTGTTATATATAATTATTTGTATATGTATTGTGTAAACAAATTAAAATGTTAATAAATGATGTATAATTTTTATTTTGTTATCTACTTAATTTTAATTCAAATATAAATAAACACATTAAAGATTCTAATAATTTAAGTTAATAAAATATATATTAAGCCTTAAGTAATTAGTTGATGGGTAAATTATTAAATAAAACAATAAAATTAGATTTAATTAAAATTAGATTTAATAAAATATATTATTAATTTTATGAAATTTAATTTATATAATAAATCATTTTAAGGGGTATGTCGGTTTAAAATATAAAATATATATATTCATTTAAAAATAAAATTAATTAAAAGTATACATTTGTTAAAGTTAGTATTATGATATAACTATTTACTTATTAAACTATATTATTAAAAGAATGGAATATATATGTGTATGTATAAAATTGACACTGAATATTTCAATAATTTATATTAAAAAATAACATTTCTGGAATATTAGTAGAATAATGTTATCAAATTAAAATATTAAGAAAATAACTCCCATTTTTATTTTATAATGAATGTTTATTTTAATAGTTATTAATAAGTATTATAAAAAACAATTTATAATTATTAATATAAACAATTTAGGTATGATTTTTACAAGAACTGATAGATAAATAATTATAAATATTATTGTTAGACGTATTTTGGAGGTCCCTTTAATCATTATATTAATTAATTAAAAATATAAGTATAATTAATTATTTATTTGATTTTCTGTGTACAAAATGATATAAGTGTATTCAGTATCAATTTCATCTTGTAGCTTTGATTCTAAAATAATGTTTTCAGACAAGTGTTTAGTGGGTCAGATAATTGCACAGTACATTATTTATCAGTTTCGAGAATATTCTCTCGGGTATAATTAGTTGCCATTAAATGCATGTATATTCGGGAAACAAATTCTACATTTGTATAGATTAAACCAGTCATATATTTTGTATATTCATATTTGGATAGTGTATTCCTTTGATATAAATATATACATAATTTATCAATTTGTTTCATATATTTTCAAATCCACGTAAATGACTCATAATTTCTTAATGTATTATATTATTTCTATTTTTAATTATAATTAGAAGGTTAACATAAAGTAAAGACAGATCAGTATGAATCTCCTATATAGACTGTAAGTATACTTTTTTTACTATAAGATGAAACATTATATATATATATATATATATTGTATTTAAAATTGTTATGTAATATTTAAAAATGTACACCATGTATACATATATGTGTGTGTGTATATATATATAGCGATATCTATAATGTAAATACTAAACGTGATGATTTATTGAAATATTTGTTAAATATAAATTAATTTTATTAATATTTCAGAATAATAGTATATTAAAATTCATAATGTTGTTGATATTGTATGTATTTAACTTATAATTTTGTAAGCATATCATATTTATAAACTTAAAATTAACAATATCTACAATGTTAAACCATAAAAATGATAATCTATTAAAATATATTTTTTATTTACTTTAAAAAGGCTAGTTTGTTACAAATCGATTGCCTCTTTATACTTCATGTTAATTCAGTGTTCGGGCCTTAGGTTATAGGAGGTCTTGATATTAAGCATTGATATTAATCATTATTTTAATTTGTAATACTGATTTGTCATTTGTCACTAGCTTATCAGTCATATCGTATAGTTCTTCAGTGTTACTTATAATTATCAGATCATTATCATTAGTGTATCTCAGATTAATCAGACTTCTTCCAACAATTCAGATTTATGCTTTATAATCATATAATGTATCTTGCATAATCTATTTTAGATATATTATTGCGTATTTACCTACCTATTTTAAATATTGCCGTTGATAGTAAGCATATATTCAAACAACCTTATGAAGAAAAATTAAATTGTATTGCTTAGTAGGACTGAATTGCATTCATTATCTTATAAATATTGAATAATGTTAGCGGTAGGCTTATATGTTACCAATGTGTTTATAATATGATATTATAATTAAACTACCTAACTATTCACGAAGAGGCTCACCAGATGTTCTCCGCTTCTCTCGCCAGGGGTTTTTAATATAAACCCTATTGTGGATATATATTATAGGATGGATATGAATAATATTATTTAATATTAATACAGATTATAATCGATAATTATCTATAACAGTTAGTAATTTTATAATATTTCCAAAATCCCCTTTGTTTTAACTGTAATCATTTATGCCGCAATAGATATTTGTAGCGAACAATAAATATTATCTTGGTCTATAAAAGTGTGATATGCATCTCCTTGCATGCGGTATTGTTTTTCATAATTACTCTGAACTACCCAGCAAAATATTGTGCGTCGCTTTTATGTGCTTTTGAGAATTTATAGGCGCATTTCCATCGATTTTGGACGCTTTGATTCGGAATCGATATATTCACCGCTTTTGGACGAATTCAGTTCTCATCATATTGAATTCGACACTTTTGGGCGCTTCAGTTCTCAATCATATTTAGTAATATTTGTGAACTTATGGTTCTCATTATCACCTGAGGGTATTTGGGCTGGCTAAATTTTTGATTGTCGTAACAAGTTACGGTGACAAAAATAAATTGTCATGTCAAATATTTTGCGACGCTTTTTTGAAATATTTTTTAGATATTTTATTGAAATTTGTGGACATTTTTTTGAAATATTTTTATATTTTAAAATAATATTTTTTGACATTTAAAAAAATATTTTTCGACATACATGTATTTTTAAAATATATTTTGTAAATTTTGAAATATATTTTATATTTTTAAAATATGTAGTTATATTTTACCACTAATTTTTGAAATATTAAAAAAAAACAATATTTTTGTGAAATATTTTTATTTATTTTTTTAATATTTGACATTTAAAAAAATATTTTTCAACATTTAAAAAAAATATTTTTGACATATTTTTTGTAATATTTTGAAATATATTTTTTATTTTTTTTAATATTTTGTTATATTTTTCAAATAATTTTGAAATATTAAAAAAAAATAATTCAGAATAAAGAATAACTATAAATAATAACTAATAGATACAATCAAAAAACGGGGAAAGACGTGTCGGGTACGGCTAGTATACATATATTTTTAAACTATAAACTATAGATATATAGATAGCACAATATGTGTATCACAATGTAAAATACAATGTTTACAATGAGAAATATATATCTACTATGCATTTTAATAATTCTAATTTTATAAGTATTCTGTAACATACAAAGATTATAAACAATATAATTTAAAATTAATTTGTAATATATATGTTTTCCTATATTATTTAATTCAATTTCTAAGACAATTAAGTTCAACAAAATAGTAAGTAGACATAATAAATATTATATTATATAATTATAATATTATATTATATAATTATATATATATATATATATATATATATATATATATATATATATATATACATATGACCATATATATATATATACCGCTGTAACTATTAATTAGTTTAGTATTTAAGTTATCTAATTTCACTATAAAAGTTTCTTTGAAAGTATAATAATTATGAAAATATAAAATGAATACCAAATTTCGCGATCTATTTAAAATCGTAACTTTTGATATTTAGAGAGCTCACTTGATTCAATTTTTAATATTTACAACTAGGATTCAATTTACAATTGAAGTTTTTTTAAATATTAATATTAATTATACATATATTATATAATATGTAAGGTACCACTGATCTCGGAGTGTTTTAATTTGGAGTGGTGATTTCGTGTTCAATATCAATTCTACTATTTATAAATAATTATTTAAATTAACATTGTGCGAGATCACCAATCTTGACGAGATCAACGAGATCATTGGAATCCATATGTAATACACTATTATATTATATATTGATTATATAATATAATATTATAATACTATAGTAAATATATATATATATATATATATATATTATAGATATTTTATGTTTATATCAATGTATATAATATACATAATGAATATACATAAAACACATCAACAACTCGTACAGAATAATTAGTTCAACATCACTGAATTAACATGATTTTTAATTTAACTTATGAAGTGCATCGTGGTATTGCAGTTTTCATAGATGGGTGCCAACGATAGTTTCTAGGCAATGTGGGCTATGATTTCAAACTGTGAATGATGTGTGTATGACAATGTTTATAGTTAGAGCTAGTATATTGGTAGTGATTATATTATATTATAAATTACTTATTTATTAATAAAATAATGTAGTTTTATAATAACATTTTTTATTTAACTATCTTATTTTATTTTCTAGCTTGACTTATGTTCTGTTTATAAACATATGTGAATATAGGTTATTAGCAATAAAACCCGCATTTTTAAATCAACGGCTACAGTGCACAGTCGACCCGATGATGCGTTTTAAGTTATAATGTTGAAATTTATAACACATGGCAACTTCATCGCATAAGCTCCATATCTGGTCATTTAGGAATTAAAGTAGTGGTCATATTTTCATCAGTTATGATTTATATATATATATATATATTGTTGTAATTGTATTAATTTAACATATACTTTCGCGTTCATTCAATCAGATTATAACCAGACCTATACATATAAATATATTTTCTAAACTCGAAATAAACTCTAAACTTAATAATTTATATTAAATCTATAAGTTTAGTTATAATCTTATTTGTATATATTATATATCTATCTAGATGACAACATCAGTCCGTTATTATCATTGACAAGACACTTCGAGATGAACAAGAGCAATCCATGTACTTTCGCCTTCTAGATAACAAATACGTTAGAAAATATTAACACTTACTAACTATTTCTACTATATATTTCGACTTTATATTTGCTTAAATAAAAAATAATCAATCAATAGTAGTCCATGATATTCAGTGACGTTACACCTTTGAGATTAACTCAGAAGCTGGCTCCACCTTCTGCGATACCAGCTTGAGGGATGACAACATCGACCTATGATCTTTCTTCTTCAAGATGACAATAACGTTAGCAAATATTTATACTTTCATCTATATATTAGATTAAATATAAACTTAATTCATCAACAGCAGTCCATGATATGTAGTGAATTGGTGCCTTAGAGATGACGATATTAGCCCATGACCTTTCTGCTTCAAGATGACCATAACGTTAGCAAATATTTATACTTATACCAAATATTTTGTGAAGCAAAGATATAACACTCCCTATATATGCAACGTAATTAATAAAAACTACATGCCGCTGCTAGTAGTAGTATCGAATCAATGAAATAGATATAGATTCGGCGCGTTTTAATACAACAATGTTTTCATTGCTCTATTAAATTACATGCAATATAAATTAGATTTTACTCGCTAAATAGATATGTATAGCATTTAAAACATATGTATCATATTGGTTTGTTATATATTAGCTATGAACACTTAGTTTTCATCATATCAATAATAATTTAAAGCATATTACTTTAAAAGTGTATAGTTTACGAATTTACATTATAAACAACACATAGTTCTTAAAATTAACACGCTATAGGTGGCACCAGGGTATTTTGTATACAAAATCGAATTACATGATTTTGCGTAAGTGTTATATATTTCCTCAGAAAAATCTTTTCTTATACTATATATTTACTTAACTGGGGGAAGCACCATTAGCATTACTTTCATAATTTGAATTTTTTGAAAAAATTAAGATAAATATTATATAGAAAATAAGTTTTATAATAATTTATGTATCATTTAATGTAAAGATTATACCTAAATTTTAATTATACCACCTACTATTATAAATAGATATTAATTATTGTGAATGATAGTTAATTTATGAGTTTATTATAAAGCTTTAATTATTATCGAATATAATACCAATTTTCACTTTTAACTGGCCTGCATTTTTTAACTTTTTTCAATAGGATGATATTCTGTCAATTGATTCTAGACTTATTTTTGACACTGATCTCAAATGTGAAAACCGTTGTTCTCAATCACGTCTAGTTTTTTTTTTATTCACCTTTCAAATATTTTCCAAAAAGTGAGATTTATAGAAAAAAAATATTTTTATAATTTTTAAAACCTTAATTATTAAACCTTAATTATTAGTTAAATATTTTATAAAATCATATAAATATGCCCGAATATATTTTATATATATATTCAAGTATACATTATACATTTAAAATATTATAAAATATGTTTACAAGTTGTATACAAAAATGATTTTTAAACTATGTACCCCACAAATATTTGATTATTTTCAAAAAAAATTAATAGGTCAATATTTAATGACAACAATTATAGAATACATATGTAATATATTTTTCTAGATAGATTTTTAACGCTCCTTTCAGATATGTTTTTAGTTTTTACATATCGGGTTTAGTTTTCTTTTTTTATTTAATTTATAACTATATTATATTATTAACCATATATTATACTTATTTATATATTATATATTAATATTTTATACATATAAATGAATATATTTATTTATGAATAAAATAAAAAATTAAGTTTCGGGTAAAAAATAATTAAGTTTAATTTTAAGATTTAATATATCATCAAGTAAATTCCAATAAAAATGGTTAATAATATAATATAGTTATAAATTGAGTACTTTTAAATACATTAAATAGTATAAATTAATAACTTAAAAAAATTGAGAAAAAAATCAAAAAAAAATATTTTAAATTGAAAAAAAAAAGAAAACTAAACCCGATATGTAAAAACAAAAAACATATCTGAAAGGAGCGTTAAAAATCTATCTAGAAAAATATATTACATATGTATTCTATAATTTTCTTAAATATTGACCTATTAATTTTTTTTGAAAATAATCAAATATTTGTGGGGTACATAATTTAAAAATCATTTTTGTATACAACTTGTAAACATATTTTATAATATTTTAAATGTATAATGTATACTTGAATATATATATAAAATATATTCAGGCATATTTATATGATTTTATAAAAAATTTTACTAATAATTAAGGTTTTAAAAATTATAAAAATATTTTTTTTCTAGAAATCTCACTTTTTGGAAAATATTTGAAAGGTTAATAAAAAAATAACTAGACGTGATTGAGAAAAACGGTTTTCACATTTGAGATCAGTGTCAATAAAGTATTATTATAACAATGCAAAATTGCGCAAAAAAAATATTTATAATATTTTGAAAAACTGGTCTTTTCATATCTATTAAAAACAGCCGCGTGAAGGTATTGCTTCCCCTTCAACTAAAAAATCTATCAATCCACAGCAGTCCATGATATTTTATAATGTGTCGCCTTCAAGATGACAACAGCATTCCGTGATAAGAAATGACGTGGTGCCTTAGAGATAACAATAGCAGTGATGTGACAACTTTGTGATGAACATAGAAACTGAGTAAAGCCTCATTAGATGCCGACTGATCAACGTACCAACCAGCATTTCCATCATGTATGCTAGTAGCATTATTCCATATGCAACATTATATTATATTTTATATTTAAAAGAATATGTAATAATATATATATATATATATATAGGAATAAATATTCTGCCTGAAGGAATATAATGAGAAAATTTAGTCATGACGACTTTTATATTGGGATATTATATTTTCGGTCGACGCTGCATGCGTTCAGGTGTGTTTAACGTTACTCAGTTGTGTTAGATGCAATTATTATTATCTATATAACTATTATTATTACATTATTGACCACTTAAATATAATTTGAAGGGATTTTTTAATGCCTGTTATTATTAAGTGTACTTGTTTTCCCCCCAAATAAAGTGTAAAATCGTTTCTTGAGTTGTCCTCCTCATTTGGCCTAAAATAATCATATCACAATGTATAAATGATTTATAATAATAATTTATTATATTTAAACTCTGTACACATTCGAGTGTGATCACATACATGCATACTTTTTCAATAATATATAATATATATATGTTAACACTATTAATATTATATATAGTAGGCTAGGTTTGTTTAGATTTAATTCTTTCCAAAATATCTGTCCAATATTTGAAAATTAATAAGTATAATAAAAATATATTTTTTACATTGATTAATATAAAACAATAATTGCATATATATATATATATATATATATATATATATATATAACTTATACATTTTATAACTATATATATATATATATATATATATATATATTTATATATATATATTTATATCTCTATATATTTATTTATAACCTATATGCTTTTATTTATAAATACTTCAGAATATTTACATGGATCATCTATATATAGACATAGATCTATAAATAGTTTCCAGCAAATAATATAATAGAAGTTTTGGGCGCAAATTCTATGCTTCAGCGCCCAAAGTACAATAAGATTGTAGGCGCAAATTATACACTTTTGGACATTGCAGCGGCCAAAGCACAATAGAACAATACAACTCTTTTTTGCGCAAATTGTCATCAGAGCGACGAATTAATTCCAGAACTTTAGGCGCAGTGCATCCAAAAGCGATGAATATATTGTTTGCTGGGTAATATATATATATAAATAATAATAATAAATATGTATTAGAAGAAAGTTGTAAATTATTTTCGTATGAAGTATTTAAATTAATTATATTGTTATTTCCTCTAAAGGGCTTCAGATAAAGATCAATATCTTTTCTATTCTGTCGCCCGAAAAAAATACACTTCTATTTCCATATAGGGGAAAGTAACCGAATACGGACACTCTCGGAATCTCAGAAACTATAAATCCTACAAAAAAATGTTTAATGAATAAAATATTAATAATTATAAAATAGTCTAAAAAGTATTTTTTATTTTTGAATTATACAAAATATTGCTAATATATCCAATAAACTGATTTTTTTATTACATTTTTAAATTTATGAAAAACATTTCAACTTAAAACATTCTCATGATTATACAAATGTATCGATATAAAATATAATATTATATTAATACAAAATAAAGCATTCTAAAAATTGTATTTTTAATTTCTATATTTGTTATCAAATATTCATTAAGTTATAAGCATATATATATAGAGGTCATATAAGTTCCTAATACGGACACTCTAAATGTCTTAATACGGACACCCTATAACCAATCAGTGCGCAGCGTATGAACAATTCTGATTTTCATAAAAATCGCATGCGTTATAATATTAATACCACTAATAAAGCTTTTCTAAAAAAAATATTATTTAGATACTTAAATTTTATTATTAATTAAAAAATAATAAAAATAAATAAATTATTAACTAATTAAATTACAATATATTTTTTATAAAACTAATTATAAATAACGTCATTTTAATTTTGCTGATTGATTCATCAATAATATATAGTTTATCTAATGGTATATAGGGTGTCCGTATTATAACACAGGGTGTCCGTATTCGGACATGGGTACCGAATACGGACACCCGTTATCTATGGAATTAAAAGATTAAATAAAATTTTAAAATTACAATAATATCTATAATCATATAATATTAATATATTGTAATTTTTTAATACAAATAATGAGAAAAGACCATTTATTGTTAAAGTGTCCGTATTAGGTTACTTTCCCCTATGGACTCCATTTTGATAAATGTCGATAATTTCTCGATTTGTGATTTTATATTTTAAGGATACTTATGAGAATTATTGTAGGTGCCTTGATGCCTACTTCCATGACTAAAGCAAGATAGTTCAAAAGTAATTTAAGAGAATTCTATTTATAAACGGAGTGAATTGCGACTTGGTTAATTATTTAGAATAACTTAAATTTAAATTTTCCGATTATTTATATTTAAATAGTTTGCATTGGACTGATGATGATGACGACGATTTAGACATAATATTCTATTTATAATCAATATTAACATTTAATTATCTCATCTCCATTAACGATAAATAATTGCATTTCTGTTTTAACATAGTTTTTTTGTTGTAAATACCGATATATATATTTTAAGAATACAGTAGAAGCTCGGTAACAAATATAACTCAACATACATATAACTCAACATCGTTTTTATAATCCTAGCCTATACATTAGATGTAAATATACATCCGATAACTCAACATTTATGAAAAATCAAAATATCACAAACATATATTGTTGGATTCGTATCTTTTACATGTAAAACTACATTGCTCAACAAATATAATTCAACATACATTATTCAACATGGTTTTATTTAATAATATATGGATATAAATATATAAACGTAAAAATACAATTACAATTATTATATTATCATACGAGTACTATTTTGAATGCATTTATGTGAACAAAACATTAATTAAGTCTATATATAGTCTATAGACTAAGTCTATATATAGACATTTTTATACATCCGATAACTCAACATACTCGCTAACTCAACATGAAAACTCGTCCCGTCAATGTTGAGTTATCGAGCTTTGACTGTATTTATATTATAAATATAATTGAATGCTAATTTTAATATAATAAAATACGAATCTTAAAACAAACATATATAATTATATAACTGAACTCAACATTATCTCGTCCTCATTGAATTCAATGATGTTGAGTCAACCTTGATTCTAGTAGGTCAACCTCGTCTACTTGTGTTGGAGAATGGGCATTTCGTGTATTATTCTTAAACTTCTGAATTTACTTCTAGTTATGAAAATAATAATAATAAACTATTGATTCGTAATGTCGTGTTATACTTAATCTATAGATTAGATCAGTATACTGAAGAAATGAACTCGGGTTAAACGAATAAATATTTACATGATAAGGTTATATTAAAAGGTTAGGATTACCTAATTATATATATATAATTTACCCTATCATATATATATATATATATATATTGGTAATTATATTATTATAAAAGATAACTATAAGCTTAACTGGAAGATATTGAGTTTTCTTTCATCCCTCTGTAATGAACCATTTTTATTTTTTTCATAAATTCTTTGAGGTTGGTAATATGATCTCATGGGGTGTTTTAAGCCCTTGTGCCCCATAGTTATGTGATAGTGCTATATTGAGTATTATATGTTATTCGTTGAATAATAATAAAAAATACAATAATAATTAATTTTATTTTACAAATTTCATAAAACAAAATATTAAGAGTCGTTAAGTTTAAATGTAATCCTAAGAATAGTGAAAACATTAGGATTTATAACATTTCACACGTCATAAATAGATAAATATTAATAATATATAAATAACTATACGCACATATATATATATAAATATATAATCCAATCTTGGAAATAAAAATAGTTAATGAATTTATCCAAATTACATTTATTTAGCCACTGTTATTTATTACCTCAATAATATATATAGGATATTATTTACTTTATATTACCTAAATAATATAATATTTAGAGTGTTAGGTTATTTCGAAGTAGATTGTATACATTCTCGTCATAATAGTCGTAGTGATAAGTGAATATTGACAATACGCCATGATTGCGTTTAGTACACAATTTCAGCCATGGTCTCGCGCGGTTACATAATACTTGAAGCAGACACGCCCATGCCCACGCCCCCTGCGTGGCGGACGTTCTACCTGCAGCGCCACGCAACGGATAGTTTACAGGTACCGCGCGATTCCGTCTGTCTGAACACCTGTTCGAAGTTTAGCGCGAAGTTCAGTTTAGGCGTTCTGTCGAAGTAGCTGGCACCGGAGATCTGGTAGTTGCCCAGCGTCGGTGTGGATATTTGTATCGGCTGAAAGAGGAGGAGGGAGATAAATATATATAGATATCACTTATCGTGTATGTTTAATAGTACATAATCGTGTATTTAAGGGTGCAAGCTAGGATTGTGTTTACCATGTTAATTATATATCTAGCTAAAATGCTAAGAATACTAAACTAATAAAGATAATGAAGTATGTTTTTTTTATTCAATAGATATTATTCTAATGCATAAAAGTGTTGACTTTTTATAAATATAATTTATTTAAAATGATGTAAACAACATTTTTTTTAAATAGTTGAAATATTTTTTTATTAAAAATGTGAAGTTTATTATAATTTATTTTAAACATATAAAGCACTCCGTATTCGGTTACTTTCCCCATAGATGTGTGCACTGATATTTATATATATATATATATTAATACGTGTTTATATATCATAGTAGAATGGTATGGTCATGCGAGTAGGGGAAATTAACCGAATACAGACACTCTCAGAAACCATAAATCCTACGAATTTGTAATTAAAATATTCAAAATTGTATAAATAGTCTAAAAAAGTTATATTTATTTTTTAATAATTAAAATATTTCTGATATATCCAAGAAACTGATTTTTGTATCACGTTTTTAAATTTATGAAAAAAATTTCAACTTAAAACCTTCTCAATATTATACAAATGTATCGATATAAAATATATCATAATAATAAAAAATAAAGCATTCTAAAATTATATACATTATTTCTATATTTGTTATCAAATATTCATTAAGTTATAAGCATATATCTAGAGGTCATATAAGTCCCTAATACGGACACCCTATACCAATCAGCGCGCATCATTATAACTATTCTGATTTTCATAAAATCGCGTACGTTATAATATTAATAACACCAATAAAGAAAAATATAAAATTTTAATTATTTAGATAATTAAATTGTATTAATTAAAAAAATTATTAACTAATTAAATTAGAATAAATTGTTCATAAAATTAAGTATAGATAATGTAATTGTAATTTTTCTGATTGATTCATAAATACTATATAGGTTATCTAGTGGTATATAGGGTTCCCGTATTATGACACAGGGTGTCCGTATTCGGACATGGGTATCGAATACGGACACCCCCGTTATCTATGAAATTAAAATATTAAATAAAATTTTTAAATCACCATAATATCTATATATATATATATAATATACTACTAATATATTGTAATTTTTGAATACAAATAATGATTCATAAAATATTAAGACCATTTATTATTAAAGTGTCCGTATTAGGTTATAACCTAGAAAGTATACTTTCCCCTATATCGTGAATAGAAATATACCGTATCCTATCTAATAAATCTGACTAATTTCATATATGAATTATAATTAATAATCTGATTATCAATAATAATCTATATTTATTAATTATTTAATAAAAATATAATTAGTATTAGAAAACAATAAACTCTACAATATTACAAAGTGTGTAATGAATTATATCAAAATTAAAAATATATAACATATATAATATAGTATAATCTATATATTAATATAATATAGTATTAATTCTCTATCGTATAAAGTGGATAAAATAGAATATATTTAAATAATAATTATCTAACTAAATATATATATATATATTTATCTACTAAAAACCAACAAATACTGGTACAATAATTATGAAGATAATTATAATTATTATATCATTTGAAAAAAAAATATATATAAATATTAGTTAACTTTATTAATACAATATTTTATTAAATTGTACATTATCTATTATTATATCTAAAAATAATAAATAAATTGTAACCTGTCCTGGATTTATTTTTGCACAGAATTTGCTGCCGGCGTTTTCATTTCTAAAAACAGCTAAAAACATATTGAAATTCAATTAATAAAACATACCAATCCATTATATTTAGAATTATATTTAAAACTAAAATAATACTTTCAATATTAATTTTGTATCACTCTTTTAAATACATATATGTATATAAACATTCAATATAATGTTATATATATATATATATATATATATAAATATATGTAATACATTATATTTAATTGAAATGTGTTAAAAGTATTATTTAAATAATGCTACTAACCACCACTTTCTGTATAGTTCTTTGAAATAATGATTGAGTCACCTTTTACGGATATAATAGATTTTCCCATTTCATCTGTGGTTTAATTATTAAATATAATACTTGAATATATATATATATATATATATATATAGTGAACGTCATTATATATGCTACATATTTGTATAGATGTGTATAATCATGTATAATCACGTTGTTTATTGTATGCTCATTAGTAATGATGACTAATTAATATATGACTAATTATCTGTTATCCAATATTAATAAATTAGTAATGACTCTTTACTAATGAGTCATTACTAATTTATTAATATTGGATAACAGATAATTAGTCATATAACATAATATAGATGCGTTTAATAATATAATTTATTTTATATTAATAAGTCATTATTGGTACCTATATAATATATTAAAACATATATTTTATATATAAATATATATATGCAATTATAAATATCAAATAAAATATTAAATTTTCCTTCTCATATATGAGAAATATAAATATTTTAAATATATGATAATTTATATTAAATATATATTCGTGTATATGTATTCATTACGGTATATAAATATATATATATATATATATATATATATTACGTAATTTATAGGGTACAAACATGGGTCTGCAGCCATACCCGGTAATTCTAAATCGTCTACCCCGAAAGCGATTTTCTCGGAGACCCCAGACTTGTGGGAGTCGAACTCGAACACGAAACTCACCACGGTAGTGCATCTCGGTAACGTGATCTGTGGGGTAGAGTTGGGGTTAGGGTATGGAGGGTGGGTAGGAGAGGAGTATGGGGTTAGGGAGGGGAGGGTAGGAGAGGAGTATGGGGTTAGGGAGGGGAGGTTAGGAGAGAAGTCTGGGGTTAGGGTATGGAGGGTGGGTAGGAGAGGAGTATGGGGTTAGGGAGGTGAGGTAGGAGTATGGGGTTAGGGTAGGGAGTGGGTGGGGATGATAGGTTAGGATTAGGGTGGGGAGGATGTGAGAGGAGTCTAGGGTTAGCGTAGGAAGGGGTGGGTGAGGAGGAAGTGGTCGGAAATATATGTGGGTGGGAATAAAGACGAGGAGTAGGAGGAAGAGGATGGTGAGGAGGAGATAGTGGATAAATATAAGTAGGTGAAGAAAAATATGAGGATGGATATGAGAAGGTGGTGGAATAGGAGGAGGGTTATGTGTGTGGAGGAGAATGAATAGTGAACATATTTGTAGGAGGTGGAGGAGTATGAGGAGAAGGAAGAGAAGGAGGGTAGATGTTGAAGAGGATGAGAAGATTAGGAGTAGTGATAATTAGGGCGCTGGAACGATAGTGTGTATGTAGGGGGACCAACTAATCAAAATAAATATTGTGGTAAAAGTTGGGGGGACCAATACATAGGAGGTACCCCTAGCTTTAAAGGGGGGGGGATATCCCCCCAGCCCCTCCCCTGTTGCAATGCCCCTAGTGGCAATGTATATCTACTGTATATAGTGTATTCCGTTATTAGTACCATTATAAACTATACCACTGCTGTACTCTTTACTATAGTCTCTAGTATAAATGTATACTGCTTAGTATAGAACACGTTATAGCTTACACGTAGGATGGGATATACATATAGTAATAGTATTGATATTGTGAGACAATACAAACTTATCACCTATCATGTACGTATCGGGTGGGAATATATATATATATATATATATATATATATATATATATAGGTATAACTATAGCTATAACCTATAGGTAGAAATATCTATAATTAAACTTAGATAATGGGTGACATATATGTTAATATATATATATATATATACATATACATAAGTTTAAAATCGACTGGTGGGGGCAATAAACCTATGACTAACCGTGTAAACAATAGGAACGGAGCAGTGACCTTTGCGGTACGGCCGCTTTCCGGTCAAGGCGTTGACCATGGTGTAACTAGCTGAACCCCGGGGGTACATACTACGGGCAAGGTCTACTTCCATCCATCCATCTATGAGTGATGTGCAGTGCATTAGTACTTACTTTAATTAATATGTATTGACATTAATCCTATAGATATATATATATATATGGTATAATGTATCCAGTGGATACTATCCACCTATCTAATATATCCATTAATCTACATGTGATGAGTAGTATATTTGTAATGTATATGGTATACTGTGTATAAGGGTTAGATGTGTAACCAACACAATAGTATCGGGCTTAGTTTGTGGACTTAACTGTAGATATATTATAGTATATAGTGAATATACTTAATTATAATTATATAAATAGGAAATAATGATTATAATGAGAACATTTGAGTACTGTATTACATATATAGGTAATACCCGCATTGATATCCATAATATTGTAATACTATATAGATCTTAAATAATAGTATACAATATGAATACTTTTTATATTTACTTTTATATAATTTAATTGCATGCCATATAGGCGTATATTAGACCTTATATTATACCTTATATAGGTATATATATAGGCATTTATTGGGATTTGTATACAAATCCCTATATATACGCCGTTTATTTAATTAATATCATTATTAAAGAAACTAATAATTTGTTAAATATATTATATTTTACGGAGTACGGCGTACGGATTACACATAGTATGTACACATATGTATATCCGTGTACGGTATACATACGAATAGCTAAGGGCCTTGTTTATACACTGCATACTCTGGTAAAACTATTATAATACTCGGTAAAAATAGTGTATACACATAACACTGTATACAGGTACAATATATATACAAAGGTTTTGCGAAGCAATCCTTCTGATGTATATATATATGTAGTGTGCACCCTCCGTTGATTAAATTACACGGTATAATGGTCAGTTATAATTACGGGTGTCACGAGTTCACGTGTGATGACGTAATAGAGCGTGATCGGAATGTATCGAGACGTCACGTGGTCGATACCGGCGGAATACCACGTGACTTTACATTTCTTAAATACGTCGCCGATATATGTAGGTAAATCTCGGTATTGGTGGTAGCTTTTAAATATAGTATTTATAAATGTGCCTATAAGCATTATTATACATATACAAGTATACGTATATATATATATATATATATATATATATATATATATTTAATATTAATCATTATATCAAATAGCAAACATAGTTATATGGAACGAATATGCGAGAAAGTGAAAGTATACTGCGCTAGTATTCAGTTCCCCCGCTGAGCGGCGCCGCTCTACTAACACGTGGGCACGCCGGGTTCCGGACACGTTGTCGTCGAGTAACGCGGGTAATCGCAAGCCCGTCGACGGTCGTTCCAGCGAAGGCCGCCAGGGCAAGGTCGTCCGTCGATAAGTCGGCCGCCCGAGCAGGATACGTAATGACTACAGGAAGTGCAGCTCTGGTAGTCGCCGTCCTTGCGATGTCGGCAGTTGCGGACGCAACGACGGGTCGAGTCCAGGTGGCGAAGTTGATGGATCAGATCCGAGTGACCTAGAGGGTGAATTTAAGTGAAATCGGTTTATTGAGGTCAGAAAACGAATACAATTTAACGAATACAATTTCTGTTTAAAATATATAAAATAATATAATAACAAGGATAGTATAATAATAGTAGTGTACTATAATAATAAGGATAGTATACTATCCTGGTGTACCAGAGATTATCTCGTAATCTATACTCACAAAGGGGTCTCTCCAATAAATATGGTAAATATAATATTTATTTATTGAATCGAAGATACAAATATTGGATAGAAATGACCCCTCGATAAGTCGTAGAATTTCACATGTTAATAATAACGGTGAGGGGCCTAATGCAATTGTCATATTAATAAAAAAATAAATATGTAATATTTTGTTCATATTTTTGATTTATAGTTTACTATATTGTAGAATAGTGCGTCATCGGGGTATTAGTCATAGTGTAGTATTAGTCATACCTGAGTATTAGTCATATTAGAGTATTAGTCATAGGTAAGTAGGCCAAATATGTCATCGCCGTTACCTTATGTTATTAGTAATAACAATAACAGTAATATATTTTCACGTGTTATTGTTATTTACGAGGAGTCATTTCATCGCATCCAATAACTTAAATGAATGTTTAACTTACAGCTACATAATATCCCTTCGTAACCTATCTTTCGGTAGTGGTGACGACGGATGTAATCTCAGATAGGCTAGAGAATGGTACTTATAAGTACAATATCCACTCTGACTATTTAACCTCTGTTATTACCATGTGGTATATAGTTTTACTCTATTATTACATTATTTATTAGATTACTATTTTCATAATTTTTACTATTTTAATAATGTTAATGTCATTATTAGTATATACTAATATCATTATTAGTATTATTATTATTTAAATGTAATCGCCAATAGAATTATAAAGAATATTAAAAATATATATTAAAGAAGTATCTTATGAATACATTAATTAAATATATCTATATATAGCTGTGATGGTCGTGGCAGTTATACCACGCGATATATAATACCATTGTTACATCTACCAGGTGATAGCGAGATAACAATGAGGCATTACATAACAATGAGGCCTCCATTACCTCACTCTCGTAACCCTAATTACACCCGCGGGTAATTGAGACTAATGGAGCCGCGTCCGTCAATCACGTCAATCTCGCACGGTGCACGTCGACCGGAAACAGGTATCTGCGAGCGATCTCCGTCTGAGATGCCGTCGCACAATAGAGCCGTGCCGCCCCCGAGAACAATAGAGAGCGGTCGGTTGCATAATCACGATCTCGCTCTCGCTATTGTTACACTTAAACCGAAGTGACGGCGCTATTGTCCGCTACCTTATTATCCGGTACTTTATGGTGATCACGTGAGTATCTATTTTATCACGTGTTTAACTATTTTATCACGTGGTTAGCTAGTAGATCACGTGTTTAACTAGTATATCTATTTTATCACGTGTTTAACTCTTTTATCACGTGGTTAGCTAGTAGATCACGTGTTTAACTAGTATATCACGTGGGTGGCTATTATCACCGGCGATACCGCGACGCGTGGATTATACGATTCGATCCATTTCGTTTTTAATATTATAATGGAGATATTGCGATATGATGCGAGATGATGCGAGATGATGTGAGGTGTTAAGAAATAACGCTAGATAATGATATATAATTCGATATTTACAACTCGCATTCAGATATATCATAATCTATTGATATTACTATAGTATATATATATGCATATATACCTTAATATATATACCTTCATATTTATAATATGATAGGATATTATACTTTATATCATCGATACAATTAAATAGTACACCCTCACTGGTATAAAACGTGACAAACCATAAATAACACAAAATAATAAAATAAAATAATATATATATATATATATATATATATATATATATATATATATATATATCTATATATATCTAGGTTCTATGGCTCAGTGGGTCCCGAATTCGACTCCAGTCAGTTCTTGTTTTTCTTTTGTTTATCAAGAACTTATCAAATGATAAATCAAACACAAGGACAACCATTACTATTTATTTTGTATTGTCAGGGGCCCTCACAGTTATTAATAACATGTACAAGTATATACTATGACTGTTTGAGGATTCCGTTTGTATCCGATATTTGTATATGTGTGTGATTCAATAAATAAATATTATATAATATATATTATATTACATAACTATATCTAAGATGGACGCTTACCTTTACACATATCCAGAGATTCTTCGTCCACCATTGCGTCCATACTGTGCGCATGTCTACTGTGTTCGTCGTGCTGACCTTTAGGGTGTGCGAGTGTGCCGTGTGTTAGTGTGCGGTGCGAAATGTTCTATCATCTAAGTTATTTAACATATATATATATATATCTATGACATTTATAAAATAAGAAGTATTACAAATTAAAATACGAATAATGAATGAAACATCGCCACTGTAGTGGTAGCTCCCGATAAGTTACACGCTAACGATATACCGTATAAGATGTGATACAGTGTTACATCACATCGTGTACTACGCTATTGTTTATCTAATGCAGTGGCTTATATATATATATATATAAGAAACCATTCCCCTGTAGGGGTGGATATCGTGTATACAGATTCAATGATTAGTAATCATGCGTTTAAACCGAATACCCGTCAAATGAGGTCTGCCCACCTAATATATACTGAGATGTGTACGAAGTGACTGGTATCCGTATAACTATAGGTATGAGGTATACAGGGATATAACTATACCTAAGGATGGAGTGTACATATATGGTATGTATACATACTATAAAATTGGTGGCTGTGAATCAAGGACACTTTTTCAGATGTACGAATAATATCTAATTTCTATTGTTTTTATAATACATATATGTTTACTATACTATTTCTGATTCACGCTCGGTGACATATATGTAACACTATGTGACACTATAGTTTATGATTACCGATTACGTAATACAACTGAACATTGGCCTATATATCACGACGCCTATTAATGTGTGCGGCTATTAATGTACATTGTAAGCTATAATATGTACATGCGAACCGACTAGCGATGACTATCTCATGGTTATTTGATATTCTAACATATATAATATATATATATATGTGTGAGTGTGTGTGTGAAAGAGAGTGTGTGTTTGTTAAATAATAATGTAATATATATATAAATAATAATTAATAAAATAAATTAATATAGATTGTTATGGCTATATATATATATATTATAAATAATTAGATGATAAATAATCTTATGTGTGTATACACAAATACACTATAGACTAATTGTACGTGTAAACGTAGTGAACGATGTGAATAGTGCATGTAGTACTATGTACTATAGTATAATATTAGTACTGCACCCTATAGGGTGTATATATAGGGTGTATATGGTATATATATATGTACCGTATAGGGTTTATACACTATAGTATACTATTACGTGGTGCATGTGGAATACTTAGCTAACATATACTTTACTATAGTAAAGCGGTAATTAAATACTTGATTAATTAATTATTACCAGAGACGTACGAGGCATATCAAGAAACACAATTAATTAATAATTAACTCGATATTTAAAATATCCATTTCATATTTACTAGTTTCATACCTACTGTACGAATAATGTATATGACATATGCGTACACATAAAGGTAGACGAATAATGTAAGTATTACAATAACGTATACGTATATAAGCGGTGGAATAACGTTGACAGCTTAAAATAAAACTTAACATATTAAAAAATAAATAATTATGAATTATCATAAATAATACTAACAAGTGCGTGTATACTAAAAGTATACTTCTTGCTAGTATACGCATTACCTATATACGCTACCTATATGCGGTGTGTATATATACGTGGCATATAGGCCACTACTATATATAGTATACTATAAGCGGTTACTAGCGTTGAGCCGAAACCATACTTGTGAATGTTCTAGAATAATAATCGCGTTTCTAGATCAATCGTGTAACATGATTCGCGTTAGATAATCGTAGATGCGGTGTTAGAGCGAATATTCGTCATAAGGGTGTCACCCCATGGGTGCAGCCCTACATTCGCTTATTACACCCGGGTTAAGTCGGCGGCTGGAGAGAGGGGTGGCGAGTCGAATGTAGGCAACTTTCCGATTACTAAACTTCCTCTATAGAACGAACGCTCGGGTATATAACGTATACGGTAGGTAATTATTATGTGTTCGCTATACGCATGTATGTGTACACCGTACATGCACACGTTATGCACATACATGCGTGCATGCGTGCATGTCAATATGTATGTGTACGTGTATTGATGCATGTATGTAAGTTATGTTGACGTCATATACGTGATATATCATAGTAATACGTATATTAAATATGATAGCTATACGCGTATAGCTATTTAGGGCGCGCTAGTGTGTCAAACGACGGAAGATGACTGAAGCGTCTGTCCGTCCGTGTATCTCGTATACTGTACGAACACTGTACGATACTCGTGAATTATCTCTCTCGACCCAGTTATATCATCGTAGCGTATCGTATTTCCTCGCGTCGTACCTTTATCATTCATTAACTTGGTGTGTGCCGCACACACCGACACACGGGCACACACGTGTGCGCATATTAATATGTTCTATTAACTTGCGAGGTCGCCTGCCCTCGTCATCTAGGTGCGTTATTTGACGGAGTGGGATTTCACGTATACGTCAGACTATATGATATAGTGTAGATTATATACTGTATATATACTTGTATGTTCTAGCATGTTCCATGAGTGAGAATGTATTAACGTATATGTAATATATTATATAATATTGCGCTTTCACACAACTACTCGCATACACACACATACACACACATATATATATATATATACACTGAGAAAAATAAATGGGTCATTGGACTTATATATATAGTGATAATGTGGGTTATTTGTCTGATTTTTCATGAAATGGGACAATGTAAAATATAACAAAGAATGTCATATTTTAAATAATATATCGAATGACCCATGTTTTATATAAATATGGGTCAAAATGATAATAATAGAAGGTATATTAGATAATAGACCTACCTTGAAATATAATATGTATATATACTAACTATAGATAGTAAACTAATTACAAGATACTTTATGTTTTATACTTATAATTTTGCTTTTTAATGATGAAAAACTTAATTAATTATCAACCCCATTCATGTAATAGAATCTCAAGTTAATGATGTATTAAGCATGTATGTAAAGGAGGAGGTGCTAAAGGAAGATATCAACTATACTCTTGTATATATGTATATATTTATAAATATAGGTTAAATTATTTCATTTCTTTTTTAACTTTTCTAATAATATATATATATATATATATATATATATATATATATATATATATATATATATATATATGATAAATATATTTATATATATATATATATATATATATTATAAATATAATATTACGATGTATAATGTATCATTATATATATGTTATGTATTAAAATATTATAATGTATTACAAAGTGTAGTTGTATACGTACACACGTACAATATACGTGTATGCGATGCACGACGACAATGTACGTTGTACATTGTGTACATTGTGTACATTGTACGTATTATAAGAATGTATACATTGTACACAAAGTACGTCGTACAACTATACATAAGTATACACAAGTCTACATAGCGGATGGGACTCGATGCGAGGTATCTTGAGTGACAGACATGTGACACGCTATATCGTATACCCACTCCAACATCCCATAATAATTATCGAACACATCATTATCGATTAGATTAATCTACGTACTTATTACCTTATTTACACTATAGTGCAAATATATATATATATATATATAAACTATTACCAATGATATTGTAATATATAATTGTAATTACATTTAAACATTCCACTTCCATGTAATTAAAATAACAGCTTACTATACAAATAATTGTATTTGTAAAAATACTATTATATTATAATTTAATAAAAATCTCTTCTTATTTTACTTTTTCACATTTATCGGCGAGTACAGATTGTATAAATAAGTTCACATATGATGTATTACATACTATACTATACATATATCTAGTTATTTTAATTATAATATAATATACATATATATATATATATATATATATATATATATATATATATATAAATAATTATATGTATAAAAACCATATACATTAAAATAGTATATATAGCTCACAAAAATTAAAATAGTAAATAATATTTACTAAATATAGTACTTTATAATTACATATACTTAAATAAACCATATTAAAATATATTACATATTTACAGTTAAATTTTCAAGTATGTATTCTATAAGTTTTACAAACTTATATGTTTATATTAATAATAGGTAGTGTTTATATTCATTATATATAATATAAGCATATATGTTTATATCAAGTATATGTATGTACCATAGTACAAGATACGTATATATATACGTATATATATACGTATACGCATCATTGATTAATGATTAAAAAGGGTTCGATTAAACTGTACCAGACTAATAGTAATATATTATATAGGTATTAGAAATACATACAAACGTTAGTTTAGAGTTGACAATAATATTATAACGAATAGTAATTGATTATTAAATTTAAATATTATTTAATTATCCGTTATATATAATAAATAGCACTGATAATAAGGTACTTACTAGCAATTGTGGAAATAACTATAAAATATACGCAGACGAGTAGAAACTTAAATAAATGCATATTTTAAAAACCACGAGCGAAACTATATTACGTTTTCAATAAATAAACTCGTACATCAAGCGCAGCCGACTTTTATTATTATTCTAAAGCGGCGCCGACCAATCGGATCACTCGCGTAGATCTCAGCCGCGGCTGTCAATCACGGTGATTGATTCTCCGAATTCGCCGTCGTCGTCGTCGTCGGGTTGTTATAATGTGACTACGACGTCGTTAAGTGAATGCATAGTCACGTGCTATATGTATACGTGTATGTGTGTGTGTATGTGTGTGTGTATATACGTGACATGTATACATGAATACCGTATAGGCTACCGTGTATGCAATACGTGTAATTCTCATCTACCCGTCATTAAATCACCGTTTGCAGTGATAGAAGGGCGTGGAAGATTTGATGTTTCGTGACCGGTTCGCACTTCACGCGAGAGAGGTCGCAGCCATACTTATCATCTTTGGTGATTATCTTTCAGGTGTAGTGTCGGTGTTAGTGGGCGTGTGCGCGTTTGTTTACGTTACGCCTTCGTTAATAACATCGTAATCGGTATTTCAGATAAGTTACTTAAGTGATTTCGAAAAAACTAGATCACATACTTAGCCACGTAAATACACGCACACAAACTTGTACATACTTGTATAACAATAACAATAATAACTTAGCTATATATATATATATATATATATATATATATATACATATATATATATATAATGCCACCTACCAATACACTTATTCTTTGATGCTGCAGCATACATGTATTACAATTTAATACAAATGGTGTTTAAGATCTTTAACTACATAATTCTGAAATATTGTTGCATTACTTACATTACCGACATTCCAGAATGTACGATTGTATATACATGTGTAGAAAGTAATAGCCCGGTATCAAACCTATAGGAATATACCGAATATTATCACTAAATAAGTCGGTTATGTTATCGAATTCCTTAAGGGAGTATACTCCCTTAAGGGGGTATCCCACTACAAGTATTTCCGGCAACTTACCGAAATATTTTAAATTTAAAACCATTTTCTATCTACAAGTTAACTACAATTTTAATGGGAAACCCCATTACTTTCCGACAACTTGCCTGAAATATAATAACTTTATAGGGGTATACAATTACAACTTTATAGAAAATGGTTTTAAAGTTACAATATTTCCGGGAAGTTGTCGTAAAATCTTGTAGTGGGATACCCCCTTAATACATTCTTTATATTCCTGTGGTGTACTATTGGTTCAAGACTATAGCGGAAAGTGAAAAACAAGCATCACGCCTACTCATTACATTGTTTGACTTGATTGAATATAATTTTCACATATAAAGTATACTGTACCGTACATAATGTACCCTACAGTGTACGACGTACAATGTACAATGTATACATTTTATCACACTGTGTACAGTGTACATGTAAGATAACGCCTTCGTTGAAAGTTATCTCCACGCATGTGTAAAACCGCTAAGAGAAGAATAACTCACTAAGGCGTATCATCAAAGACTGTTCTGAGGAAAGTAAAAGTGATTCGTAAAATCTGTTACCTCGTTATCTCTAGATATCAGCCGCAATCATTCGATAGTTAATTCGATATAAATACATACATAAATCAGGTTTACTATTAAATGTTGTAAGCATTATATAACGGTGAAGTTAATAAACAAATGTATTTGTTTTTAGCGAGAACTTCACCAATCATCATATTCAAGATAATATATATTATCATGAGTTAAAGAATGTAAATATAAATAATAAAATGTAAAGAATAAAAATATGTATCAATATGTATAGTTTAAAAATAAATGATGTAAAATTATATAACAAAATCATAGAAATTAGTTGAATTCTGAATAATAAACTATAAATGGATTTCAGAACAAACAAAAATAAAAAATAAAACAAAAAAACTGAAAGATATAGTAAATAGTATATTTATAATATCTGTATATTTATATACTTATATTCATGTATACATTGTATATATATTCATATATATATATATATATATATTATTTAACTATGCACAATAAAGTCTCGCTTACTCGGACTCGTATGAATCGATATATGTATCCAAGATATCGAGTTTCTGATATAAAAAAGTAGTATTTCAACACCTAACTATAGTTATAGCATTTGTAAAAGTATGATTTATCGGGGTTTTAGAATTAAAAGGAATAATTTATATGTATATGTATATATATATATTATTCTCGGCGAGAAAATATTAATTATTTCTATATTTATTTGATGTTGATTATAAGTAATTATATATTAAATCATTTTTTATTTTTTATTAAAAAATATTTTATCAACTTAATGTAATATAATTATATTAACAACACACATAAATAAAACTCTTCTAACAAAATATACTTTGTTATATATAATAAGTATCACTATATACATATGTGTATGTATATAGGGGAAGGTAACATAATACGGATACTTTAACAATAAATGGTCTTAACTTTTTATGACTCATTATTTTTATTCAAAAATTACAATATATTAATATTATATGATTATAGATATTATTGTGATTTTATAATTTTATTTAATCTTTTAATTCATTAAATAACGGGGGTGTCCGTATTCGGTACCCATATCCGAATACGGACAGTGTCCTGTCCGTCGGACACCCTGTGTGATAATACGGAAACCTTATATACCACTAGATAAACTATATATGATGTATGAATCAATCAGAAAAATTACAATTACATTATCTATAATTAATTTTATGAATAATTTATTCTAATATAATTAGTTAATAATTTATTTATTTTTATTATTTTTTCAATTAATAATTTATTTATTTTTATTATTTTTTCAATTAATAATACAGTTTAATTATCTAAATAATAACAAATTTAGATTTAGATTTATTGGTGGTATTAATATTATAACGCACACGATTTTTATGAAAATCAGAATAGCTCATACGCAGCGCGCTGATTGGTTATATATATATACACTCTATAGAGTGTCCGTATTAGGGACTTACATGACCTATGGATATATGCTTATATCTAAATGAATATTTGATAACAAATATAGAAATTTTATATATAATTTTTAGAATGCTTTATTTTTTAATAATATTATGTTATATTTTATATCGATACATTTGTATATTCTTGAGAAGGTTTTAAGTTGAATTTTGTTTTCATAAATTTAAAAACATAATATAAAAATCAGTTTATATCATCAATATTATGAATAATTAAAAAATTAAAATAATTTTTTCATTATTCATTAATATATTTTTTGTAGGATTTATGGTTTATGAGATATATCTATAGAGAGTGTCCGTATTCGGGCACTATCCGTATTCGGTACTTTTCCCTACATATATGTTATAGCATATTATTATAGTAGTATACCATAGTATACTATAGTATACTACAATAGTAGTATAGTGGTATACCATATACTATTCGTGGCACAAATACACGTATGCCGATGTCGCTTTATTCCGCGATGTAGTTACAACGTGTATAGGTTGTCGAACTGAAGTATGTTACATCATCATCGTGACGTCATCGCCTGTATCGTTGTGATCACGTGACTACGTTAAAAACTTCACTCGGGCGATTATTAAATATTGTTTAATTCTCCGCTTGCGGTGCACCTTAAAGGTGGTTCGTTTTTGGAAATAGTATACTATATATATATAATAAACGCTATATATAGCTATAGCGTGCATCCTATACGTGTTACCACGTGGTCACGCCTGTTACGCATGCGCTGGCATACATTGTTTTCTTTTAGTGTTACGTTTTTCTCTCGACGTTAAGAAATTATTTTTTTAAATAAATAAATAATTCATAATTATAATAACGATATTATTATTTATATATATAACAGTAAATTCGAATATAATTAATTTAAACGTATTCCGTACTATACGGACCATATATAAGCAATAAATAATAAACTTCCGGTGGCCACGGATTGTTATCTATAAAAAAAGAATCAATTTATTATGGAATCATAATGCACCATAATTTCATAAATAATAAATATATACAAATATTATAATCTCTAATCTCTGATCACTTCGCTATCCTATTTGTTTTACAGTTAACAGTAGTGCACAATACTCGACCTCTAAGATACTTTCGAAACATCTCCTCTATAAATCAACCCTTGTTTGTTAACTCCGTGTTTGATCATATGAATAATATTACATCTCCGCTCTCTGATCCTGACACTCTCTTTGACGCCTTCAACACGGCGCTATCTAATTCTCTTGACTTTTATGCTCCCTCAACTACTCTTACCCACCGTAATCATCCCAAATCCCCCTGGTTCAACACTGAACTCACCAATATGAGAAAGTCACTTCGTCGTCTACAGTCCATTTATGCTTCTACTAAAATGAACTCAGACCTGTGTTCCTTTAAAGTATGTCGCTCATTATACAGGAAAAAACTCCTATCCACTAAATCATCATACTTTACTAACTTGCTTTGTAAATATGGCACCTCATCTAAGCAAGCCTACATGTAGGTTGCAACCTATCATTCACCTTAGTAGGTAAATCAAAACCCAGGCACCTTCCTGACCAACCGGATACAGTCATCTGCTCCTCCTTTGCTAATTTCTTCCAGAATAAAGTATCGAACATCATAGCTGCTCTCCCCAATGTGAATGTTGATATCCTCATTCTCAACTCATATTCACTAGCTTCCCATAATCACTGGTCCTCCTTCACTCTCCCTACTCGTCCATATGTGCTCTCTCTAATGGCATCCCTAAAATCCAATTCCCCACTCGACCCTATTCCCCTTACTTTACTTCGTACCCTTTCGCCATTGCTAATTGAACCCATAACAATGATCATTCATGCGTCCCTTATTACATCGATCGTACCAAAGTCTATGAAACACTCATATATCACCCCAATTATAAAAAAAACTACCCTTAGCCACTCGAACCTGTCGAGCTATCGACCCATCTCCCAGCTTTCATCAATCTCTAATACCTTAGAGCGAATTGTATCTGCTCAACTTATTCACTATATCACTACCAATTCAATTATGGATAAGTTTCAATGTGCTTACTTACCCATCGGAGCACTGAATCAGCACTGAATCTTATCATTAATGATCTACTAATATCCCTTGACAACAAAGCCCCGTGCTACCTTGTGTTACTTGACCTATCCAGTGCCTTTGACACCCTAAACCATGACATTCTTTCTTTACGACTCAATAAAATCGGTATTCATGGTCAAGTACACAGCTGGTTTATGTCATTCTTTTCCTTAAGGTCCTCTTCAGTGAAAATCAACTCATCATTCTCTACCCCGTTTATCAGCACTCATGGTGTTCCACAAGGCTCCGTGCTTGGTCCTTTACTTTTTATTATTTATATTTTACCCATACAATCCATATTTCGTAAATATCCTTACATCCACTACCATCTCTTTGCAGATGATCTACAAATTTATACTTATTTTCCCATTTCCTGTGACTCAAACTCAATTCAACTGTCTATTTTTAACTGCCTCACAGAACTTACTGACTGGTTCTCCCATAATTCCCTATCACTTAACATGACCAAAACTGACACCATAATTATCTCCAGACCTACCTACCCCCTAATCATCACCCACCCCTTTCTACTAGCCCTCCCTACATCACAATCCATAACAACTCTTGGTTTCACCATCAACTCCCACCTAGATTACTCTGACCACATATCTATAATGATTCGCAATGCCAACTATTTTCTTTACAATATTAGAAAATCACGTAATAAATTGACTTTTTCAATGACTAAAAGTCTAATACACTCGCTAGTCTTCAGTAGACTCATATACTGCTGCTCACTTCTATGCAATCTACCCCTAAAGCTTATGCTTAAACTTGAGAAGATACAATGACGTGCTATACGCACCCTATATAAACTGAAGTTCTCTTCAATAGTATCAATATCGACTCTAATGCGATCACTCGGCTGGCTTAAGTTTAGATATCTCTGCAGGTACAGACTACTATGCATCACCCATAAGGTGATACATCTTAGATCTCCCGAGTACCTAGCTGACTTGATCAGTATGCATACCCTTAGTCGAGCTAGCAGGAAATGTCACACGATGAAAATTGTGCAACGCTCGACTATCTCTGCTCACTCTGAATCTGCTTTCTCTGTGGTAGCTCCAAAATACTGGAATTCTCTACCATATGACATTAGGTGTTTGAAATCCTTGTCACTAATTAAATGTAAACTCTCCACGCACCTATTAACATTGTAACCTACCCTCCCTTTTCCTTTATTTTTATTGTACTTTATTTATTTTATTTTTGTTTCCTTCTCATGACGCCCATAACCACCACGTGATTTTGTAGTCAATAAAATATTTTAAAATAAAATAAAATAAATAATAACTCTTATATAAATATATATATATATATATATATATAACTCCATATATATATATATATATATATATATATATACAACTTATCTTACTAGGTCGAGCTTTATCGGCATAACATGATACGTTTTCTCCATTAATATATGTCTCCCATCGCCATATTCAGTTCATAGGTAGTGCATCGGCTGTCGTCTCTAAGTTGCGCAGTATACGTCTTCTGTAGCCGTCCAGGTTTTCGTTGCCCATGTAGAGGTTCCCACAGAAGCACTTATCTGATCAGTTCTTCTCTGCTTCGCCAACAATGGCATGAGAAACGAATCCTATGTTCTCTAATTGTAATCGTTATCTTCGGGAGATTTCCATATAATTCATTATTATACATTATTTATAATACGTATACGTAGGATCTTGACATATGTTATTTAAAGCAGCGCGTGGCATTCTTGTATAGGCCTCATCAATCTTTTTCAAGATGTTAATGTCCATGTGCTGGAACCAGATACAATTTTAGATACAATGGAACCAGATACAATCCTTAAGGATGGATTCGACTGCGGCCCTAAATAAATTTGTATTCAGCTTTACCGAGAGATTAGTTTTCCATATTGACGTCGTTAGTGCGGCACACGTATGTCCTGTCCTTACAGTGATGTCATTTGTTTAGTGCGGCACATGTATGTCCTGTCCTTACATTGATGTCATTTGTATAGGTCGGCACATGCCTGTCCTATCCTTACAGTGATGTCATTTGTATAGGTCGGCACACGTATGTCCTGTCCTTACAGTGATGTCATTTGTTTAGTGCGGCACATGCCTGTCCTGTCCTTACATTGACGTCATTTGTTTAGTGCGGCACATGCCTGTCCTGTCCTTACATTGACGTCATGATCAGTAGATGCGACAGAGCTTCTAAGATATATATATATATATATATATATATAATAATACATAATAATAAAATCTGATTTTGCAATTGCCTGGGTGAAGGAAGAAGCAGAGTTTATCAATTCTTTCACCCATTTATGATTACGAGGAGAACAAATTATAAGGGAATATAATTAAAAATAAGATTTATATATATATATATATTATATATTATGTAGTTAATTTCGCTTATAAGCGTATACATGTATAGTAAATATGTAGGTACATAGGTACATAGGTACATAGGTACATAGGTACATAGGTACATAGGTACATAGGTACATAAATAACTTCAGTGTCCTACTATAAACTCCGCTAAACCCTGCCACGTAAACGTATTGATTATGTATCACTATGGTGAATAATTAAATTAATGAATATATTAAATTATATAATTATGCGATTAAAATTATATTACTATATTGCCTATAGGCATATATATCTATATGTATATTATATATATATATATATATTACATGATTACATGATTAAGCGATTAAGCGTAGTATACTAATATATATATATACATTATTATTTGTATTACTATTACTATTATTATTAATATTATTAATATCAGAATTATTATTATTAAAATTAATATTAATCTTCAATCGCACTATATATATTTATATATACTATAGTATATATATATATATATATATATATATATATATATATATATATATATAAAAATCAATTTACAAATGTAGTAAACTACTGAATATATTCATAATCAATTCTATATAGTAGAATACCTCTGTATACCTGTATTACATCGGCAATGGGCAATCCTTAACAATTGACACACACCTATATATATATATATATATATATATATATATAGGTCTGTGTACATCCTATAGTATGTATATGACAATGGGCAATACTTAGAAAATGACACACACCTATACATATATATAACCTATATATATATATATATATAGGTGTGTGTATATACGCCTATATATGGGTATAATAAACCCGATACATTATCGCTAGTGATTGGTTGTATTTATATTGTTTATTTGTGTGCATATCAAGTTAGCAAAGTTAGTTAATCTAGCAACGGATAGTAAATGTTAAACATATTATTATTATTATTATTATTATTATTATTATTATTATTATTATTATTATATATATTAAATATATTTTTTTATATATTCTAAATCCCTCCATATGCGTAAATTATATTTTATTATTACATATGTATTTTTTTAGTCATTTTATTATGTGTTCATATAGTTTTGAATATATATCAATACACTGTTTATTAATTAGAATTTTGTGAATAAATAAATTATACTACTATTACTACTAACAAACTTTCAATAAATACGATGAAACTTACATGTATAAAGAAAACAAATAAATAATATTGAAAATATTTACCATAACATGTATCCATTATAATTGTATGACACTGTAAGCGGCTTTCAGTGTATATATACATATATATATATACATATATATATATATATATATATATATTTATATATAGCAGTACATATATGCGTATATCTAGATATACAGATGAAAGCACTAATGCAGATTATAAACGCTCTCATGTTATTACCGCTGTATTATATATGTACATACACGTGATACTCGTTACTCGTCACGTGATACTCGTCACGTGATACTCGTCACGTGATATCACGGTTCGTATACGTATCATACGTTCGTATCACTATAGTGCGACGCGTATTATAATTTAATTAATTTATTATACGTCGCATTTATTCATGAACACACACACAAATAAACACACCGTGGTCATATAATAATAATAATCATCATCAGATTGGTTCCTCGTAATATATGAATATATATATATATATATAGCTAAGGCGTCAGACACAAAATCAGTAGGAAATGGTTCGAGCCTCGTCATTACCATTACAATAGGTCTTAAATATGATTTAGAAGTGATATTATATAATTGTGTATACATAAATGATCGGCTCTCGTTAAAACTATGGATGACTTAACATGAGAGCGGCTTCGAAGGGACATTAAAGCCATATATGGTTATAAGTGAAAACTTCATCTACGTTTCTGGGATGGGATGAAAGGACTCCACCAAATAAAAATAACAATAACAATATGTATCTATAGATTCTATTTATAGAATGTTATGCGATTAACAACCCGACTCATGTATTACACGTGTCACATCAACTAAGTAGTAACATGTATATACACTTACACGTAAGTGCGTACACACTAACGAATATACGCGTCACAACCTAGCATTACATACACCTGTCACTCACTCTCGCTTTAGAAGCTACACTCTAGTGCTGACACCTAGGTATACCTGTACCTAATTGGGTTGTTCACATGCGAGCGTATCTAAATGACCAACTCATAATTGACCGAAGTGATAAATGATGACCATTAGTGGTCTATATATAATATTATACTAATTATTTATTGAATCAAGTATACTCAATCGTATATAAATGGACCCCTCATAAATTCGAAGACATAATTACTCGAATCTATATTTTTATATATATATATCGTAAATAACTGTGAATGACAATAACAATATAATATAAATAAGTCAAACAAATCTTGTATTTCGTTTATTGTTTATTAAATTCTTGATATACATAAGAGACAAAACAAGATTCACCTGGATTCGAATCTGAGGCAAGTGTCTTTCCATATTGTGACTATTATATTCTGGGCTATATATATATATATATATATTTCAAGTAATGATTGTGGGTGATTTTAACTATCACTTTGATTCTTCTTCTCAACCACATTCTTTATTTAAGCAGTTGACCGCATCTCTTTGTTTACATTAGTGATGTAAATTATTTGGATAATTTAATTATCCTCCTAATAATATATCCAGTGGGGTTCCTCGGGGTTCGGTTCTCGGGCCTTTATTATTTTCTCTTTATTTTCATCCTCTATCTAATATTATTACTAAGTTATCTAATATTAGTTACGATATATATAGTGATGATATACATCTTATCATTAAACTTCATATTAAAACGCCTACGTCTAATTTGAAACTCATAGAATGTACTTCAGAAATTATGAATTGGCTTCTTAAAAACGATCTTCTGGTGAATACATTTAAAACTGAACTACTGAACGTTTCTCGAATACAGACTATTTCCCCATATTCCCCTACCTTCTGATTCATTCATTAACCTCGGCGTAATTATGGACAGTAAATTATCTTTTGATCAGCACATGAATGATATATCTAAGTCTGCAAATTACAATGTACGTAGAATCGCTCATATTAGTAAATATTACTATACGCGTATTACTAGAAAACTAATTAATGCTAGAATAGATTACGGTGGATCACTTTTTAGTGATATAAATAGTACTGATATAAAAAAGTAGACAGGATTATTCGCGCTTCTATACGACTTATTTATAATGTTAATAGCCGAGACCATAATATTACAGATAGATATATACCTATGTACCAATATAATCGTAAGTGGCTTTCATTGACAGAAAGCGATGCATAAACTATGATTATTATTGATATGCCTAGCACAAACAACTTTATTAAAAGGTAAGCCTGGATATCTAAACAATCTCTTGAAACGTCGAGCGAGATTGAGCCAAGTCAGAACATCGGATGCTGTTCCATTAGACGGAGGTACTACATGAAGCGTATTCAGCTCTCGTGCCTTATTCTCCGTTGTTCCTCTTAACTGGAATATATTACCATATGATCTACACAAGATCCAATCATTCTATTGTTTTAAAATTAAATTGAAACATCATTTAAACTCTTTATAATAACTTTTTATATATTGAATATGTTCGTGTTAACTATAGTTAACTAAGAATTGTATACAATTCTTTTCAATTAATTCGCTTTATGTTGTTTATTTGTTAGTTCTTTATGTTGTATACACCAGTGAGGACTCTCGCTAAATTCGGTGTTTTTTCAATAAACCGATTCATTCATATATATATATATATATATATATATATATATATATCATTCATGTATTATACATCTAACTTAATTATATATCTGTAAATATATGCATTATGAATATGAATAAAATGTCGTCAGAATCCAGAATATAGAATACATTTAACTATATTATTAAGGGCCGGGAAAACCTTCGCATTTTGTTGTTGTTAAAAATGTTATATTAATATTTTAAAATATAAAAATGTATCTTTAATATGGTATGTAAAGTTTAAAATAATAGTAATTCACAGTATTTCAAATCGAGTTTTAAAACATAGTCCTGTAAAATATATTAGATAAAATTTGAGTAATATTTGTGTTCAAATATTCAGTTATGAATCATAACTTATGATACGTTTTATTTTCATTAATTATAATATTAATATTTATCTATAGATCTACATCCAGTTATCAAGCAGGGAGTGGCGAATTACAATACAATTATATGTCATAATAAAATATATAAATATCATAAATGTTTTGTTATTTTTTCAATATAATATTGATAAAAACTTTAGAAGGTAATAGGCTATCTCAGAACTTTTTTTTTTAATTTTGTTGATTTTCTAACTACTACTACTTTTGCCAATTGCTTCAATCATTATACACAATTCTGAGTATATATATTATATTATTGATAATAAGCTATCCTATTAGAATGTCATAATTTTATTTTTAAATATACTAATTATAAATATTATAAAAAAATATTATGAAAAAAACAAACAAAAATACAATACCGATAACTTGTAGATGTTTATATGTTTAGATATAGGATAGGTTTCATATATATGATATTTAGATAACTATATGTACAAAAAGTAGGTGATTATATGCATTTGTGTAAAATTAGTAGTATGTTTAGTGACCCTCGTTTTCCCTATATTTTACATGTAAACTCGGCAAGGTTACCCCGGCCCTTAAGATAATTTTATATGTCTCATTTTGTATATATATATATAGATTATTATTAATATATTGGTGGAGTCCTTTCATCCCATCCAGGAACTTAAGTTAATCTAATTATATGCAGTTTTCACTTATAACCATATGGCTAAAATTTCCCTTCGAAGCCGATCTCATATTAAGGCAGACAAGGTGTTAACGAGAGCCGATTGATCATTTATTTATCTGTTTATTAATATGTTTATTATTAATGATCATTTATGTTTACACAATTTAATAATATAAATTCTAAAATCTATGTTAATGGTCCGGAGGGGCTTGAACCCGCGCTATACTGCTTGCGTGTCTGACGCCTTGGCCAACTAGCCACACAGGCAGTTATATATATATATATGTATAATTATAAAATTTATAATTATACATATCTTATATAGGTATACCAATATTTAGTTATTTTAAATATGTATTACATTTCATAGGATATGTATATATATAAATACGCACACCTATATATATATATCGAGGTAAGATATTATCAGTTTTCATTGATACAATCGAGTTATAATTACCGGGTTGGATAAACTTCTGACTCCGCGTTTATTTTAAGAACAACGCACAATGAACACATCAAAGACCGACGCATCACATTCCTAGTGTGTGTGCGTGCGTGTGTGTGTGTGTGTGTGTGTGTGTGTGTGCGGGCGCGCATTCACACGCTAATTATAGTATGTGTGTCAGACACGTACTCCTATAGGATCTTATAAGATAATACGTATGCCATTGCAATGGTATTCGGATATGTAATGTATACGTATGTATATATGGACCCCTCGTAGTTATTTATAACATGTATAAGTATGTGACTTCTTGAGGGTTCAGTTGTATCCGCTATTTGTATTGTATTCAATTTGTATTCATATTGTATTGTATATATATATATATATATATATATATATATATATATATATATATATATATATATATATGTGTATAGGGCGCGGGTTATAGTCACGTCCGGACTATTACAATAGATCTTTAAATAATATTTAGAAGTGATCTTATATAATTGTGATTAAATAAAAGATCGGCTCTCGTTAAAACCATGGATGCCTTAACATGAGAGCGTCTTCGAAGAGACATCAGAGCCATATATGGTTATAAGTGAAAACTTCATCTAAGTTCCTGGATGGGATGAAAGTGCTCCACCAAAATAAAATAAAAATAACAATATATCTATATATATGCATTCATGCTATATAGATTATACTGTTTATATACGTATACATTAATATTATCGCTAATTATAATTACCATTGTTATTGTCGAGTGCAAAATTGTCCTTGGTATTGTTTAGCCTATGTCCGTCACGATAGAGAGATACGATTACTTCACATAGTTATACCGTTAGTAGGCCTAGTTATAGTGTCATAATAACCTATTGTTTCCAGCCTCGGTGTCGTATACTATTGTATTAAGTAGGCTATAGTATTATTGAGTGGCCTGACACAGCCTGTGGTCAGATAATGATCCTATTGTAGTGTATTGTTCACCTATATGCGGGGTTAGTTAGCCGTGAGTTATTAATTCTCCGTGGGTTATTAATTATTATTCGTTGAGCATTCTCTGTGACATTGCTCACGAATAAGATGTTTGTACACTTTATATTATGTAGAATAGAATAGAATATATTTATTGAGTTTTTAATTAATCTATTCTTTCGTAATGTTATTTATGCATTTCATTGTTCGTATTGCTACTCCTCAGAAGGCATTCAATTAATATGGCTGCTTTTATATCGAATGTGATTTTATTATTTGTTATTTTACATTAATTTGGAGCTGCTTATTTGAATGATTTATAATAACGTATTATTAATAAATGAATATATATTGAAAAGTATGCTTTTCAACTTTCAACTTCATATGTGAAGTTGAAATAGGATTTCTAATGATTGTACACCATCGTTAGAAATTACAAATTGTATATAAATTAATATAAATTAATAAATAATCTTTACATTCTATAGATTTATATATAAATATATAAATATATATATATATAGATTTATTTATATATATATATATATATATATATATATTTATATATACATATGTATGTGTGTAATGGTATATAATATATATTATATATGGATATGTACGACGTGCATTGCACGTATACCTACTATAGTATATTACCGTATATGACCTTACCCACTACGACCTTACTTACTACAGAAATATATATATATATTTTTGTATATATGAAAATACAAGTTCAACCGGCAGCTATAATTACTACACATTACTCTGTAATGATGATGTATCCATCAGTACATCATCTCTATAGTAACACTATAGTGGTTATGTCACGCCCCATAGTGGTTATGGCACGCCCAGTGGGCGTCGCCCACTCGTAAATATATCGACACATTAACCTACACATGCGCACATCTATAGGTATACCTACAGTGTATTTAGGTCATACACACACGTACTAGGTGATTAAGTGTAATGTGATAGCGTGATGTTTTAATCGGGACTACTTATAAGTTTAGGTATTCTATGTGTAATATATATATATATATATAGTAATCCGTTTCGTTAGAGTTTAACACCGGCTAAAATATATTAATGTTATAACCAACAATTGCTATAATATCTATAATAAAATGGTTAATTAGAACAAATTTATTATATATACTATTAATTTATTCTAACAATATGCGTTAAATAAATTGCGATCATTTTTAAAATAGAAGTTCTTCAACTCTCGCGACTATGTCATGTGTTAAATACGGTATACCTACCTACACACAGTGTGTGTGGTGTATGTATGTACATAGTATGTACCCAGTGTGTCACACACTGGGTACATAATATGTACTACATATGTATAGGGGAAAGTAACCTATAGGTTATAATACGGACATTTTTTTTGTAATATCCCTTTAATCTGGAGGTATTTGACAAATTGAAATGTGAAACTAAATGTGAAATGTGAAATGTGAAGGTATTTGAAAATCTAATGTGTGCGATACATCTGTAGATATGCTAAAACAGGAGCATCCAACAAACCCTTTACAGAGCATGCTGGAATACCTCCAATTGTAACAGTGTAATATGGTCACTTTAACAATAAATGGTCTTAACATTTTATGACTCATTATTTTTATTCAAAAATTACAATATATTAATATTATATGATTATAGATATTATTGTGATTTTAAAATTATATTAAATATTTTTATTCGATAGATAACGGGGGTGTCTGTATTCGGTACCCATGTCCAAATACAGACAGTGTCCGTCGGACACCCTGTGTTATAATACGGACACCCTATAGGGTGATTATATCATCACACTATATATAGTGATGATAGGGTGATATATATACCACTAGATAAACTATATATTATTGATGAATCAATTAGACAAATTACAATTACATTATTTATAATTAATTTTATGAACAATTTATTCTAATTTATTTTTTTTAATTATTTGTTTAATTAATAATACAATGTAATACAATTTAATACCTATCTAAATAATAACATTTTAGATTTAGCTTTATTTGTGGTATTAATATTATAACTCACGCGAATTTTTATGAAAATCAGAATAGTTTATATATAAAGCGTATATATACGCTGCTCGCGCTGATAAGTTATAGAGTGTTCGTATTAATACATCTATAGAGTATCTATATAGAGTATCTATATATATAGAGTATACATATTAGAGACTTATAAAATCTCTAGATATATACTTATAACTTAATGAATATTTGATAACAAATATAGAAATTATATATATAATTTTAGAATGATTTATTTTTTAATAATATATATATATTAAATATAAAACTATAGTTTTATATTTTATTTTATATCGATACATTTGTATATTATTTAGAAGGTTTTAAGTTGATTTTTATTTCATAAATTTAAAAAGTAATAAAAAAATTAGTTTATGGATATATCAGCAATATTTTGAATAATTAAAAAATAAAAAATACTTTTTTAGACTATTTATATAATTATGAATATTTCATTCATACAATTTTTGTGTAGGATTTATGGTTTCTGAGATACCGAGAGTTATATTTTCCCCTATATATAACATATATATATATATATATATATATATATATTATAATTTATTTAATTTATTGTTAATAATTCGTAATAATTAATTTGATTATTTTCAACTGATTTATATTTTGTTGTGTATTTTGTTATTTTATATATATATATATATATATATATATATATATATATATTATAATTTAATGTATTGTTATTTATTTAATTTATTGTTAATAATTCGTAATAATTAATTTGATTATTTTCAACTGATTTATATTTTTTTGTGTATTTTGTTATTTTATATTTTCTTTTTACACAATATAGAAAGTCTAACGTTATTTTTGTGTATAAATAAACATTCAATTAAATTCAATCAATTCAATATATATATATATATATATATATTGTTGTTGTATTTATATATAATGCCTGTCCATTGTAAGGTAAATTCTTAGAATTATTATTTAAACTTAGTCCCATTTCTTTATACATGGTTCTTGGAAAATATTTGGCGAGATAGGTAATATATTGTTATTGCCTACTAGGTAATATATTGTTATTGTTATTGTTATTCTAGTAGATATATCTACTGTAGGTATACCTTTAATCCCATCCAATAACTTAGATGCCATTTTTAATTACAAACATTTAAATAATTCTAATGTCCCCCGCAAAATAGTATGCATAGTTCTGTTTCGACTAAAATCGCTAGATGGAATCGCTGCTTTAGTCGCTCTCGTGTTAATATATCCTGGTTTTAACGAGACCATATCATTTATTTATATATAATATAAAATCACTTCTAAATAGTATTGTAATACCTATGTTATTGGTTCGGACGGAGCTTGAACACGCGTCCTACTGCTTGTGTGGCTGACGCCCTAACCAACTGAGCCACACATGTAGTTTTAAATATCGAGATAAAAAATGGGGGTTAATATATTCATCGTATACATATATATATATATATATATATATATATATATATATATATATATATATATATATACTAACGTATACTTTAAGGGTACGGGTAAACTTATCTAGATGGAAATAGCAGTTTTTAATTTAAATATACTATTAAATTTAGCATTTTTTTCTTCATATATTTTATACAATCTAATTATGTGATTTAAAACATATCAAATATATTTACTAATATATATATATATCTTACGTATATATATATATATATATATATATATATATATATATATATATATATATATATATATATAACGTATATATATATATATATATACATATATATATATATATATAACGTATACGTTATATCTACAAATAACAATACCAATGACAATATATATATGTGTGTGTGTGTATGTGTTTATAGTTGTACGGCATTTATTTGTAATTATATTTTGATACGAGCCGAGACTTGTAATTTGTATGCCGATCTCAGGCTTATATTTGAGCTGAACTGAGACTATTTACCACCGATCCCAAGCTTATCAGTGACTATTATATTTACAATCCCTAGATTATTTATACCCTATATGTTCTATATTCAGTTCTCGATATATTCTATTATATTATATTCAACTAATTATATATATATTTTATTTTGTAAATTAACCTATATTGTTTTGAAACTCGTGTTTGTATGGTAAGCAAACATTATTTTGTATCAATTAAAATTGGGTAACAAATTTTTTAATTTATTTACACAAATCAAAATAAATTGACAGCATTACATCAACAAATGTGTGTATTTAAACTTATTTATCATCGTATAATTATATTTAATATAAATCTTTATCTGAATGCTTTTCAATTATTAAATACATTTGATTACATACATTTATTAAATACATTTGATCTTTTATGAACATACTGGCTTAATAATTATGATAATTTATTATACACAAATATAATAGCGAGCGCTATTCTCGAATGTGTTTTAAGTAGTATGTTACTTATATATAAAAATAATAATAAGAATAATAAATAGTGCGTAGTTAATAGTATGACAATACAAATGATATATACAGAATATTCTCACGATAAAAATAATAAAATATAATATAAACATACTTTTAGTTCCTAGGCTGATTCGATGAAATGTGAAAATTAGACCTATTTGAATATATTGTTTATCGTTTAGATGTACATTATTTCCTGTTACTACTCAACCGAATTGCTGCCTCTAGATATGGGATTGCATGCATGTATGCTTTTATAATAAGATTGTATTGTGGTTTTTGAAAATGAGTCTATTTCTATACTTTTTAAAATTAGACTAATAAGTCTCTAGACTAAATTGAATATTTTGGATATGATATTTCAGTATCATGCATGAGACTACGTCGATTATTCAAAAATGATCATCATTTACATCACTAGTTGTTTAAACCTTGAGTCTCGGGGTATATAAAATATGTGTATGAAATATTTATTTACTTGAGATGTTTAATTAATGTATTCCGAAAAGGGAAATTAATCATCTAAAATGCCGATAACCTCATTTTGATGTATATCATATATACAAGTATATATATATATATATATATATACACCTATATGATAGATACGTGTAATAAGTGATATTAACGAAGTAGTAACGACAGTAACCGAATACGGACACTCTCGGTATCTCAGAAACCATAAATCCTACAACAAAATGTTTAATGAATAAAATATTCATAATTATATAAATGGTTTAAAAAAGTATTTTTTATTTTTTAAATATTTAAAACATTGCTGATATATTCAATAAACTGATTTTTTTGTTACGTTTTTAAATTTATGAAAAAAAATTCCAACTTAAAACTTACTCACGAATATACAAATGTATCGATATAAAATATAACACTAACACATCTATATTGTTAAAAAATAAAGCATTCTAAAAATTATATATATAATTTATATATTTGTTATAAAATATTCATTAAGTTATGAGCATATATCTAGAGGTATTATAAGTTCCTAATACGGACACTCTAGATGTCTTAATACGGAAATCCAATAACCAATCAGCGCAGAGCGTATGAACTATTCTGATTTTCATAAAAATCGCGTGCGTTTTAATATTAATACCGCCAATGAAGATAAATCTAAAAATGTTATTATTTAGATACTTATATTGTATTATTAATTAAAAAATAATTAAAATAAATAAATTATTATTCATAAAATTAAATATAAATAATATAATTGTAATTTCTCTGATTGATCAATAATATATAGTTTATTTAGTGGTATATAAGGTGTCCGTATTATAACACAGGGTGTCCGTATTCGAACACGGGTACCGAATACGGACACCCACGTTATCTATGGAATTAAAAGATTAAATATGATTTTAAAATCACAATAATATCTATAATCATATAATATTAATATATTGTAATTTTTGAATACAAATAATGAGTCATAATTGTTAAGACCATTTATTGTTAAAGTGTCCATATTGGGTTACTTTCCCCTATAGGGGAAAAATCCTAGTATACTAGGATTTTTGCTTAAATTAAATAATTCATATTTAATAGTAGGATTACCTACATTTATAAAGATACGAAATATATGTGTTTAATAATTGTGTTATGTTATTATATATATATATATATATATATATATTATAACATATGTTAAGTATAATTATATTTATATATATATTTATTATTAATAAATATATGGAATGTTAAGTCATATTTAATTATATAAATATGTTAAATAGCATATATTTAATTCGATAAATATATACATTGATTAATATATATATATATATATATATATATATATATATAAATACTTAAATATATATATATATATACTTAAATATATATATATATATATAGAGAGAATAATAAATCTACAATAATACGTTACTATTATGCCATACGACATATATATCACAAACATTTAAACAATTCGTAAACCTCTTACGTCGCCACGTCGAAGTGGTTATTGATTTCTATTGAATTGATGTCTATTTATCGACAGGTTATCGATCGAAGATCTATGTAATTAGATATATAATACATGTTAATAATACGCTTGGTATTTAATAATACGTGTTTAGAAACATACACGCACCCCCTGGCGTTACACGAATAATACCCCCCGGTGTGTTAAGTATGAATCATATCACCCTGGTTATAATATACGTAATTCAAACATTACCCAATATTTACAATAGTATAATAAAAATAACCAACATTTAATAGTATATATAAAGGCCTATATATATATGTATACATTACCTATACATGTACACCTGATCTATGTTAAGTCAGAATTATAATTCAATTATACTAATGATGGGTCCCATGTGTTAGAGATACAGTGATAGAGCCACAGTGGGGGACTCACACCCGCAGTGTTCACACGGGTCAACACGAGTCAACACACAACAAGCGCACACTACGATACATACACACATAGGACCCGATCACGTACTGAGCAGATGCAGTGTATACCTATATACACAGTCATGTGTATATAGACACTGTGTCCTATAGGACATGTTCTCATTCGTCATGTTATAATAACAATATACTGTTACGGAATGTATACCGTCAACATCTACATCACAATATATGTATCTAATTGTAGATGTATAGATGTAGATGATCAATTATAATGCCTAAATTTGAAACTATAGTCCGTATACGGATATAATCGATCACGAGAACGCGGGAGAGGACGATAATAACTGTGATAACGCGGGAGAGAACGAGAATAACCGAGAGAACTCGGGAGAGAACGAGAATAACCGAGAGAACTCGGGAGAGAACGAGAATAACCGAGAGAACTCGGGAGAGAACGAGAATAACCGAGAGAACGCGGGAGAGAACGAGAATAACCGATAGAACTCGGGAGAGAACGAGAATAACCGAGAGAACTCGGGAGAGGACGAGAATAACCGAGAGAACTCGGGAGAGGACGAGAATAACCGAGAGATAACGCGGGTATGCGGCACACACATGCGTATTACACACACGTACACGCGTGTCCTATACTATATAGCTAGTGCTATCGCATCGCACATCGCACTCGGTATACGTGACCCACACGTTTGTAATTATCTTTATTATTATTATTACTACTACTATTATTATTATTATTATTACTGCAGTCAACTCTAGGTAGTCGGACTACGGATAAGTCGGACACATTTAGTTGGTTTGGTTGGATTTGTATCTAGATCCATGTTAAATTAATCGGATAAGTCGGATAAGTTGGATTGGATAAATCGGACTTTTCTATAAGTCGGACACATATTATATAAAATTTATGATTTTTATACTGGATAAGTAGGAATTTTTATAAAATGTCAGAAATGTTTAGTTTGAATAATGTATATTATAATTTATTAAGTAATATTATTGAATATATTCTATTGCTATAGCATATTTTATGTTATTGATTTTTGCATAATTCCACATTTTGGTAACCCTTTAACTCACGCTGCGCGTCGCATGTCTTATTAGCATGATCTTATGAATCTCGGATAAGTTGGATATCTCGCCAAGTCAGACAATTTTCCCGGTCCCTTGCGAGTCCGAATTATAGGGATTTGACTGTATTATTATTATTATTATTATTACTATTATTATTATTATTATTTTTATTATTATTATTATTATTATTCATGAATACATGCATGCACGACGTACATGCATGCACGACGTACATGTATAACGACGTACATGTATAACGACGTACATGTATAACGACGTACATGTATAACGACGTACATGTATAACGACGTACATGTATAACGACGTACATGTATAACGACGTACATGCATGCACGACGTACATGTATAACGACGTACATGTATAACGACGTACATGTATAACGACGTACATGTATAACGACGTACATGTATAACGACGTACATGTATAACGATGTACATGTATAACGACGTACATGTATAACGACGTACATGTATAACGACGTACATGTATAACGACGTACATGTATAACGACGTACATGTATAACGACGTACATGTATAACGACGTACATGTATAACGACGTATATCGTACCTTAATATACGTCATACGTGTTTGCAAATACAGTGACAATTACAAATTACTGATAAATATACAGTTACTATCTAATTTGTAATGTTATCATCGTATATATATATATATATATATATATATATGTATCGTCACTATTACCAAGGACACGTCGTCACTATTACATAGTGGTAATGTATGTGTATATATATATATACGTCGTACGCCATACGTATTCAAGGTGACCTTCGCATCGTATACGACCGCACGTCACGTGACATCTATACTAAGCACGTGATTAAGTCACCGCGGTAGCACTGATGGTATCAAGGACTTGATGGTATACATGGAACATACACCACGTGATGACGTATACTATAGTATACTATAGTATACTATAGTATACTATAGTATATATATAATAGATAACCACACGTGCATTGAAACATTGCCATTGATCTGAGTGTTATGAAATGTTTACTTACTATATAAATAATAATAATAATAATATTTATTCATTGAAAATCATATATATATATATATATATATATATATATATTGAATACAATACAAATAGCGGCTACAAATTTGTCAATACACTTAATAAAAACATACTTGTATTTCGTCTTTAACATTATAATCTGTTAAACTGAATTATAATGCACAGTATACTGTGGTTGCAATCTTATGTATCTAATCATGCATACTCTATCATCATTAATGGGTTGTTATAAATTCCTCTCCCTATCATTTATAATGTCAACAAAATATTCGAAAATAATTTGAAAATAATTTTCAAATTTGGTTTACTGGATATACCCAAAAAGTATATTATGGGTCATGTTATTTAATATCTATATTTTACTTTGTTTGATATCTCACCCTACTTTTCCTCCATATACATACATACACATGCCGCTGAAATTCAGCATTACATATCATTCTCTGAATATTCAGATTGGACACCAACACTAATCTCATAATGATGAATGGTATTCATGATGGCTATTATCTAATTATATTTCTTTTACTATCTCGAATAGCGAGGTCATTTTCCAGCTTCCTAATTATTTATCAAAAATCTCTGCTACAATCGTTGTTATCCTGTAACAATAAACTTACTTCCCAGTTATACAAAAGAATGGATATAACACCAACCTTTCAGGTCCGAGTATACTATATATTCAAACTCTAAACGTTCATCTTAATCATCATTCATAAAGTTCATCGTCTGGGGTCTATGGCTCAGTGGCACAACCAAAAGCTAGTAAGCCAGAGGTCCCGGATTCGACTCCAGGCAGTTCTTATTTTTCTCTTGTGCTTATCAAGAACTTAATAAACTATAAATCAAAACACAAGAAAAAAAATGTTACTATTTGTATTGTATTGTCCGGGGCACAGTTATTTATAACATGTACAAGTCAATAACTTCTTTAGGGTTCCATTTGTATCCGCTATTTGTATTGTATTCAATATATATATATATGAGATTTTAATAAATAAATATTATTATTATCATAACCTTCAACTTATTATAAGTTTAAATTCAACTAAGATGGCTAAACTAATTGTATGCAACATCCTAAATAATACCTCAGACTATCATAATATTCTCGTCACGCCCTTTATGCAAATTGTAAACATAGTAGGTTCTAAACAACCCTATATCTCGGTGTATTCTAAATGCGGATAAACTCAGTTACCAATCTGTTTATCCACGTCACAAATATATTCGATTGCCGTCCATCTATTATAGAATACAGTATGAATCACTTTTAATTAATCATAACTTAAAAAAACCAGACTCTTACAAATAATATATCATAAAACCATCCTAAATATTTCCCTATATTCTGATAAGTAAGGATAAATATCCTCAATTCATTCAACTAATATCAGAGCATGAGAAATTTCTAACCCCTACCTTTGGTATAAAAGTAATTTGTACAACTATTATTTATTTAATAGACTTAACATATCACCTCTGAAAATGTAATACTTTCCTGCAAATAGCTAATGTGTATTATTATCATAGGTTTCACTTCTTTTTTTATATAAATATATAACATTTTTTTAGCCTTCAGATTTCACTAGCAGTCTTTAAAATAAACCAAATAAATTAATATAATATATAGTATTCAAGTTGACTCACAACACAACAGCTAGATTATTATATTAATAAATTAATTATAATACTTGATAAAGGAATTCATTTTGCTTGTGTTATTTATAATTAAATCTATATACAATAATCAATTTGATGTTGGTATTAAATCAATAGGTATAATTGATCAATACATTCAATAAACTACTTATATGAATATTTTTTATTTCATTATAAGTATTTATATTACACTTTTTATATTCTATTAAATATGCTAGAATATGCAGTTTGTATTCATTACAATAGAATCATGAATAATATGATTCACAAGTCATTTATAAGTAACAGCTAATAGCTATCTGATTATTCTAAATATAACAAGTTGGGAATTCCCAACCAAGTTATATTGTTCTTTAAGAAACCCAGCAATATAATACAATATATGAAAGCTATAATTATTATACAAACATGAATATCAAATAGTTACACAAGAATGTATTGATACATATATAAATTGATATGTTTATTTATTTAGAAGTTAACATAATTGACCTTTATAATATATATATATATATATAGATATTTTATTTATATATTTATATATATAGATATAAACTTGTAAGTTATATATGGTGTTAGTGATAATTAATAATAAATAATAACTTTATAATTAATATTGATTATTGATTTATTACAATTTATTAAATAAATAATAGAATTATTGAATTCTAAATGGCATTCAGTGATTTAAAAGGAATTATACAACCATATATATAATTATATAATATATTATATAATATAAATCCAACCTAATATGTATAATACATAACTGATGGGCATAATAAGTCATGTGATTATATATATATATATATATATATATATATATATATATATATATATATATGTATACATATGTATATGTATATATATTACATTGGGAATGTATTTAAAATATCTATTAATAGAGATGACATAATATCACGATTAATGAATCCCACGCATGCACGCTCAGTATACACAATGACCACATAGTGGACACGACGGTCTGATTGGCTAGAACCGAGAAGACCGCGGTCTAAAGCGACACGCCGACGTGGACGAGATGGTCTTGCACCCCGGCCTAGTTCTTCTAGTGGTGGTCGTCTGCTGCTTGGTCTGCTTGTTCTGCTTGTAGGTGGGCGGAATGGATATCGGCTGCCACGGGATGGGGTTGTAGTAACTCGTGTCCGGTACTTCGTAGACGCCTAGCGGAAGAGGGGGTGGGGTGGAAGGGGGTAAGTATTAAGTATTAAGTATTAAGTACACCATAGTATGCATTCTGGGGTAATTTAATAGCAAGGGTAATTTTCTCGACGAGCAGCAATGCTTCTACAATAACCCAGGTGCGTATACCTAAATCTGATACTAATAATAATTCATTGACACACTTACACATACATTATTATTACACGTATATTAATATCATACATTAACATTATTATCATTGCTGTTAATACTCCTGCTTGGGTAAGAGACCTTAACATTATTTAAAAGTTAAAATATATTACTATTAAATTAATAAGGTCGGTATTACTATACGAGTGTGTGTGTGTTTGTGTGTGTTTTCGTGTGTGTATGAGTATGTATGTGTGACATTCAATCAGGTTATGTATACAGGTAATGTATTATATTCATTAGATTAATATATTATATAAGAATGTCATGTGACTACATATATATGCACTATGTAGGCCACCCATAGATGTATAGTTTACAATGTAACATAATGAATCTATGAGGCCACCGTTGCCATAGCAACTGAAGCTACGGCTGGTAAATGTGAAATGTCCATAAGGTATTCAACTCTTGGTATTTATTAGTTTTTTTATCAATCAGGAACAATGTTATTATTTGCATTGTATATTAATATGGTAGATCAACGTTATTATTACACACACACATACTCACAAACACACACAAACACATACACACACACCCTTATTATATACCTATAAATATATATCAAGTATGTACGTTTATGTATTTATATTGTATGTTAATTGTATTTATATTTTATATTTGTATGTATATATTAACCTAACTATAACAATAAGGCTCCAGATAATAAGTCTGACGTACACACCCAGCAAACAGTAAGAGCAGCATAACAGCAAATGCTAGAGCCTCAAATGTTTACATTGTGCTATTATGCTGCTATTAAATGTCTATTATGCTGCTATTAATTTGTAATGATATTATGCTGCTGTTATGATGCTGTTATGCTGCTCTTACTGTTTGCTGGGCATACACCAATATACGCGCGTGTACAACATGTTAATGCTATGTACGTACGAGCTATAGGTCACGTGCGTACCACTATTGTAATGGAGGCAGTTGGTGCATCAACTAGGGGCGCTGTAACTAGGGGTGCTGCAACAGGGGGGGGCGGCGGGTAGTATGTCCCCTCCCCCACTTTAAATTCTATGGGGACCTCATATGTATTGCCCCACTTTTACCGCAACATTTATTTTGATTAACCAATCAGGTTGGTCCCCCCTACATACACACCACATCGATATAAAGAAAGTGGATAAGCAATTGACGCACGCAATGCATGTAAAAGATAGACACGTGAATGACACTTTTATCGATAAATTTACAAAATGGTATCAGTGATTTTGATTGGATATTAGTCATATTATATATGTCAAATATCAAAACAGTAGTCTTTTCGTCGAAATAGATTTAAGTGAATTCTATCTATATCAATGGATTTAAATTATAAATATCAATAAAATCAATAAAATAGTATTATATCTTCAATTTAAATACACAAAATTACGAGGAATGTTGATATTATGTATTTTAAATATATAATTTTATTTTTAGTATAGATTGTACATTAAAATTGGTAGTGATTATCAATATATATATGATAAATACATATCATTATAAGTAAAAAGTAGTGGGCCAGATAGTGGGTTTCGACTGCAGCGCTCGTAGCGGATAGTGCCATACACTACATTCAATTGCTTATCCACTTTCTTTATATCGATGACACACCATCGTTCCAGCGCCTCTGGCATCTATCATAATAGCAATGCATTGATATCAGGATAACGCTGAGAATCATATTAGATAACACCGACTATCTATGCACATGAGTTATTAACATAGTAAGTATACGTTCCTACATACGTGTAGGTCAACGTTATAATCATACTTAACGTCCAGCTAACAACGTAGATGACATAACCGTATACGCGCGTGTCCGTTATCTATTTAGGGGCGTGGTCAGACGGCTACTAGATTACGTGGCAGGGGGGAGGGGGCGGGGCGGGCGACTATCGATTATAATCGATATCGATCCTAGTCGGCGATATCGACCCGCATCCGGATTAGTCTAGCGCGGTCACCATCCGCTAGGGTGCGCGACGGTCAGTGGGAAGCTGATGCAGCAGGTCAGTAGCATCTCGAGGGGTTAATGCCGTTACCCCCTACGTCGTCTGCGTACATCTCTTATAGTGATCACCTTCTCACTGTAGTCGTAAAGCCTACATTATCCGTACTGGTTAATGTTAGTAGGCATTGTTCACTGAATACTATATTTTAAATCCGTTGTTCTACTATCACTAACTCCACCACCATTACTAGTACTACTACTATAGTACTACTACTATAGTATCACTATAGTATCACTACTACTATAGTAGTATAATACTATCACTATAGTATACTAAAACTACTACCGCTATCACAACCACTACCAGTGTTAACCCACACATAAAGAGAGAGGACAATAGAGAGAGAGAGCGATCGAGAGAGAGAGAGAGATAGGATGTCATTCAGTAAAGATTCCGTGGGTTCGTCGTCACTTCCGCTGCGTAACAGTAGCGCCGATGACGTCACCGGAAGTGATAGCCCGATCGGAAACAGCGACTACGAAGGCAGAAATCTACACGTTATGATGGGTTAGCACTGCTAATAAGCTAATTAAGCGTAAGCTATATAGGGTGTACTATAGGATTATATTGAAGCACTATTGCAACATGTTACCATGTAACTGACCATTGAACGTGATGAATATGTTCATTATATATGACGTGATATATTCAAGAATTAACTTATGTTATTATATATGTGAAGCGATATATACGAAACATATATATATATATATATATATATATATATATATATATATATATATATATATATATATATATACGTTTATATGATACCACGTGTATTGTTTACTTGTAGTATATATACTTATTATATATATGTATGAATATATATATATATATATATATATGTATATGTAATATATTATGCAATATAGTGATAGTATAACACGAGTGCACTTTGGCCTGTTTATCCTCGCACGTATACGTGAAGATTACAATCACGAGCAGGAGCAGGAGCAAGCACACGTACACACCGCATACACATACCTGCATGCGGCTCTTATCTATAGAGCTAGTATATCTACATCACCTCGGCTGATATGGATGCGATAACACCTAGAGATGAGACGATAACAACCACCCCTACTATAGTAGTATACTACCACTACTACTACCACTAGTATAGTAGTATACTACAAGCACTACTACCACCACTACCACAACCACCACCCCTACTATAGTAGTATACTACTACTACCACCACTACTTCTACTACTACTACTGCTACTACTACTACTACCACCACCACTAATTCTACTACTACTACTACTACTACTACTACTACTACTACCACCACCACCACCACTACTTCTACTACTACTACTACTACTACTACTACTACTACTACTACTACTACTACTACTACTACTACTACTACTACTACTACCACCACCACCACTTCTACTACTACTACTACTACTACTACTACTACTACCACCACCACTACTTCTACTACTACTACTGCTACTACTACTACTACCACCACCACTACTTCTACTACTACTACTGCTATGACCACAACTCATAAGGGTGTAGTAGTAACAGTAATGGTGATGGCGTGACTCGTTGATAAATAGCTGACTAGTGACGTCACGGGATCACGTGCTAGTCGTCACGTGACTATCGTAATCTTCACGCGTCTGATCACGAGGTATGATAGGGAACACCGCTATACATTGTATATATATTCAATATCTCGTATATATATATATATATATATATATATATATACAGTCAACTCCCGATAAGTCGGACTCGCAAGGGACCGGGAAAAGTGTCCGATTTAACGAGATGTCCGACTTATCCGAGATTCATAAGATCATGCTAATAAGACATGCGATGCGCAGCGCGAGTTAAATGGTTACCGAAATGTGTAATTGTGCAACAATCAACAACACAACATGTAGTATTCAATAATATTCCTTACTAATTTAATAATATTCATTATTTAAAGTAAACATTTCTGACAATTTATAAAAAGTCCGACTTATCCAGTATAAAAATCATACAAATGACTATAATATGTGTCCGACTTATAGAAAAGTCCGACTTATCCAATCAAACTTAACCGTATTATCCGATTAATTTAACATGGAACTAGATACAAATCCAACCAAACCAACTAAATGTGTCAGACTTATCGATAAGTCAGACTTATCCGTAGTCCGACTTACCGAGAGTTGACTGTATATATATTGTCTGCAGATGGGATATACGTATAGAGCTAGAGATAAATCTGTGATCTCTCTAGCTCAGTATGGGTATACGGTTCGAGCAGTGGGATCTGATCAGTGATGAGTGGGATAAGGAAAATCTAGTAAGCCAGAGGTCCCTGTATAATTATATACGTATATACTATTATAATATATATATATATATATATATATACCATTATATATATAATGGTTGATGCTTAATACGTTGTAATTATGTTTGATAAACATGTAAAATAGTTTGTGTAAAACATCAACAACAAAGTAATAATAGTTGTGTTATTAGCAAATTATGACTAATGCCTATATGTTTACCGCTTATATATATATTATCAGATATATCTGATATACCTATATATAGGTTATTTATCCATACGTAATTGTAAAAGCATATCAATACAATTAATTAAATTTTAAATATAATATAAATAATAAATAATATCCAACTTCTATGGTATAATACAATTATTATAATATTATTAGATCATCTTTACATTATTTATTAAATTAATACATATATCTGTTCATAAACACAAATATAATATATAAGGAACATATGCCGTGTACTTTAACCTAATTAACCTGTTGCCATTATGAATGATAACAATTGAGAACGATAAAGGTAAACTAAACTAGCTCTATGAGATGAAGGATGGCATGCCAAGGACATGACTGTATAGCACATGTCCTCGATTATGTCGCGTCCATCACAGCAGCAGTAGTAGCAGTAGGGTAGTAGTAGGGTAGTAGGGTAGTATACCCTATAGGGTAGTAGTAACACATGCTCCCCGAGGTAGGTATTGTGGCCCTGATTAGAATCTAGGCCACGATAGATACAATTTCGTAATATACACATTCGTAATGTTGTTTTACATGTGTTATTATACGAATTTCACACACACGCACATACGCACACACACTCACACACTCGCGCACACACATACACACACACGCTCACACACACACGCACACATTCACACACACACGTATACAATAAACGAACATATGACATTGAAACACATGCATATTTTCACACATATAGTTTCACACACATATATGTATGTATATATATAATACAGAGAGAGCTATTAATTGAATAGGAAGCTAGGATCACAATGAATTATGTATCTATAGGTATGATATGATCATAATAGCCTTCATAATGCTTGCATATATTACCCATTGTAATCTGATACCTATTTGATAATAATCTTACACACACATACACACACATACACACACATACACACACATGTATATATATATATATAAATTTAATTAAATATGTTTTATTCTGCCTGAAGTTCAAATTATATATTATAAATTATAATTTATAATTGAAAATAATATGAAATATATTTATAAATTTACATCAATAATACATATAGCCTATGTATTTCATGTCTGATTTAAATACATAAATATATTTATATATATATATATATATATATATATAAATATATTATATTTTATTTATAGTTGGTATATATATAGTTTATAAATTAGTTAATTTAATAATACCAAATCTACAGGATGGTATTAATTATAATGCTAATATTAACATAAATATATAGAAAAACTAAATAGTACTAAATACTATTTAGTAAATAGGCTAAATAGTACTAAGTAATTTTAATATATATAATATTAATATATTACTAATTATATTATTACAAATATTAATAATATTATTTATATTAATATATAATATTAATATTAATATGAAGAATTAAAAATAAAAAAGTATTAAAATAAATAATTAGAATAATGAAGATTTCAAAATTTTCTGAAATAAAATATATAATTTATATTTAAATTATTAAAGTGAAAATAATTAATATGATATTAGTAATATCGTATTAATAATTATTAATTAGTAATAATTATAATAGGTTATGGAAAGTCTATATATATATATATAGGGGAGAGTACTCGAATACCGACACCCTAACAATAAATACCCATATAACTTTATTATTTCCAAATTTATGTATAAGTATTAAGTATTTTATACATATAATAGCTATTTTAAAATTAATTTAGTTTGATAACAGGGGTGTTGATATTACGTATAGCACACCCTTTGCACATAATATCGACACCCTAAATATATCTATATTTAGATATATACCATATATTATTTAATATCCAATCAGAATTAAATGGGTGTTACTTTTAGTTAACACATGCAATTCGTATTTATTCTTAATAAGTAACAATATAGTGTTATAACTATATATATATATATATATATATATATATATATATATATATATATATATATATATATATATATATGTAGGTATATGTGTATATTATTAGGTATGTATATTAATCTAATGAATATTATCATAACTCACACAAATTATAAAAAAATAACGCTGATTGGTTATATAATTTAAAGGGTGTCGGTATTATGAAAATGTATGTTGCTTAGGTAAAAGTTAATAACTTTGTAACAAATTATGAAAAATACAAAATCTTTTCAGAACATTGTAAAATATAATTAGATCTATAAGATTTATTTTAAATATTTAAAATACCTACATATTTAAATGATTGATAATAGATATAGTACATACAAAATTTTATAAAACTAGAATTGTAACCAAAAAATCAGTTTTTTGTTTATAATTAAAAAAATATAAATATTAAAAAAAAATTTATACTTATATGAATTAGAATTATATTGATTAACATTTCATACATTAATTATTTTTTGATTGGAATTATATTTTAGGAGATCTCTAGGGTGTAAATATGACATGCATGTCGATATTAGAGCTCTCTCCCCTATAGAGTATTATTAAATACTACACAAATTATAATTTTAAATAATTTTCATTATAAAAATAAATACATATATATTATACTATAACTCAAACTACGTAAACTTGAGATTAAATCAGTAACAATGTTTAATGATACGATGAAAAGTGATGTCAGGAATAGGTTTGATATGTTATTTGTAATAATAATGTAGCAGATATAATTAAGTTTAGTGTCAGAAGTGGCAGTTTAGATATATTAGAGTATATAATTTATAAGTTTGTATCATCATAAACAGATGACCTACATTACAAACAACACATCATTATTATTGTTAGTAATAACTAACTACATTGTTATTGATCATAGAGTTAGAATACATTACAGCAAATAGAAAACATTATATATTTTGTATAATATACAGTGTAGAGAATAAAGGTTCTTAATATATTCTATAATGAGTACCTATACAACTACTTGGCACACTGAAGGTTAGGTCATTTTGAGTGACAGATAAAAGTAAAAACAATAACAAAAATAATAATAGTAGTAATTATAATAATAACATTAACACACCGACAATACCACCACTGATAGTAAGAGTAGAACACACACACACCAACTGGCCTAGCGCTAGCTATATTGTCTGAAATAAATCATGGGCGGGTGGACAGTTAGTAGACTATACACATGTCCAACTGGTCATGGTGTACTGACCACACCGACGCACTAAGGGTGTGGGTAACAGGTAAGTCGGTTAAATGAACAGTATTCTATACACATAATAATAAATTTAGTGAATATAGAAAATAGATATTAAAAATGGAGATAAAACAGGAGACAAAACTATAATAAAAATAAATAAATGTATCAACGTTATTGATTTACGTTATGCCGTAGTAATACATCGCGCTCATACAACGATTATACTGTCCATCTGACCACCACTACACACACACACACACACCTACAGGCAGGAACGTGGACAGTAGCGTCTACACGAGCACCTCGGCCGAGAGCGATACGTTCCCGTCCACGCATTCCTCGGGGTACCGGGGCGGTGAGTCACTGCCACCACCGGGGCAGCAGCACGTGCAGCAGCGGAGGCAGCAATACAGGGGGCAGCAGCAGCACGGGCAGCACGTGCATCAGCAGCAGCAGCGGTCGCCGTTGGGTACTCGCGACACCGAATACGTGAAAGTGAACGTGGGCGCGTTGTTGACGCGGGCGCTTGCAGAGGTCTGCGTTAAGCGCCCCGAAGATCCTATACTGTATCTGGCGCAGTATCTGTACAAGGTGGACGAGACGAGGCGGTACGAACGACAGGTTAGTACGAGGGCAGGGGAAGAGGGTAGGGTAGGGGAGGGTAGGGTAGGGGAGGGAGAGTATACTATGGGAGGTAGGAAGGGGAGGGCTGGGAAAGGAGGGTATGCTAGGGTAGGGAAGGGAGAGTATACTAAGGGAAGTAGGAAGTGGAGGGAAGAGAGGGCAGGGAAGGTAGGGTATGCTATTGTAGGGAAGGTGTGGTGAGGGAGAGTATACTAAGGGAGCTAGGAAGTGGAGGGAGGGAGGAGAGGAGAGGGTATGTATAGTATGTGTGTGTGCGCTTTCTTAGTGTGGTGTGTGCGTGTATGTACATTTATATGTGTGTGTCTATGTGTATGTACATAATATAGATAGTAATCTGAACGCGAGAGAGGGTGTGATATATCAACTATGCGCATACAACAGCATAGGGAGCTGTTAGAGGCTGAGAAGATGGTGAAAGCTGAGAGGCTGGAAGAGATGGTCAGGATGAAGGAGGAGAGCGATAAGAAGAAGGCTTCAGAGACTCCTAAGAAGAAGAAAAGCATCGCGGCTGTTATCGTTGAGAAAAAGCCAGAAGTAATCGCTAAGTTTGTATAACTATATATATAACTATACATATATATATATATATTTATAAATAGGGAGACGATCAAAAAGGACGAGTTGAAGGTTAGAGGTTAAATTTGAAATACGAGTTAATAGTATATATGTATATATTGTATTGGTATTTGTGGGTTATTTGGTTTAATTGGTTTAGTTTTGTCCTGCTTGTTTTTTTTAGCTGCATTAGATCCCAAAATGAGCCTATAAACATTTATTTCACATTTAAAATTTAATCTTTTCTACTCAACTTGTCCTTTTTGATCGTAACCCTATAAATATATATGTATATAATATTAATCTATAGATATCATGTAGGTATTTATACACAATTGAATTTCATTGAGCCAATTTCGTTTGGTCAAAGAATCAAGCATATAATTAAATACTAAATTGTACATATATATATATATAAAGAAACTGTCTTTGAGAAATCTATAAATATCTACTGGATGTTCTATTGTACTTACATATATATGTACAATTTATTATTTAATTATATGCTTGATTCTTTGACCAAACGAAATTGGCTCAATGAAATTCAATTGTGTATAAATACCTACATGATATTTATAGATTTATATTATATACATATATATATATATATATATATATATATATATATATATATATATACATAATTACATGGTATATTTATATGCATGTATCCTGTTATATATCCAGTTATATATACTTCTAACTAGTAAATAAAATATATACATAGTATATTACTCATGTATATACAAAAAATCCTATATAACTAAATGGATACAATTATATGATTATAATAATATTAATTCTAAGAAATATATAAATAATTACTATATATTCAATTGTATGCAATTATAATATAAATAATACTAAATATGAATATATTGAATATATACTAATAACATTTATTTAGTATATATATATATAACTATTTAATTTTATAAAACAATATTATCTTATTATTGAATATATATATAATAATAATAGTAATAATAATCAGATTGGTTCCTCGTAATAAACGAGAGTGCACCCAGTTAGATATAGAAGTTGACTTAACTTATCGAGATATCTACCTGTCAGTAAAAGTAATGGAAAACAACATATTAATAAAGTAACAATAGAGTAAAATATAATTAGAAATTTCAAAAGAAAATTAAACATAAATATAAAGTAAAGCTTTAATTATTAAAATAGTTATAATTCGAATAATTATTAAATAAAGTTATAATAATAGATAATAATAAAAATAAAACAAGATGTATACAAAGAAAGAGGAAAAAATAACACATATTTGATAAGTAACAATGAACAAATGGTATAAGGCTACCAATGTTCAATATGAATGTGCCAAGTCCATTAATACCTTGAGATGATCCCCCACAATCATACCGTTATACTTATTACTTAGCATATAATACACCACCACATGCTACAATGTATATATATATCATACTGAACAAAATAGCTCTATAGTACATAATGTTAACTTATGGCTGCTAGTCACTTGCTTATATAATGTAATACAAATCAAAAAACATCAACAAATTCAGTATATTTTATTGGGATTTTTGGGTTTTATTCCATTTTTTCATATATTCGTTAATAAATAAATATATTTAATATTATCCTTTTAAATTATAATGTCATCTTCTAATTCGTAATGTTTAAAACAGATATTATTATAAAAAATTGAAAAACCTGAAATATATAAAAATGTAAACCAAAAAAACTAAATATCGGCTAACACATAATATATAAATGCACTACATTTTTGCAATACTATCAGGGTTGGCTAAGACTTAGGTTGAGGTTTGTGCTTGTACCTTCATGATATTTTATTATTAAATTATTTTCAGATATCTATTTATGATTGGTTACAAAATGTTAATTTAAATTAAATCAAATAATCAATAAATAATCGTATATCGCTACGCTATTCACTAATTTTAAATATTTTATAAAATGTAATCAAATTATTCATGTTTGATAAACAAACACCCCAATAAATCTTTTTAAAAATGCACAGATTAAATTCTACATTTTTTGATTTTGGCCATATTATTATAATTATTTATTTGAGTTTATACACTTTTTAAATAATAATTAACTAAAGTGTTTATAATAACATGGTAATAGGAGATAACAATAAAATGATAATATATGCTATGATTAAATGATTTTGTCCTTATCTGATAGTTTATATCGTGTATTATTTATTGTGGTTAACCAGTACACTATTTCATAAGTCGATAAGTGCAAACGTAGACTTATGGATTGTGGCTAGAACGTTGCTACTACTAGTGCGAGTAGATGACCTCTCCCACTCTTACCCCCACCCCTCTAATTCAGACCGGTCAAGACCGTACAATCCGAGCGGGAGTTGAAGGTGGCGGCGGAGATCCTTCCGGAAGACGAGAAGTCTCACAACGGTCAAACCCCGCTGCATCAGGCCGTTATGGACGGTTACGTACTCAGCGGTCATCGGCGTTAGAGGTGACTCATCGTACACCACTAGGGGCGCTGCAACAGGGGGGGGTGACGAGGGGGTATATCCCCCCCCCCCCGCTTTAAAATCTAGGGATACATCCTATGTATCGGCCACCCCACTTTTAACGCAACATTTATTTTGATTGGTTGGTCCCCCCTACATACACACCATCGTTCCAACGCCCCTATGTGGGAGTAGTGTAAGTAGTGTATTGAGTCATCGAGAGCATGAGTCATAGCGGGCATGAGTCATCACGAGCATCAGTCATAGCGAGCAAGAGTCATAGCGAGCATGAGTCATCGTAGTGTACGACCACATATACCTGATGTTATACATCCCCTACTGATATGAGGTGAATGCTAGTTGTATGATGTTTACATCCGCTACTGGCCGATGAGTCATACCATTCGAATGGGGTATGAGTCGTTCTAGATAGCGAAAGTGTACATCATCTATAATAGCACGCGTCGTGATGTGTGGTAAATAACCGATGTTTCTGTTCTAAATACTAACAGAAGGCGCTAAAAGATACGCATATATAAAAATGTATATATATATATATATAATAATATATATAAAAATATATATATATATTAGTATACCATGAAGTCACAACCACTCATGGGGTATAGATCTATACAACAATACCATACCATACTATCGTACAGACAATGAAGTAATGGTGCAGAAGCTGATAGATAAAGGTCACGACCTATGCGTAAGAGATTCGGGCACGCGAACCCCTCGAGATCTGGCCATCCTCCTCGGAAAGAAGGACATCATCAATGTAATGGGTAAGTGATAGGGGTGGATAGGGGAGAGGGGTGGAGGGAGAGAGAGGGAAAGATAGATATTGAGATAAGGGGATAGGTAGGGAGAAGGGGGGAAAGAGAGAACATTTCACTATCTAGGTATATAATAAGCATGTATAATAACAGAAGCACAAATATCACATCATCAAAATAAATGATATCCACTAAATACACTTTTACATTATGTCAAATTTAAACCACAACAACAAAAACATCTAATACATAACAATATTATTATATACATATATTATCTACTATTAATACACTAGCCTGTATTAATATCAATATAATGTATTAAATATTTTCATTCATAGTATTGTATTTACTTTTAAGGAGGTAGGTGTCCTTCGAATCTAATAATGTGCTTTAATATTTTAGAGACATGTAAATAGATAAGGGTTTCTTACATATTGGTTAGTAAGTTATAAATATCATAAACTATAATTTCAATATAAATTAACAGAATAATTTTTTTATATAAACCAATAGTAATCATATCTATCTATCTTTATCTATCTTTTTTGTATATATTTCATTCAGATATTATGTTGTTTATAAGATTTAATTCGAAAATCCTTGATTTGTTTAATATAATTGTATATAGTATTGTATTCTTAATACTATACTGTATTATTCTAACATCAACAAAACTAGGATATTATAGTTATTATCTATACATTCTGAAAATTATATTATTATATTTGCAATATTAAATACTGTGGTCGTTTTTAGCTGAATGTATGTTCTAGTAATAAAATATACTGAGAAAATCAAGATCAAAGTAAATACTTTATTTACTAGTATGATTACAAATAATATAATTAATAGCTTAGCAAATAATATATATATATAATAATTGTTATTTTTTGGGATTTAAATCACAATTACAGGAATATATATATATATATATATATATATATATATATATAGATGATTATTTTTATATATAAAAAAATTGTCTTAAAATCATGATTTTTGAATGTTTATTTATTATATTTAAAAATAAAATGATAGATATTGATTTATGTATTGATAATCTTGATTAAAAAATATTAGTTTTTAAAATTATTTTATATAAAAACTAATGGCGTCTACCCCCCTAATGTAATTGTTCATACATGTAATAACATAATAACATTTCATATATAAATATCTAACATGACATTAGATAATTTCAAAGAAAATGACTACTATAACTATGAATACATATACTTTTATTGAATAACAACACAAGCATGGCTTCATACAAGTAAACACATCCATATAGTGAGAAAGTGGACCTGTGTAATTGACGCGGCACTCAATGCATGTAAAAGATAGATACGCGAATGACACTTTTATCGATAAATTAACAAAATGGTATCAGTGATTTTGATTGGATATTAGTCGTATTATATATGTCAAATATTAAAACACTAGGCTTTTCGTCGAAATAGATTCAAGTGACTTCTATCTATATCAATGGATTTATATTATAAATATATATATATGTATAAATAAATAATATTAATTTAAAATGTAATAGGTTACAGTTTAGTAGGCCATGACTGCAGTGCCTCTATCGCAAAGTGCCATACACTACATTCAATTGTGTATCCACTTTCTCACTATATCTACGAGCACACCACTGGTGGCAATAATAGTGCTAAACAGATGACATGATCATGTGACTAGCGTGTAACTTGTGTACAAAGTACCACAGTATGAATAATGGGTTGTGGATGTTAGGGGTATCACTGTTATTAATTACAAACTGTGCATGTGTTTGTGTGTGTGTGTGTGTGGTTCAGTGCATTCTGAATTAATTACAAATGGACTGAATACTTAAACTTGAAATTAATTATTCTTGTATAAATAAATAAAATCAATTAAAATTCAATTGCAACTGCTTACTATACAAATTTAACAACATACCACATTTATGTATCATTAGCTTATATTACATGTTTTTATATATATATATATATATATATATATATATATACATATATATACAAACATATATGTATGAAATATTAACTTATATATGTAATATTATTAGTATTATTATTAAATTACATATAACTAAAATCTATTTAAAAATTAATAATGCAATTTTATATAAATTGATAATATAATAAATGCTTATTTTTCAATAATATACATTTGTAAATATTTCATAATGATAAATACAATAATAAATACAACCCAGCAATATAACTACTGTACTATCATAATGTAAAATCAAGTACAAATGTGACTAACTACAAATGTACTTACTTACAGTAATGTTTATTTTAATAAAAATAATAACATTTCATAAATAAATATCTAACATGATATAAGGATAATTTCAAAGACAATTACTACTATAACTCATCGATATAAAGAAAGTGGATAAGCAATTGACGCACGCAATGCATGTAAAAGATATACACGTGAATGACACTTTTATCGATAAATTAACAAAATGGTATCAGTGATTTTGATTGGATATTAGTCATATTATATATGTCAAATATTGAAACAGTAGTCTTTTCGTCGAAATAGATTAAAGTGACTTCTATCTATATCAATGGATTTAAATTATAAATATCAATAAAATCAATAAAATAGTGTTATAACTTCAATTTAAATACACAAAATTACGAGGAATGTTGATATTATGTATTTTAAATATATAATTTTATTTTTAGTATCGATAGTACATTAAAATTGGTAGTGATTATCAATATATTTATGATAAATACATATTATTATAAATAAAAAGTAGTGGGCCAGATAGTGGGTTTCGACTGCAGCGCTCGTAGCGGAAAGTGCCATACACTACAGTCAATTGCTTATCCACTTTCTTTATATCGATGCTATAACTATGAATGCAGACAATGTTATTGAATAACAACAGAAGTCTTTTGTTATTGTCAAACCACACTTCTTTATTTCTATTTTAGATTATTTTTCGTTTATTTTTACAGTATCTGTAAAACGTTATAATTTCATTACTTTATTAATTTCATATTATTCTTTGTTTATTTCAATAATCTAGTGTTATCGTTAGAACATATTTTATACTTTATACTTTCGATAATATAATTGCTTAAATAAATAAATACTGAGGTAAAATACATGATATACAATTCTATTTAATGATAAATACTTGCAATAAAAATGAAAATTAATAATTATTTTACATGATAAATAAAGATTTATATTAATTATATTAACAGTATATAGTTATTATTTATCTAATATATATATGTGTGTATCAAATAATATATAATAATTAACACATTAAAAGAATGTGAGTTATTGATAAATCTCAATCATGCAATAACTAAATTAGTTAACTTTAATATATTAAACAATTAATGAATATATTTAAATTACTTATTATATATATATATATATATAATAAATACATATTAAAATAATTAAAATAATTAAAATTATTAAAATATATTAAACTATTAAACTATATATAACTACTAGATACAGTGTGCACACCCGCATAGCCCAGAGCTCACACCCCTTACCACCCCACCCCTCCCCTTACCACCCCACAGACAACCACGTAGCGGAACTGTTCGCCTCAGCCCGCGTCGCCGAGATCAAGCGTATGGTGGTGAACGGCTACAACGTAGACCTGCTAGAGGTGTACGAGCGACTGGGCGGCAGGCAGGCTATGCCTAAGGAGGCTGTGGAGATGTGTCAGCGACTACCCGCGATACAGGTCAGCTAGCTAGCGATACAGGTCAGCTAGCTAGCGATACAGGTCAGCTAGCTAGCGATACAGGTCAGCTAACTAGCGATGATGGTCAGCTAGCTAGCGATGCAGGTCAGCTAGCTAGCGATGAAGGTCAGCTAGCTAGCGATGCAGGTCAGCTACCTAGCGATACAGTGTGTGTGTGCGTATGCCTAGAGGTGTACGTATACACTATGCGTGCGTATATACTAGGGATGTAAATGATGCCGAGCTTTTGATGCCGAGCCGAGACTATTGGTTTTTGATGCCGAGCCGAGACTTTCATTTTCGGAAAAAAAATGAGCCGAGACTCTAGCCAAACGAGCCCGAGCCGAACCGAGACTATAACAAAACGAGCCCAAGCCGAGTTGAGACTTTAAGTAACTGAGACTGATACTGCATCATGCTTTAGATTTGAGCATCATTTACATCACTGGTGCATCATACTATGTGTGCGTATACACTATGTGTGCGTGAGAGGAAACCATGCGTTACCATCTTACTACGATCTAGTAATGAATGAATGAATGAATTCAGTTTATAGACAAAGTCTAAGGATGTTCAGTGAAAACGATCGGCTTTATTGATTCGAAACGTGCTAACAACGCATAACCTAATGATAGTAAGGAACCGTCGCGAATGCCCACGATGCTATGTTCAACGTCTTATCACCATACTATGTATACCTATTGATAATGAGTAGGGGCGCTGCAACAGGGGGGGATGGGGGGGGGGTATGTCCCCCTAACTTTAAAATCTAGGGGGACCTCCTATGTATTGGTCCCCGTTCACTTTTACCACAACATTTATGTTGATTGGTTGGTCCCACCTACATACACACCATCGTTCCAGCACCCCTGGTGATGATGTCAATGATTGCGAACGGGCACGATGGTGAGCTATACGAGTGTGGGCGCTCGAGACACCAGCGAGACACCGCGCAGGTGGCGCTACCAGTAATGACTGTATACGTATGCGTGTTGTGTCCTTACGCACACGGTGTATTGTAACTTATTGTGAGCTATTTTAGGGGGCGTACGTTGCCTATAAATATAGCAATAATATAATTCATGTCGCTGGTCCCCTTAATTTAGTTAATAGACTAATAGCGCCGTTGAAATATGTGGTCTGAACGTAACGTAATGTATTAATAGTTGAGGGTATGAAATGGTGAATTAATGCGATTTTAGTCTTTTTAAACAAATAATTGTAGAGATGGAATGTATGATATTAAGGAATCACTGCGAATCACCGATAATTCCAGCATACAGGTAAAGCTATGTAGATCATGTTCTCACATTGATAAAAGAAATTAAATCATTTTACAGTTACCATAAAAATAAATGAAAAACAATCGAAAGTAGAAATAAATCATATAGTAAAAATATATTTGAAAAATAGAAATAAAAACATTACTATAAGCTATTGAACAGTTAGAATAATTGCCATCGGACATGCAGGTGAAATATACCGATACATGTTGAGAGAGCAAGAAGAAACTATATGTTATCATATTACTGTAAGCAATGATTTGTTAACCAAATATATAACACTACATATATGAAAATTAATTAATAGTGGAACCCTATAGCTACTAGCAGTAGTATCCCCATTGATATATCTTGGTTTGAGACAAGTTTATACGATAATGTTTTCTATGCTCTATTAAATTACATGCTATGTAAATTAGCTTTAACTCAACTCATAGATATGTATAGTATTTAAACCAAACTATTCTATTGATTTGTTATACATTAGTAATTAATATTTAGTTTACATCACATAAGTGATAACTTAAACCTTATTTCTTTGCATTATAATATTGTAAAGTTTGATACAAGTGTTTATAAACAACACATTTATCCGAAATGAAAATTTATGTAGGTATACCATTATAATGCTGCTCATGTTTTGTGCTACAAAATCTAAGGTTTTCTATTAATATATTACGTTTTATTTAGACATCGGAGAGCTACGGCAATAGAAGTCTAAATAAATTAATTAACCACGATTCAATCAACTAAATAATTATAATAATAATAATTATAATAATAATAATTATAATAATAATATTATTATTATTATTTAAACACCATCGCTAATACCACTTTCCAGTGTATTAATTGTATATATTACGAAAGTGTTTTATAAATAAATAAAATCTATCTATCTAACCAACTACTCGCCACTAAAAATATATATTAAACTTGTATATAAATATTATTTCATTTTTACCTGCGCACCAAGTTTCATATATATATATATATATATATTATATTATATATATAAAACTTGGTGCGTAGACAAAGATAAAAGAACTACAGGCCGCCGTGAAGGAGAAAAACGTATCGAAACTAAACCGCCTGCTGGACCCCGATGATCCGGTATCCACGCTGTGTCGCGACGATCGCGGTCGCGGTCTACTGCACATCGCCGTCACGACCGGTAGCGCCACCCACATGGTGTCGTTGCTGGTGACGCGAGCTCCAACCCTCGTCCATCTCCTCGATAACGTAAGTAACGCCTGCGCCTGATTGGTCGGATTATCTTAGTTCATCTGGTGAACAACCGCGATATAACCGATACGGTACCGTACGCTTGTTTCAGAGGAGAGATACGAAGTGAGATTAAATACGATGAGATGCGTAGCGAAAGAAGTGTAGGCATTAATTAGTTAGCTATTAAAGCTCATTGAAAGCGAATGTCTAAAATAACGATAGCGTGAAATACATCCGACGGGTAACCAATAAGTGAACGTAATTATGTGGGTGTTGGTTATATTGTAGCATTGTGGTGCCGTGTGGAACCTATAGGCCCTATAGTACACATATAGTATAGGGGTGCTATAATTTAGTATGATCTATGCATAGAAGTCACACTGGTATTATATTACAAGGTTGTAATATATATAATATAATATAGTAAACACGAGTAAACAATACCGGGAATTTACGACGCTGAACAATACCCAGCAAACTAAGACTGTAGTCACAATCTGTTATGTCCTCATTTATCTGTATTTCAGTATATTTTATTCATATAATAATTCACTAATGCAATAATATGTTATTGTCGGATTGTAATTGCGATATCCATAAGTTAAATCTGGTGTTTATTAAAATCTATATATAAACAAAACTATTTATTCTATCTTAGATATAGAAATGTATATATTGTTAATTCACAACTTTAGGCATTTAATATGAAACTGATTTGCTCTATTCCAAATTAACTTATATATACTCAAAAAGATATACAAAAATTGATATAATTGTGAATAGTTTAATATTTGTCCACATATAATAAGAAGAATATTTCTCTCAATTAATCTATACTTATTCAAAGGTATAACTAATATTAGGTATCAATTGAATATATTTTAATAATAATACTATCTAGTTTATAGGGTGAAAGTTTATTTAATATATATATATATATATACAAATATTTATATTTTTCTAATATATATGCGTATATATTCTAGTAACTAATGTGATAGCCAATGAAAACACAGTTAAATAGGACATGCCTTCATTACGCCTATGCTGTGAATAATGGAGATATGATAGCCATCATTAAAGCGACCAATATTAATAAGAAACTGAAGGATTCAGTTAGTATACGACAACGATAATAGAATTAAGTTTAAGATAAAGACTGTATATAGTATCGAATTGATAACTTTTATGTATGAACTATAAAAATTACGTTATATGATATATCATAACATTAATTGCAATATATTCTTAAATGTAAATATATGAAATTGCTAATTTATGAAAAATATAACATTTAAATAAACCAAAACTCAAATTTAAATAATTTCAATCTTTTATTAAAGATTTTAAATTAATTAAATATGGTGTTTAATTTATACTATAATATAAAATATAAATACAAATTATTTTTTATTTATTATTATTTATTTTTAATTTTATTTGCTTCTACAGTTTACTTATATTTATAAAATTAACATTTTGTATAACACTACAATTATTATATTAATTATAATTGAATCATACATAAACGTTATAAAATAATAAAACTATACATACTGATACTAAACCGAGTGCTTCATCACACAGTTGGGAAATACTGCGGAAGACTACAGAGAAACGCCTAGTGATATTAAAATAGTGTTCTAGAACATTCCACGCGCTGTTTATTTACATATAGATGTCATCGTAATCTAGTTTAGTATTACCGGCATTAGTGCGAATATTCACTCGAAACGACTACAAGTACCAATATTCGCGAATATCTAATTGTTTGATATATAAGAAACTGGTATGTTAGCAAATATTCTTAAAGTTGTGCGATAAATCGTAAGTGAGGCCTCAAATTTATACTGCCTACTAGAGATTTAGTGGTGTGAACAGTGTTAACTGAATACGTCCTGTGTTCTATAAATAGATATTGAATAACCGTTACATTCGACATAACGGCCGAGGTAATTACTAATTAGTATTATATTTGTACTCGATTACATCGAGGTAGACTTAGAACTCGACTAGATTTATAAATAAATAGTATTTAAATCGAGCGGATCGATTAATTTATATTCACTACATTCCGATAATAATAACATTCATATTTCTATATATATATATAATAATAATATCAGAATGTAGGCATGACCATGGTAATCGAAGAAGCGCAATGCTTATCTAGTTAGTACATATACATATATATATATGTACAGCAGTAACCCATATGATTATATCGTACACGAGAGTGACCACACTGAGAGTGTGAACACCGACTTCAGACCGGTACTAACCGCTCTTAACGTATCTGTCCTTGTGAGATTTAGCCCAATCGGTGTAGATCTTCGCTGATTGGTCGCGGCGTTCCGTCCTCAGTTTGTCCTGCTCGTCGCGCAGAAGTTTCTCTTTGTTGCGGGCTCTCTTCACCAGTTGATTCTGTGGGGCGGACGTTACGGTCACACGAGTAAGATGTAGGCGTACGAGTAAACATGAATAACCTCACATATATACTATATATATATATATATATATACGATATGTAATGATATTGTTAAATTTCAAATGTATATGAAATTACTACTTAATTAATAATTGATAAATGAAATATAACGATTAAACGAGTCATTTATAATTTAACTATTATAATTTACAAAATTTCCTGCCGAATTATTAATCTAAATAATAAAGATTTAGTGGTAAGATGGACGGGTGTTGTCTACGATGGCGGATGGTAATGGTAGAATATACACGTGACGAGTTAGCATGTATATCTTGTATCGCTGGGATACTCGATGGTCTACACTGCGAGATACGCGCGTTGCTTATCTATAGATGTATGGTTGATTGATTACAGTTATCTAGTGTAAATAATCTAAATATATATCTAAAATATTTACACATTTTTAACGTTCTAGGAAATTAAATATTATTATTTTATGTTAAATCTGAATAAAAAACTGGAAAATCCAACATTTTAAAAATCCTATATTCTAGATTTGGTAAAAGAGTTTACTAACACCGATTCGCTAGCATGATAATACCACTAAATACTAATAAGTAAGTACTATTCTGTCGTATAAGTACTAGGTAAGTACTATGATGTTGTATAAGTACTTTGTCCACGATCCACTTCTTGTAAGATTTCTCAATCTTCTCTTTTTCACTTTCCTTCTTCCTCAATGTGCATTCTTTTTCTAATTCTTCTCTTTGTTTCTGTGTGACATATTAACAATATAACAGCTATACTCTTTAATAATTCAATATTTAAATATACATGTTTACATTTAAATTTAGATATTTACAATTGAAAATTATGATATTTTAATAATTGTAACTTTATTGTTTGATATAATAATAATAATAATAATAATAATAATAATAATAATAATAATAATAATAATAATAATAATAATAATAATAATAATAATAATAATAATAATAATAATAATAATAATAATAATAATAATAATAATAATAATAATAATAATAATAATAATAATAATAATAATAATATAATATTATATGTAAGCAAATATTAATACAAAAAATCTTGTTTAATAAGTATTTCTATATAAACACAGTTCTTACGTATTTCTAAGTTAGATACCATCTTATTTAATTCATTATTATCACTAATTTTATTACAATAATTTACATTCATAATAATGACGTGTATTGTTTTAATTTTTGATTTTTTATATGTATATATATTTTTGATTATTGTGACTATATCTATAAAAATGTAACATATTTTATATAATTTTTTATAAATTAGTTATAATAGATTTAAACAAACTATTGTGAAATATAGTGATTTATTATTATTATACAAGATTTAACATAGACTATAAATATCTATATATATATATATATATATATATATATATATTTGTATAAATTTATAGTATTATTTTCTTGGTAAATTGTAATTCATTAATGTAAATTCAATCTATGTTACTTTGATGTATTAACATTCATGACTATTCAAATTAATAATTAATTAATCAATATACATAACATTTAACTCAAGTCCTTCAGAATTATTATTTATATAATTTTTTTTTACAAATTATTATGTTATAAATAAAATAATCAAATATTTATTTGTTATATTCTATCATTTGATCTATAATGTATACTTTAAAGCATCATATAAGTATATAAAAAGAGTACTTTATTGGAGGTATATATATTGGAGGTATATACTAATTGAATAAATAAATTAAATTACCAATATTAATTACTAAATTTTCGGTTAAATAAATTCTATATAAAGTTATAATTTAACATTTAATAAACATTTATAAATTTTTGAAAATTTAAATTCATTTATAAACATCAAATAGTCTGTTTATTTATAATTTAGTGTATACTATTGTCAAAGATTTTCCGAAAGAAAGATATAACACTTACGCGAAATCGTGTAATTCAAATTTGTATACAAAATACCCTGGTGCCACCTATAGCGGGTTACTTTTAGGAACTATGCGTTGTTTATAATGTAAATTCGTATCAAACTATACACTTTTAAAATGTTAAATAATATGCTTTAAATTAATATTTATATGATGAAAACTAAGTGTTCATTACTAATATATAACAAACAAATATGATATTTATGTTTTAAATGCTATAAGTATATATTTAGTAAGTAAAAGTTAATTTATATTGCATGTAATTTAATATAGCAATGAAAACATTGTTGTATGCAAACAGAGCCGAACCTAAATCTATTTCAGTGATTTCGATACTACTGCTAGCAGCGGCAGGGGATATTACTAAATTACGTCGCATGCATAGGGAGTGTTATATCTTTGCTTCGCAAAATCTTTGCTATTGTGGTAACTATGATACGAGTATTATCCAATTATATGCAAGCATTTACGATCACAAGAAAATTAATATAATAATTTCATAATATAATATTCATATATTTTATATAATAAGTATACTATAATTTATATATTTCTATTTATTTTTGTGTATTATAATGTATTTAGTATATTATTCATATAATATACACCAATACATATAATCTTACTTTATATATATATAAATATTATTTTTCATATCATATATTTTATGTATTCTATATTATATAATACATATATGTATATAATATCATTTTTAAATGGTTTTTCCAAATGTTATTGTAATAAACTTTAAATGCCATTTACACAAAATAATTGTTGTCATACTACTCTCACTCGAGTGAGCGTCTGATCAGAATTCAATATCTCATTGAATAATTGAAATAATGAATTGAAATTTTAAATATAATTAGATAATAAAATAGGCAGTAATGTAATTATTTTTCAAAAGGTATTATTTAAATATTTTCTTTTTTATTAATGATAAATAAAACATATATTTATAAACATATATTATTAATATTTTATAAATATGTAATAAAAAACCTATTTCGTAATAGAATGATATATTATTAAACTATAGAAAAAAAAATTATGTGATTACCTATTATTAAATTTGTTTAATTAAATTTACTTTAATGCATAAATGCCTATCTATTTACATTTCGCGCTAAGGCCAGACCTCCCTTAAACAGGCGCATTAATGAGGTCAGTTAAAAGGTCATTAATGAATAATTATGTAATAATTGTATCTATGATATAATATCAAATGCGTAATTATTTACTATGTGTAATACCATCTTATATGTAATATTTAATAAATAATGATTACAGTTTTGAAAATATTACAAAATATTAAATTTATATATTAATTTTATTAAGTTTATTTTTTAAGGACAGCATATTTATGCGGCCCTTAATGTGTTAATTAAAATAAAATTTTATTTTATCTAAAATATATAATAAAAATACAAGATACTTACAATACAAATATATTTTATATACAAAATAAGATTGAACTATTGCTAATTATTTAAAATCATATCATTATAAATATATAGACCATATATTATAGTTAATATTAATAATTATAGTTAATTATAAATAATAAAAAGTGAATGTAACAAATATTATCAATAAATAATGTATTACAATATTATATATTAATAATATAATATTATATATTAGATATATTACTATTATAAAAGATAAAATTAGCCATTAATAATCATCCAACAAGATATGTATATAAAATTGTGCATATAATTTAATAATATATTTGTATATTTCCAATATGATTCACTAAACAAGTTATTTATAAATCTACATTATACGAATATATATATATATATTATAAATGTAATATAAATACAATTTTAAAATATCTAAATTATTGTTAATTCAAATAATTCAATAGTCAATAATTATAAATTAAAATATAAAATATATTATATATTCAATTATAAATAACAAATTTTATATTATATTATATTGAATATTATTTTGAATATTTACAATTTAAATAACAAATTTAGAATAATTTAATTTTAAACCATATTTATAATTAAAATTATATTATAATATAATTTAATATAATCATTGTACTATTAATAAATATGTGGTTTACTTAAGAAACAATTATTTAATTAAAATGAATACAGACGCACTTAGCATGAACCTTATTTAATAGGTAATAAATATGTTAACTACGTAAAAATATAGTATTATTCTGGTACATAGATATAAAATATTTTTCAAAAAATGGTATTATGTATTGTACAATTATAATTGAAATAACTTATAAAATTATAGATTTAAAATGAAAAAATGCACCATTTTATTTCCCGAATTTTAACATTTATAAAATTTAAATATTTCACACATATTTTAACTCGCTTTACGAGATATAAACGATTCATTGAATGTCATTGAAAAATTCTATATTTTTTATAAATTATATATTAACAAAATATGATATATGTGTATTATTTTAAAAATAAAAATAAACTCGTCTCTAATATTATAAATCTCGTTAAAATAATACTAATCAATTATAAGACGTATTTATTTATATTTATATGAATATAAGGTATCAATATTTATATATTCTCCATACCTAGAGAATCTGCTATTACAATATAGATTTGTCCCCAATGCATCTGTATTACGAATACACACTCAATTATAAGTAAAGTTATCCCGTAATCAAGTTATTAAATAGTTATATAAATTAACTAAAGAACATTTCTTTAAGCCGCCTGTATACACACAGAATATACATACATGTATATCTCAGTTTACACGTCATTTTACTTATGAAATTACAATTAATTTAATCATTGGAAAAAAACTAAAGTTAAACTTTTTCTGCATTTCCCATAGATCGTAATCGATATAATTGCATAAAACAGCGAATTTATCATCTCACGATACGTTATACAACCTTGAAATATAAGTAAAATCACGAATAAAACTAGATAAAACACCACTATGGTCGTGACCGGTGTGACCCCTCAAAATGTACACATCTTATTTAGACATAAATTAGGCGGTGGCAATTTTTTTAATAATTCATATATATATTAATATCGAATGAAATATCATATGAATATGCATATATACTTCAAAGTTGTACGGTATTGTATCGTCCTTATATAGTCGTTACTATACTGTATAGCGTGGGTGTACAGTGTACACTGTACACATCACTCGTATGTTCTACTTTACGATATGTTATTTAAATAGTAATCTCTATTTTTATTAATTTAATAAATTATTAAGTTTTATATAAGTTTTATATGTTTCTATTTTATGATAGTTCTTTTAAATAGTATTCTCTTTTTTTAATTAATATAATATTTTATTAAGTTACATATAAGTTTTATATGTTTTTACTTTATGGTATGTCATATAAATAGTAATCTCTATTTTTAATTAATTAAATAAATTAAGTTTTACATAATGTGATTAAAGCGAACATCCTGCCCCGTGTTGACGGACCTGTATAAGTTTAACTTGTTCGTCCATGAGCTTCTTGTTCTTCCAGTGAAGCAGCTCCATCTCGATGCGCTTCTTCTTCTCGACGTCGAGCATGGCTTTCTTCTTTTGTTCGTGTTTCGAGCGGATCAGATCGTCCAGTTGTTTCTTCTTCTGTTCTCGTTCCTGCGTAATCACACAGTCGATATAAATAAATAATAGTCATTATTATTTTTATGTATTAGAAGAAAAAATTGTTTGTTCCTTTCTTTTGTAGTTTATATTATATTTATTTTTATTTATTCTAAAGGGCTTCAAAATAAGACGGTGTCATTTCTATTGTTATTATATAATAATACATTTTTACCTCGATTTAACCTAAATAAATAAATGATATACTATATGTTTCATTATTATTATTTTTTACAAAATAGTCAATTTAAATGTATGATATAAGCATATTCCATTCTATTCGATTGGTTATCTTAAATATGTATTCTATACATATTACATTGTAAAATGATAATACTGTATAATGAGTATATTATCCATGAGCCTAAACTATAGATATATATAGATATGAATAGTTAAATGAAAATGTGCGTATATTAACATAACTTTTGTATATTTTTGTTTTTTTTAATATAAACTAAACCAAATTTTCAGCTAAAAATAACTTATATAACAAAATAATGTATATATATATTTATAAATGTTGTAAATACAAATTCAATATAATTCCCATTGGTTTTAAATAAATCATTTAAAATAATTAAAACACTAAATTAGTATTGAAAATGCAAGTGAAATTTGTTAATTATAAATATATTATATCTATTTCTTTAATTGTATATAATAAAAGTTTACCATATTTTTTTTTTTATCAAAAAAATTGTAGCTCATTCATTATATGATACTATTTACTATAAAATACACAAAAATATGTAGATTAACAAGAGTTAAATACTGCGTAACATTATTATCAAATGAGCAAGAAATTAGTTTTCTTATATATTGTATAGTAACAAATACTTCTATAGAATATATTATATAATAGGATTATAGAATGACTGACAATGTATTTAACTATCATAAGAACCTTATATTATTTACTCAAGTTTATAATAATTATATATGCAAATGTTTTCAAATATCTCAATATGTATAAATTAAAGCGAATTAAAATGTAAATATATATATATAGAGTAATTTTAATTAATTAATAATATATAGTCTAAATAAATGAAACTTCCCATACATAAATATAAATATAAGCTACATTGTAGTGGATGTTATAATATTAATAAAATTACACATGAAGATTTATATCAATATTTTGCAATAATTAATAATGATTTATTTATATTGTATTATATTATAAGGAAATTATTTTATAAATTATAAATTTATATATATATATATATATATATATATATATATATATTAAATATATTAATATAAGTATAGTTAGAAATGTATAAATTTAATTTAACTTTTAATAAGTGTATAAATTCGTAGTGTTATTTTGATAAACTTTTAAATACTAATTTGGAAATAATTTAATTTGAAATATTATTTAATACGTTATAAAACCATTTTTCCTTTCGATAGCATCCACTTCTCCCAAGCAGTTCTATCATCTTTATCATGATGAATATCGGCTTTATTATTTAGTTTATTCCTTTCATTTCTGTATAAATGCAACCGTTATAAATATATAATAAAGAGAAAATCAACCAAAGTGTTTTCTAATTTATATAATATACATGTTCATTAACATTTATATAATTATAAAATATATAATTATATTAGAATTATGTTATTATATTAATATTAAAATAATAAATTTGTATTATAAATATAAATTGTGATATTAATAAGCTATGTTAAAGCTAATTAATTTGTCATTAACGAAATTACAATTAAATAAATAATTAAACATAAGTATCATTATATCATTACCGTTATGATTACCATTAGTATCATTATTAGTAGTATATAGTGTATGATATAAGGTGTATTAACAACATTCATATATAATGATTATATTCGAATAGCATTCACTATCGTACTATATCGCATATAAAGCGGTTATACATTAGCGTAGGTGGACTCGTGTCAGACTTAATGGCACCACTGCGCTATATAGTGCTGCGATTAACTGTATTATTCGATTCTAAGGCGTAACGACTTACATAAATGCACTGAAATTGTACATGTTAAATGTAATACAAAGTGATCGTATGGTTACTATGTATAGAGTATATAGTTATAGTGCAAGTACATGTATATATTATATATAATATTGCACCTTTAATATCTTTCTATATACTCTATACCGACATCACTCACGCCCCACCTAGGGGCCCCCCCCCCCGTATAAGATGTCGATACCATCATCGTTAGTAACCTTGACCTATACTCCCCTCCTCCCGCACCCAGTAGATCGTGCACGTCGCTGATGTCGAGAAGATCGAGTCCTCGCGACAGTAGGCCGTCGTCATCCGTATCCGTATCCGTCGGTATCGGGTAGGTAAGCCCGTCCGGTACCTCCCCCTGGTGGTGATAGCGAGGGTTCGAGTCGCCCGCTTCGTATAGGGTCGAGTGGCGAGGCGTGAACGGTTTAGCGGCACCCTCCGTCGACGACTTCTTACTGGCCGACGAACGAGCGCTTGTCTGATTGGTGGAGGGCGTGGTAGTCTCCGGCTGACTGACGTAGCTGTCGTGGTTCAGGACGCTGAGAAGGGAGAGAGTGCTGCTGTCGCTGATACCGCCGTCTTCTGCAGGGACGGCCGCGGTGTAGGTCATCGTGTGGTAACCCGGGTGTATCTTAGTCATGGCGTAGAGTTTAGTTCAGAGGTGAGTGGGGCGGTGCGTTTAGTTCAGTGGTGATTGTAGAGCGTGTAGAGAGGGGTGTATGGTTTAGTGTAGAGTGGTGTGTATAATTATGCCTAGTGACGGTGCGTTTAGTTTAGTGTAGAGTGGTGTGTAGAGCGTGTAGAGTGGTGTGTAGTGTGTAGAGTGGAATGTATAGAGGGGTGTGTAGAGAGGGATGTGTAGATTTGAGTGTATCACCGTCGTGGAGCTATTATCGTGGAGTGGACGTGATCTCTCTCTCCGACCCGCCGGTACCTCGCTGAAACGATTTATTAATTAAATGTATTATGAAAATGTATTATTATCGCGCGATTGTGATTACGATGTATATTGAGAGACGTTAATATAGAGATAAATTTAATATTCCGATATATTTGATACAATTATTCGCGATAGATCTGTTGTAACTAATGAAAGTGTTTTACTGCATAGTATTTAAGGTAGAATCGAAGATTTTGTGAAGAAAAGGTATAATACTACCTATCTACGCAACGTGATTAATATTCATGTGACACATTTCTAGCAATAGTATCGAAATCATTGAAATAGATTTAGGTTTGGCGCACTTTGTATACAACAATGTTTTCAATGTTCTATTAAATTACATGCAATATAAATCAGCCATATATAATTACGTTATAGATATATATGTGGATAGCATTTCAAAACAACATATTCTATTTCTTTGTTATATATTAGTAAAAAACCACTTAGTTTTCAATATATGAATAATAATATAAAACATATTATTTTACATTTTAAAAGTGTATAGTTTGATAATAATTTGCATTATAAACAATACATATTTCCGAATATTTAACTTATAGATATAGATAGCGTTGTTAATATTTTGTATACAAAAATTGAATTACACAATTTCGCGTAAGTGTAAGTACAATTATATCTTTCCTTAGAAAAATCGTTGGTATTACTGTTTAATATTTAAGGTTAATCAAAAAAAGTAAGTCAAATATAGTTGAATATTGCATTGTATATGTAATATTATATTTTGTTTTAATAATTTAGTAAGTATATATATTTATTATAATATATTCTTATAATCTTAATATAGATCAATGTTTTATATTGAATGAGTTTAAATATTTACAATTATTTGTAATACATTCTTATAATTAAAATAAGTACATTAATATACGAAAATATAAACCACAATGTTTAATGGTTTGTAGTAAAATTAATTGATAATAGTTTCTAAACTATTGTTACGTATTTACTATATTAGTGATAACTTGTTGAATATATTGTTACAATTATAATTATTATTATAAATAAGTATACATACAATAATTAGTGATAAATTGTTGATTATATTGTTACAATTATAATTATTATTACAATCAAGTATAAATACAATAAATTTTAACTGAATAATAAATCAATGGTGGATAAGCTATTAAAATATTCATAAATTGTGATAATTGTGTATTACATTATTATAAGCATTCCTCGTGAAAAGGAGCACATATTCAAATACAGTAACGTAGTTTACCATTGTTATACGTTTAATCGCACTATATTCATATTTATAACGAATAATTTAAATAACACGATCATTTCACTTTGAATATACGTAAATTGAAAAATTAGAAATCCGCAAAAGCGACGCCTGCAATATTAAATATTATCTACATATAATATGATTTTCAATTATAATTAGCGAATCTCTATTTATAATCTATTATACATACAGCGGATTATAAGTAACATATATATATAAAGACATACCCTATTTATAATAATTATAATAATGGTCAATCATATTATATGTAAATAATATTTAATATTTCGGGGGTCGCTTTTGCGGATTTCTAATTTTTCAATGAGCGGATTATGTACTATAACATCTATACGGCTATATAACAAATATATATACGGATTTTTTCAGTAAGAACCATATTTTATGTACAATATAATATTAAATAAAGATTATAATAATTATTATAATAATTATTAGTATAATAAATTATTATATTTATTATAATATAATATTAAATATTATAATAATATTATATTATATATTAAATAGAATGCCAGTAATCTCGTACAAGGTAATTTCGTACGACTAATTTATTAATCTCGTACGACTTATTAAATTTAATTTATTTCATAATTATACAGTTCTTATACATATATATAATACAATGTATGATATCAATATTTAATAAGTTATTATATATAATCGTATAAAAGCTGTATTATTATGAAATAAATTAAATTTAACAAATCGTACGAAATTACTCGTACGAGGTTACTGACTGTCATTATAATCAGATTATAATAATGATTATAATAATTATTATTATAAGTGATATTAAATAAAAAATATGGATCATGTGAACAAGTCGCCGATCGCGTCTTATAAGGAACGCGATTTTTAAATCGCTTTCCTTATCCAAATTAGTAAGTAACGCGATTCTAAAATCGCGTTCCTTGCTATTTTATGAAGGAAGGCGATTATAAGAATAACTATTATAATATCTATAATATTTAATATAATATTATATTATACTAAGTATACTTACTTTGAAATTTAACTGTTAAATTATTTAATAAAATTAATTATAAATCATTTATTAAATGATATCTTATATTATCTAATAGATATTATCTATTTTAAACATTATTTAATAATATATTGTAGTTATTATAATGATAACAGTATTTATAAAAAATATTACTAGTTATATAAAATAATAATTACATTGTATATGTAAATATTATAAATTATAAATATATTATGTAAAAAAAATATTAAATTTTAAATAAAAATATATTGTATTTACTTCAGTAACCAAGGACTCTTGAAATTTAACAATATAAAGAAATTAATTATGAAATTAATTATCATTATAATAATGCACATTAAATTATTAGTACATTTTTATAAAATAATAATGAATTATAAAATATGAAGGTATATGTATTACCATTCAAAATATACTCTTTCGTTATAGTTTGTATCGGTTATAAGGTGTTTAAAATAAATTTAAAATTTCCATTGTCATTATCTATTTTTAAATATTATATAAAAACATCCGATATACATATTTATATTATTTCAAAAAATATATTATTAAAACAAATTCTAAAATGTATGATTATTAAAATGTGCATTTTTCATAAATTAACATAATAATAATAATACATTATTTATTTAATTAATGGTTTATACATGTTTTAAAATTTTGCAAATTTATAATAATTAATTGTTATATTCAAAGATATTTAATTTTTTAATATTCTCAAATCTATAGAACCCATCGATATAAATATCTTTATATCGATGATAGAACCTTGCATAGGTATTGAGTGGGGTCTCTAATGTCTATATGGACCCTATAGGTATAGCTTTGACATCGATATTGAGATGTATGTTAAACACATAGAGTATCAGATATACTCATATATAGTAGATAGTACCTACACTAAATGTATATAATAACTTCAAATTATATTATTAATTATATATAAAATTAAACATAATTCTTGAAATATAATATATCTTAAAACAATTTATAATAAAATCAGATTATATATGTTTATATTTATTATATACCAATTCCTTTCTATATACATATTTCATATATATCAGACATAAAAATATATAAAAAATGTATCTCCTAAAATATAAATATTTAAAAAAATACTTAATACATACAAAACAGGGTTGGCGGTTTTTTTGGTTTTTTTAAAAAAACCGGTTTATTTGGTTTTTTTGGTTTGTTTGTGGTTTATGGGTTTTTTTGGTTTTTTTATAATTAAATGTTCGGATTATTAATTAGAAAATATTATATATACCTAGATCGATTATTAAATGTCTGTGCAAAACATACATATATAGAGTAAGTATAAAATATACAACACTAATGCATATTATTTATATATATTAATTATATATATATATATATATTATTAAATTTTCAATAATATATTATTAATATTAAATGTTAATAAAATTATTCTATTAAAATATATTTATTATAAAAATAAAGTAAAATATAATAAAAAAATAGTTACAAATTGTAACAAAATAATAATTTAAAAAAATAACAATACAGTAATTAGAAATATAATCAATATAATTCTCACAATAAAATTACAAGTTACAAATTGTAACAATATAATAATTTAAAAAATAATAATAATAATAATTAGATGATTTCTAATAGAAATATAATCAATATAATTCTCACAATAAAATAACAAGTTACAAATTGTAACAATATAATAATTTAAAAAATAATAATAATAATAATTAGATGATTTCTAATAGAAATATAATCAATTTAATTCTCGAAATAAAAAAACAAGTTTTGCAGCCTTATCATTGCCTAATCGATTCCTTATTTTTGATTGAACGCTTTTATAATGTTAAAAAAACCAAATAAACCAAAAAAACTAATGGTTTTTTTGATCAAAAAAACCAAAAAAACCGATTCAAAAAAACCGACCAACCCTGATACAAAATAATAAAAGAATTAAAATAAATTCATATATGAAGTCATAGACATAGGAGCGAAATGTCTGCGAAATTCGCTCCTATGTCTATGTATGAAGTAATCGAAAATAAAACTCAATAATATTAAACCATAGACATTAGAGTGAGGTTACCTCACTCAATATCTATGTATTAAACTCATTCGTTAGATAGAAAATATTTAATTCATATATAAAATTATATATACTCATAAATTAACTCTCTACTCTACTTATACTTTTTGTTATGCCGGTGTAATGTAATGCATGAACATCGTGTATGTTAAATTATATATCTAATATAATTAGTAGGCTACCTAATGTAGCTACCCAAATATTGTTTTTTTATTTTTATTTTATAGAATACTCTGACCATTAGCTATCGGTCGTACACTGTACGACATACAGTGTACGTCGTACAGTGTATATGTGTATGTATCCTACATTAATGTAGGATACATACAATTGTTGTACAATTGGCGTCGTCCATATTATTATAAATTATATATGGTATCCGAAATAATTATTATTAATTATTATTAATGATTTATTATTAAATTCGATAATAATTATTATTATTAGTGATCTTAAATGTTGAGGTTTATTTGATATTATACACAAGGAGATATTGTTGAGAATACTTCCTGATCTTACTGATATTTTAGTGTATCGAATTCTTATAGAGTTATAATTATAGAACTTAAGTTGTAGTAAACATAAATTATTCGATTATTTTGATTTTGAGATTGGAAAGAGATGATTTATATATGATATGCTAAGTAATAGCTATTACTTATTACTTATTACCCTTGGGTAAATTATTAGGATTTGACTCTTATAAGTATCATATCGTTAAGTTATAACTGGATGTCATATATGCGTATAGGCGTATGCATTAGAAAGTAGTATATATATATATAGATTACAAGATCAAAGAGTGAACCTCGAGGTACATCATGGACATTGTATGGATACGAGAGGAATTGTGAATGATCAGCATGGGAGACATATACTGAATAAGTTATTCCAATAGATGTGATAAAGTAGATGAGGAAAATGACTATTATACATTATGTTAAGTGATTGGTCAATGGAGCGAGTAATGGTATTCAGGAGGGTGAGCTGTATGGTGTCAAGTGGAGATGTAGCCCTACTCCATATTACGATTAATATTGTTGCGATATCGGATGATAGAGAGGAAATAAATTAGCCAGGTTAACATGGAGTAGTGGGATTTAATTAATGAGAAATATTGGCAAGAGGTTACTAAGTATGGCAGTACGTTTGATGGAGAAAAACTATCAAAATTGTCAGGGACATCGATGTAAAGAAAGTATTACTACAAAAATGTAAAGAATTACCTTTCTATATATATATATAGATGGTATGTGGATATATATACTGTATTCGTTTTTATTATTTTCTTTATAATTTCTTATATTATCCTATATAACTATATTTATATATTATTACTTATAATATGGATATATACTATTATATACTAATATAAGCAAAACCTCCTATAATCTCGAGGTTATAGGAGGTATTGATATAAGTATTCACCTATGAGCATTCACATAGGCTATGCATATTACCTAGTTTGAATGTTGTTTCATAGTAATCATTAATACAGTTGAGATATGTTATACCAGCGAGGTTATACTTCGAAATATCTATGATATACATTATTATCAATGGAGTATTACTATCGGGAATCATACTATATAAATTTACAATTTTATTTAATACCAGAATAACTGAATTTAGAAAATTAAAATATATAAACTACTTATTTATTTAATAACTGTATGACTGCAGTGTATGCCACTGATTAATTTATATGATATGAAATAATATAATATACATGTTAACTTCTATTTTATTTTAAAAGTTGTTATACATTTACTAATAATAATAATCACAATTTATATACTTATTAACCCTAATTATGAATACATCATAGTAAACACCTTGTCTATTTATTTATTTCCATTTTATTATAGGAATATAATATTATAATATTTACGATAATTATAATATGATATTCCTATAATATAATCATAGATTTATAGTTTACATTTATGTTTACATAAATGTAAACTATAAATCTATGAATATAATGGATATAAATAAAATCTAATATAATGAATAAATACTTATATATTATATAAATATATTATTTATAATTAATTATAATTATAATATATTTATTTTTAAATAGTATATTTAATTATTATAATTCTATAGATCTAAATATTAAATAGATGCTTATTTTAGTATGACACCAATCTTATCACTAACTATAGAATATCTTATAAATATTATTTAAATATAAGGTCACAAAATTTATATTAATTATAATTGCTAATTTATAGTTACATTAATAACTATATAATTTGTCATTATGCAGGCTGTTAAATCAGCATTTCCGAAAACGAATGGTTTAAAAACATTATTAGGACATGGATCTAAATCAGTTATATCGAATACTGTTGTCCCGTGTACTGTAATTCAAGTTTCGTCTATGCGCGCAACGTTTGGAGAAACATACCCATACAAAAAACCTTTCCAGTATGAAAAAAAGAAATTTAATTTCTTACACGAATCGCTCTTTCTTGATAGATCTCTCTATAGAATGAACGAGAATAGTAAAATGATAGTTGTCGAGGGACAAATTGGTGTAGGAAAAGAGGAATTCGCGAAACAATTAGCCCACAATTTCGATCTTAAATATATTCCTAGAGTTAGCGAAGACGATCTATTCATCACCAATGGTGGTTTAGATATAAGAGCATTCAATGATGTCCTTTCACAAGTTAGTGATTGTCATTATATTACACAGTTCTTATTATAATGTATATAACATGATTTTCATCATGCTGTCTATGGAAAGTATCTTAAAGAAGGACACCGATTATTATTATAAGAATTTCAGAGTTCAAGGTGGGCGCTACTTATATATATGTCACTGAAATACATTACTTACACATAACTGCACACTTTACAATTATTATACAGAGTAAAGCATTATACAATATTTATAGTAACACAATATTTTATAGGCTCATTCTGGATATATTAATTTTAATAATCATTATTATAATGCCGCTAAAAAAAATAACAATAAAACTAAAGTAAAGAAATTAAACAACATCAAAATATCTATCCGCAAATATATATATTAAATATTGTATAATAATTAACAAATAGGGTGTGATTAATGTCATGAGGTACGCATATAATATGGAATATATAATATATTATATATCATATCGGTCAGAATATTTTAAATTTGTAAGTAGTAGACATAGTAAATGTAAAAGATGTAAAGATGACTGACATATATGTATAATTATATAAATATATATATATAATTAGTAATTATTAATTACCGAACATATAAATTCTGAAATTCTAATAATAATCGGCGGCCTTCTTTGAGATTCACGGACTATAGTCATATCTGCAGTTTTTATATATTTCTAATATAATTTTATAAATATTATTTATGTATATCTTATCATGCTAATAAAGGGCTAATTGTCTCGATAATCAACACTGCTTCTATAATTACCCTGGCATTGCTTAAATCTGATAATAAAATAATAAAAATAAATAATAATATCTATATAATCTATATTAAATAACAAACATGTTTATGTAATACATTATTACATAGTTATTTTTTAAACTTATTTTAATAATAACATTTTCACTTGCATACCTTGAATTTGTATTATTGACTATATACATATAATTTATAGTTAATTAACTTAATGATAACTAAATAACTTATTTACTAAATATTTTTAATACAATTTTATAGTTTATTTATTTAAATAAACATTGAATGACTAGTTCACTATTATTAATAATAATTTATTATTATTATTATTTTAATTATTAAATAATATTATTATTTATATATTAAAAGTATTTAATTGTGAAGATATAAAAAAAATAAACAATAAACATATGAATAATTAAGCAGAGTTTGAGTAAAAGGAACAAGCCAGTATACCCATATCATATAAAATATAATATATATATATATATATTTGCATATTTATTTTAAAATTATTTCTATATGGATATAAGATATTTTAAACGAACATCACATTGATAAATAATTGATATTTTACTACGATTATGCCTATTAGTTCATATATCATAATTTAAATATATATTTATAAAATTTACGAATATTATTTTAAATAATTTATAATTTTTAAATAATTTATTTATAATATATAGTTAATTAATATTTAGTGTACACGAATTAAAATGTGTTTATAATTTCTTAATACGAATTAGTATAGAATACAATCATCGTCGACTACGTAACTATAATGGGTGTACGTTACAGGGGGCTAAAACCTACGACCTGAGTATGTTCCACGCGGAGACGAATCCTCAATCGGGCAGGATGGGTCAGCTGTCAATCATGTACCTGATACACAAGTTCTACCACTACGGCCGCGCGATGGAACACATTCTTAACACCGGTACGTATAGCATGTCGAGTCTACGTCGAGTCTACGGCTTATTAATAGTAGTCTATACTTCTTATATGATACACGTAAATACATATAATATACTCGTGTAAACAGAAATATTGTATTTAATAAGATATTGAATATTTTTGAATTGAATATGGTTTATTGAGTAGAATAAAATATAATGCAATATATACAATTTCTGCTCAAAGGAGAGTACCTGAGATTATCTTGTGATCTATACTCACAACGAGGGTACCCTCCAATAATATAATAATACAATAATATGACAACGATAAAATTAAGAAGAGTAAACGTGAAAGAAAAAAAGAAATAAACTAATCTACAATTATATATACAACAAAATTAGTTAATAATACGATAACGTCTTCGATAAGATGTTTAGCATATATTCATAATGTAATCAATTTAAATAATGTTATATACGAATGTAGTTTCTATACGATATTCAGTCACGACTAGACGTAACTATTTAATTCATGTTATTTAGCGCTGATGAGTAAGATAATGTATATTTTATTTATTCGCAAATATCCAGGTATTGTACCAAGGGCATTACAAATAATAATATAATGTGAATACGGTGTTGCAAACATTGAAAACTGTAGTATATAATATATACTATTATTATATATATATATACATTATTATAGGGAAATAATGATTTATAGGTACCTAAACATTTGAATAATACATTAAACCATTTAAATAATTATATAGTGAATATTATTTATAATTAAATGAGTTAGTACCGTTATTCAGAAGTATATTAATTAAGTTATTGGATAGTAGTAGTAGTAGTAGTAGTAGTAGTAGTAGTAGTAGTAGTAGTAGTAGTAGTAGTAGTAGTAGTAGTAGTAGTAGTAGTAGTAGTAGTAGTAGTAGTAGTAGTAGTAGTAGTAGTAGTAGTAGTAGTAGTAGTAGTAGTAGTAGTAGTAGTAGTAGTAGTAGTAGTAGTAGTAGTAGTAGTAGTAGTAGTAGTAGTAGTAGTAGTAGTAGTAGTAGTAGTAGTAGTAGTAGTAGTAGTAGTAGTAGTAGTAGTAGTAGTAGTAGTAGTAGTAGTAGTAGTAGTAGTAGTAGTAGTAGTAGTAGTAGTAGTAGTAGTAGTAGTAGTAGTAGTAGTAGTAGTAGTAGTAGTAGTAGTAGTAGTAGTAGTAGTAGTAGTATAATTTATGTATTCAAAATCCGATTTTAAATAAATTGTTCATAAATGAGATATAAAATCGATCTATTACATTACACTCGTTGTTATATTATTATTATTGATGTTACGTAGGTCAAGGGGTCGTAACAGTTCAGTCTCCGCATGCCGACCGCGTCTTCACTCAGACTATGGTGAAGATGGGATGGCAGAACAAAACATGTTATATTTAGATGTCGACGCATCGAGCGACGATCGTTTAAACGACGACGTCGATATCATCTATATGCTTATTTAATATAATCTAATATATAATATAATATAATATAATATAATCTACATTTAATATATTATTTAAACTTATCATCATAGTATATAAATTATCTAATAACGTGTATGTAACGCGTTACATATTATGCATTATAAACTATAAACTATATATATGTATGTATAAAACAATACATTATATTTTATAACCTATAATATAGGTATTATATAATATATTTAAAAATTTTTATGATATATATCAATGTATATACATTAATACTTGGTCACGATATAAAGCTGATTACCTGCGAATAGAAACCTTCACGCCCCCGTTCACACCCCACCACCCCCGCCACCGCCACAGTTATGAACTACTACAACGACTTCCTAGACAACGCATTGCCCGGAGTCTGGAAGCCCCATCTGACCATCTATCTGGACGCTTCGCTGGACGTGGTCAAGCAGCGTCTCAGAGAATCCACAGACGTTAGCCGATACCACGCGCACACCCACGATCGTTGCTTAGTTGATAATAATATTTATTTATTGAAATCTCATGTATATATTTATTGAATATAATACCATACCACACACACGATGTGTCCACGATCGTTTCTTAGTTGATAATAATATTTATAAATGCTTATTTATGTCACTTTTAAGTATTTTTATGCACTGTGCGATTGTACCATTGTAAAGAGAAATAATCAGATATTATGATTATTATATACAAATTATTTAGAAAAATAATATTTTATTTTTAAAATCAGGTGTTGCGCAAACTTGAATAATAATATTTATTTATTGAAATATCATGTAAATATATTGAATACGAAACGAATAGCGGATACAAATGGACCCCTCAAGAAGTAATAGACTTATACATGTTATAAATAATTGTGAGGGGCCCCGGACAATACAATATAAATAGTAACTTTTTTGTTCTTGTGTTTTGATTCATTGTTTATTAAGTTCTTGATAAACACGAGAGAAAAACAATAACTGCCTGGAGTTACTTACATATGATACATGATCTATATAATTGTGTATAAATAAATGATCGGCCCTCGATAAATCCATGGATGCCTTAACATGATAGCCGCTTCGAAGGGAAATTAGAGCCATATATGGTTAAAAGTGAAAACTTCATCTAAGTTCCTGGATGGGATGAAAGGACTTCACTAAAATAAAATAAAATAACAATATATATATATATATATTATAATTCATAGTTTGTGGTAATTTACTCAAAATTAATTGTATATTTTTTAATGAATTCAATGGTTTATCTAGTAAAATTTTGGAATTTACATTCCAACGTTTAATAGACATGAAAGTTAATATATGGTTATTATGTGATTATTAATGGGAGTAAAAAGTAATCCTTATGAATTAAGTTTACTTGGGCTATGATTTAAGGGCATCTGCCATCATGCCATTTCATATGTTAATATATGGGAAATACAAAGGTCCATTATTTTTTATATATAGTTTATTTCATATATAAATATATTATTTATTATGTGAAATTTATTTAAACCAATATTATGTCAAATTTATTTAAACCATGTTTTTTTAAATTGACACCAATATTATCTCTTTTCAATAATATTAAAAAAAATTAGACAACATAAATTATGTTACATAATATTATTTATTCATATACCATATAGCAAAAAAAATACATGATACCTATGATAGATTATAAACATACATTTATTCACTTAGTACAAAATAATTATTCTGAGTAAAACACATCTAAAGTTTTACTAATTAAAAATCACTATTATAAAATAAAGCAAATAAAGTTTATGTAATTATCATAGTAGTATATAGAAATAAAATTTATAAGTTATTATTTATGGTTTATATATTATGATAAAATAAAGCAATAATAGTGTATAATTTATAAAATAATATATATAGCTGTATAAATTCAATAAATAAATTGGAATTGTAAAATACATTCATTATATAATTATACATGATAAAATAATATATGAAATAATATATGCAATTAGAAAAAATAATATTATGTATAGTTTACATATATAATAAAATAAATCAATAATATTGTGTTTTATAATTTATAAACTAATATATATATATAGATGTGTAAAATATAGTGACAAATTATAAATACAACTATATATAGTTGTTTTATAGAGTTATAACTCTAATATAAATGCCAATATTATAAAATAAAACTAAATAATAATAATAACTAATAAATATATATTTAAATACTACTAACTAAATGTTATTAATATAATAATAATAAATAATAATAATAAATATTTATTAGAAGAAAGTTGTAAATTTTTTTCGCATGAAGTACTTTAAATTAATTATTATTATTTCCTCTAAAGGGCAGATAATTCAGATAAAGATCAATATCTTTTCTATACTATATAAAGTAATATAAATAAATGTAAATATATATACAAATATACTTTGAAAACCAAATTATAAATAAAATAAACTCAATTATAAATCTAATATAAAGGCTAATAATGGTATAAAAATAACTATTTTATAATACTAATGATATTCAAATAAAGGTAAAATGATGAAAAAACGTAAATTGAAAGAGTGAAATGATATAAAGGAAGTAATAAATATATAGTGTCTGTTTGTTAGCTTTTCTATTGGTTTATAATATCACATGAAATATTTTTACAATGATAATAATATAGAATAAATGAATACAGACAATTTGGTTTTTAAATTTTGTAAATCGACAATATAGTATTAAAATGTAGGCATTATTATAAAATTATTCATGTAGATTTTAAAATAAATTATAAGCCAAAATTATTTATTTTAAAAGGTGTGTTATAAAATATGCTTACAAATAATTGTATGGTATTTGTAGGCTGTTTTCAATGATAATATTTTGACAGATACTAAATATTATATTTTAAATTATTTTTTTGATTTTCACCGATATCTCAACTGCGGTATTCTTTAAGCTGCAGAATATATTATTACTTACATAATATGTACTCACTGCATTAATATGTAAACTATATAACCTCTATTTGACCTCTATACCTTTTCTTATTCATGCTTATTTCACTGTAAATATAGCCGCTACCTTTAGATTCTTCTAACAATACAAATATATCGTGATATTATGTTTGTTTACAAAAGGTTTTACTGTTAATTATGCTATAAATAGTGGTTGATATTGAACAATGAATTATAGGCCGATATTTGCTGAAATAAGTCAATTTTAATCTATTTTATTATATTCTAATTTTAAAAGCCAAATAATATATATTTATTATTAATTTAAAATTGTTAAAATTGTTAAACATGCAAAATGCTAAAAAATATATATTATGATGGTGTTTGATAAGTAATACTCACTATGAAAGTATTGATAAATGATAACTTCTCTGTTGAATATATATGCATTTTAATTTTAAAATATAAAAAAAAAATTATACTATTTAAATTACTTATGAACATCTGAGGTATTTGTAAATGCCCTCTGATATTTAATAAATAAATTCAAAAATAAATTATTAGTATTCTCAACATCGGTTAACATCAGGCTAATGTGTTAACATAGCTATAGAGTATAATATAATGACTCCATTGTTGATTATCTTGTACAATATAGATTGTATTATTCTTGTTTGTTGTTGTTTCGTTTTATATGAAACAATTAATTATACAGATTTTACCGCTTTAACTGGAATTTATGCTTATATTAAGTTTAGCATAAACATAGTACTAAGATACATATTAAAGTATATAATTATTATTACATAATCTAATAAATATTGTTTTCATCATAATATAGATATATTTTATATTATAGATTTATTAGTTAAATAATTTATTAAAAATTATTAATAAAATTAGTAATTAAACAAAATTAGTAAAAATCGAATGTGTCTTATAAACATATTTTATTACTTAATTAGTATGTTTTCTAATTTGTAATTTACTAAATAGTTTACATTAATATAATAAACACAATATACAAATATTATTAGATTTTGTTGACCTGATATTATTGTATTAATAAATAAATGTATATGTTAATATAATAACAAATAATTATCCTTTACAATAATAACTAAACCAAAATTAACTTTGATGTTTTTTATATAGTAACAAAATTATCAGAAATATAAATTATATTCTGTGTAATTCATAATAAATATTTCAAAAAAACTTTTTATCAAAATATTTCTATTATCATATTAATCTATATGAAGTACTATTTAAAATATACTGGTGGCATGTGTAAACATCATTGTTTTTTTTTGTCATTTATTACTTACTATTAAATTATTGATTCATGTATTATTATGTGTGTATTTAACATTCTGTGAACTATCTAGCTATATACACTATATCATAGTGAAATAAAACAGATGTCATAGTACACATCTATGTGTGCTCTAAATAAGAAATAATAGGGATATTATTTTAATAATATATATATATATATATATATATATATATATATATATATATAATTATAGTATGGAAATTATATAGATGAATAAATATACCATATTGCATTATATACTGGTAGATAAGTACATTTTTAGGTTACAACAGAATAGAAATATCGTTTATCTCATCGAAGAATCAAATTGTACCATTATAAGTATACCATTAAGTAGTATATATATATATATACATATATATATATATATATATATATATATATATATATATATATATATATGTTTCAATGCTTCTATGATTACCCGAACCTACATAGATCTGGTAATATAATTGAAGAGTAAAGTGAAATAAGAATGTTATATAGTCTTTAACTAACGACTGCAAATCTAATTTTATATTTTTTGTTCGCGCGACAGCATAGAAAAGATATTGATCGTTATCTGAAGCTCTTTAGAGGAAATAACTATATAATTAATTTATATACTTCATACGAAAAAAATTTACAACTTTATTCTAATAAATATTTATTATTATTATTTAATATTATTATTATATGTTCTCAACAATTGTGAGATTTTACAAATTCGAGTGTTTATAAACGACCTACTTACCTAACCCTTTCGGTGCCGTACAGTCTCGCGAGGCTAACAGTAAGGTGTTGACCTCAAAGTACCTGGAGACCATGGAACACTTCTACAAGAAGAGCTTCCTGCCGGCGATGAGGAAGACCGGAGAGGTCATAGAGATCGACTGGAACGTTCCGGCCGATAAGATGGACATGGATGTGGTTCGTAGGCCGCGATTACCTCGTAGTTACGCAATAATAGTTATGCAATAATAATAATAATAATACTTTTTTAGAAGTTTTTTTTGTTTATAATAAAATAAAAATATTCCATTTCTTATCGATTCTAAATGGCTTCAAATATAACATTTAATTTATGTACTGTTCTCACCTAGTTACTTTGCAATAAGAGGTAAACTTCTAGCCGTAATTGTCTACTATATTGTAGAGAGGGTGCGATGTAGACAGTTGTATATTTCACATTTATAGGCGTGTTTGTTAGGTATATATGTTTTATATATTTTTCGTGTGAATTTATTCAAAATTTCCATGTTTATTTGTTTGCTTTATTTATTATAAATATGTAAAATTTATCTAAATGATAAAATAAGATATATATACAATGATTTAATGTTAAATAGGTATTGCATATATGCATTTATGATATACATTAATATGTTTCATGTGAAATAAATGATAAATGGTATTTCTTACTCACCTATCTATTTATTATTAGAATATCTAATTTCGTATATTTCAAATATCTTACCGTAAGTTTTAACACCTCATGTATACTAACTCTTAAGTGATTTGCTCTATCACATATAATAATTTAATTTTATAATATCTATAATATCTTGTCCTTATAAATAACTATATTCACAATTTTAATTTTACAACAGTCTCTAAAACATATATACATATATGTATAAATAAATATATGACTAGTTTTATTATATACTATTACATTTATTTATATATATTATTATTTTTTATAATTATAAAGTACTGATGATAGAATAATAACTAGAATATTGTTATGTATTTGTGTGTCAAATAATATAATTAGAATTTTCACAACTTTGGTATTTGATTAAACTCTTTTCATTAAAAATGATCAAAAAATAGTATACCAATGACTGAGGTAATCTTGAGAACAGTATATTAAATAGCTTATGGTTACTGACAGATACTAACTGTAAAATGTATTACATTCAGTATTTTTTAATTTTGCATTATAATGCAAAATTATATATATATATATTTTTCTTAAAAGATATAAATATCTTATATATTTCAATAACGTATGTTATCGTTTGCAAATATTTTACTTTATACTTTCTACTTTATATGCGCTTAATAAAATACCAATAAATCATATTATTCTATAATGATTTCTATTATATCACTATGCATTGAATTGTTCTGTGCAGATTTGTGAGGAGATACAAGATCTAGTGTTGGAGCCTGACAATAACGAAGACGTGAGATTCAACGACTGGATCAAGCTCTCCGATGACAAGATTGGAGCCCATCGTCGTCAGTTAGTTGTACGCATGTATAACCATTATACACTATGTGTATATAACCGTTAATAAAGTTAATTACCCTAGGGATGGGGTCAAATACGGATTTGTAGTTTTATTTAAATATGCTGATTTGGTGTATTTGTATTTGTATTTAAAATATTATTCAGTGGTGTATTTGATGTATTTGATCAAATACAGCTAAAAATACACTTTTGAAAATATTTTAATTAATAATTGAATAGAATATAGAATTTAAAAATTGATTTATGAATGTAAAAAAATGAAGAAAAAAAGTATATGATTTATATTAATATTATATTATACATTTATTAAATAATACAAATTAAATAATAGAACATTCATTTTCAAAGATTTTTATAAAAACTATATAAATAAATTTATGAATTTAAATTTATATTCTATATAGAAAAATATATAGGTGATATAAATTATAACTTATAATATCACAATCAAACAGTCTATTGTTTACAGTTTTGTATTTTATGCTTTTCTTTAGGTATTAAATATATTTAAAATAGATTTCAATTAATTATTATGTAATCTGGTATATGGATAGGGATTATTGTTATATGATATCAATTATTAAATAACTTATATATAATATAATATAACTTATATAATATGACAAATTTAAAGGCTTTTATGAATTATAATCAACAAAATATATTAAATATCAACAATTTGTTAATATTTGTATTTTGTATTTGTATTTGATAAAATTGTATTTGTATTTATATTTGTATATAACTTTTTATAAATATTTGTAAAGAAAAATGTATTTTTATTTGATAAAGTGTATTTGACCCCTACCCCGACCGTTATACACCCTAATGATGGTATCAAATTCATTTTTCAAATGTAAATAAAAATACATTGTTGATACAAATCGTAATACAAATAAAAAATAAAAATAAAGTCAAATAAATATGAATGGTGATAATCTGGGCTGAAATAGTTTTGCACGATTTAATTAAGGATTACTAGCTATTAACTATATATACTATTAATAATTTTAAAATATATGTGTATTTGATTTAATCTACGATTAATAGCATCTATGATAAAATGTAAAGAAATTTATGATATTATGTAAAATATTTATTTCATTTTTATTAATTGAGCACATTTTCAAATTGTAGATTTATAAAATAGTAATTCTTAAAAATATAGATACATGTTTAATTTAGATAAATAATTACAATAAATCACATGATAATAATTGGTTTGATCGATATACCTTTATATAGAATTATATTATTTAAAATAAAATAAACCAAAATAAATCTTCAAACAAAATTATTTATTATCATATGATACATTATATATTTAATACAATTAGATTATAATCAAACTAATATTAAATCAATTAATAATAGCTACAATAAAATATAAATGTTAGATGTATAATATAATTTTATAATATTTAAATATATGTTATATTTATAGTATATATTAATATGTCTTATATATTTCTGATATTATTAAGTATTTATTAATAATACTTTAAATATATATGATGATAAATCATCAATCAATCATTATTGTTAAACTTTTGATATATTTTGTTTACAAATTATACCTTTTGTAAATTATTATTATTCTTATTAAAACCTAGTACATTTCTTATATACATTACACTTCATATATCTTCACGATGACAGCATTGAACTGTACACTGTACAAAGATAGGTTACTCTCTAGATAGGTTACTGTACATTGTACAGCAACGTAGCACGAACTCTTCCTCTCATGCCTCTTATTAACCCTACCCTTCACTACCCTCAGATTGAACTCTGAACCCTACATGTACAGCAATGTAGCGCGACCTCTGCCCTTCGACTGTCCATCTGTGATGTTCAACTATTCTCAAGCTATGGAGAGGAGTGAATTCATCGAAAACGTACGTATACATTGAAATGTGATCAGGGGGTTGAGGGTTGACTGATTGTTCTCAGGGAGTTAATGACATTTAATAGGGGGGTATTTGAACGGTTATATCGTATTACTGAAATGTGATTCCCCAATTTAGGGGGGTCCCTAAAATAGTAGTTATTCAAATTATGTGATAAATATATGATAAAGGTTAATATATGAGGTTAATACTAATTATATTGCGTATACTTTACATACATTATAATATATCTCGACTAATTGCTATTGTAACCTCCCAATTTATTAACAAAATTAACTATATATTTATACAAGTTAGTATTATTAGGGAATCCCTGATAATGTTTTATTTTTATAAACAATTTGTATTGTATATTTCCTATTTTTAGTATCTCATTTTTCAATGTGTAAAAAAATTCATGTTTCGATCAATATCAGTTATTTTACGAGTAAAACCTAAATATTAATTATGTGTAATTGATGTTATATATATTTGTTATTGTTGTAAATACATTTCATTTTAGAAATTAGATTACTTTATATTAGAAAACTATTAAAATATAATTATTTATACTGTTATTGAACTCATATATTCATTATTATTATTTCTATATTATATTTCATGTATATATATATAGTGAATATATATATATATATTAACTATACATTTTATATACAACTTAAAATTAATTTTAATTATTCCTATATTGAGTAAAAAGTCTACAATTAAATACAAAAATAATTAGTTAAATATATTTGTATTAGTTGTATAGCCTCTGTATATTCATATAGTATTATATATGGCACTGCAGAATCAGCATGAGCATCGGCCCTTAGTTTTGACTTATACAACTGTCAACCTGCATTAGTATTTAATAACAGTATTATAATTGTGTGCTTATAAATAATAAATTAATATATATCTATGAATTATTTTATCAATTTGTCGGTGATTATTAGAAAACTTTAATGTAATTTTCACTGTTGTTTTTATTTTGTAATGTTTACTAACAACTATAATAATTTCTAAGGACACTTTATTTTATTATATATTTATCATATACAATTTATTAATACACAATATATAAAATAAATATAAATTATGTATTTATATTTTATCATTTATAATATAAATTATAATAAATACAATATTTAATATACAATTTGAAATTAATTTTAATTATTTTTATTTATATTGAGCAAAAAGTCTACAAGTAAATAAAAAATAATGATTTAAATATATTTTTATTAGTTGTATATGTATTCAGATTTGTTTATGTATATCAGATTTTTGTATCAGTATTCTAGTACTATATATGGCACTGCAGAATCAGCATGACCATATGCCCTTAGTTTTGACTTATACAACTGTCAAACTGCATTAGTATTTAATAACAGTATTTTAATTGTGTGCTTAATAATATTAAATTAATATATATCTTAATGTGATTATTATATTGTTCATATAATATAGATATTAAATTTAAACTATTAATCACTATTGATTGCAACTCTATACTTAACATTATTTGTAATTGATCATGCAATCCAACTTCTATATGCACTCAACATTATAAAGATATTCCTATTATTTATACTCCTTATACTAACTGTATCGTAGCGTCATCACGAAGCCACCCAATATCTAACTGTATCTCTCACACACACACACACATACTCACACACACCAACACACAGCATCCCGCCTTCCAATACAAGCAAGGCTACGCGAATGAGTTTGGATCAAGTAAGAAGTTATCCCTATTCTAGTAAACACACGCACACACATTATTCTTATTATGGTATTACTATTATGTAACGTTATGTAATAAAGTTATCAATATTAATCACACATGTATTCAAATATTAGATCGGTTTTACTTGTAAATTGAATAATTCACCCCGCAAGTTATATATTAATATAATGTGTACATTTACAATGAAATCATTTTGATAATTATATAGAGTATCCTATTAAATAAATAGTACATTATATTTAATATCGTTATTATATAACATTACCTATATTATATATTACATTTTGTAATATACACTTATCTAATTGCACTTATAATTGTATCAGATTTATATAGGGAACAATACCTCTATAATCTACAATCAAAACAATCTACAGAAATTCCCAGAGAACATAATACCTCTCTTGTTATTAATAGTTGTCATTATATATATTGAAATTAGATAAATTGTTATTATAATTAGTCATTATCATAAAGAAATTAGATATAATATAATGTTTGTAATATCTATTAAAGAAGGTACAAATAATAAAATATATATATATATATTAATAATTAATATATTAATAATATATATGTATATAATAATTAAACAAAGTTGATAATAACTTAACTAAAGTTTGCAGTAGTTTATTTACCTATAATGAATGATTTACTACAGTATATATGATATTTATTATCTGCAACAAATATATGTAAAACCTAGAGATTTAATTAAGATAAAAAGTTAAGGATTATATTTAAGATAAAAAGTTAAGGATTATATTTAAGATAAAAAGTTAAGGATTATATTTAAGGTAAAAAGTTAAGGATTATATTTAAGATAAAAAGTTAAGGATTATATTTAAGGTAAAAAGTTATGGATTATATTTAAGATAAAAAGTTAAGGAATATATTTAAGGTAAAAAGTTTATTCGAATTTTTCGATGAACGTTTTCGAAGACGTCGCTCCCCCGCCCCCTAGTGTCGTTATCGCTGACTCAGCGTTGCTAGGGAAATCCGGCTGAGGTGTTTTCTTCGCCTTAAACCAAGGGTCCCCGTAAAGCTGGTTGATCGATATTCTCGTTCTGACGTTAGGTTCCAGCAGGTTGCCTATCAGATTGTGGCATTCCTCCGGTATATGGCCCGCTATCAGATCAGCGATGTAGTGCTGCAGTGGGGTGGGGATATTAGATGTTATAGTATAGGGGGTGTAGGGAGGTAGCTATAAGATCAGTGATTGGGTGGGGTTATGAGTTGTATTAGTAGTAGGGTGTAGATTAGGTTATATTCTCTATCAGGTTGTGGCACTCTAGTATATTACCTGATCAGAGATGTAGTGTATGATGGGGTAGTAGAGGTAGTGTTAGGTAAGGCTAGTACAGTATTAGAGGAGGTTAGGTTCACTATCAGGTATGTGGATCGCTACAGATAATAAATGTAGTGCTGCAATGGGGTAGTAGTAGTCGTAGTATAATTGATATATTCTCAAAAATCCAATTTTAAATAAATTGTTGGGAAGTGATATGACGTATAAAATAATAATAATAAGAATTAATTGTATGGAAATGTGTTATAAAAGAAATATATAGAGTGTATTAAAGTAAAGTACATAGAGTTTGTTAGTCCAGTTTAAGTAAGTTCTATAGATACTTCACATATATGTAGTTTATTTTAAATTTGTTTGTGTTGAGTTAGTTATAGTCCTGGTGAGTTTATTCCAGTGAGATAAGTAGTTAGTCGATTCATTGTGTTTTAAAATTATATTATTTGATATCCTCTATCTAAGTTATTTTTAAATTCAATTGATTCTTTGATGTATATAGGAAGTTTAGTATGTATTGCAGTATGTATAATATTTAGAATTTTGTAAATGGATCTGTGTTTAAAGGTAAAGCATTTTTTCTTCGTTAATATGTGTTCGTTTTGAAAGCTTAACAATACGTCTTCAGGTTTGGTTTATAATTTTGTTTTTTTTTCTTTTTAGTTTAGGTATAACAGTAAGTATTGCGTTACAGTAATCAAGTTAAAATTTGATTATTTAAGGTATTATCTAGTTACACCTAGAGTTGTTATATCTGTTTTTATTTCTATTTCCCTATTTGATATTTTTATATGAATTAAGTGAGGTGGATTTATTCGTTCGTTATGGAAGATAATTTATTCAGTTTTCAGCTTATTACATTTTAAGTAGTTGTTGAAATATATTTCTAGTTCAGTAATTTATTTATTTTATTTATGGTTTCTAGAAGGTCATTTAAAGTAGTTGATGTATATAATTGTATATCATCTGCATACATATGTGTAACTATAGTTAATATTGTGTATATTTAATATGGAGTTAATATCGGACGTGTATATATTGAAAAGTAGAGTACCCGGGTACTCTACACTAGTGGCCACTACACTACATCGGGGAACCCTCTTTTCAAGATATTATATGTTATATTCGTTGTTTTGGATATTATAGTGAAAGTTGTTTTGTTAAGTATGACCGCGGTATTAGTGTTGTTATTGTCACGTGGTGATTCCCTATGTATTGTAGTTTAGCGTAACGTAGGTACTCTAGGTGTACCTACCTACCGTACGATGGATGGTGTGGTCAAATACAGCTGAGAGGTCAAGTAGTATAAGTATAACGTACTGATTATTGCGAATATTGGCAGATACATTTTGTGTTATGTCAAGTAGTAGAGTCTCAGTATTGTGATTTTGTGTACACGCAATTTGTCTTGTATTATGTAATTTAGTATTCATGGTTGGGTAAGATAGGTTGCGACTATGTCTTCTATTAGTTTAGATAATGTGTAGATAGTTATGTAGGGAGATGTTATGAGAAGTATAAATGGGGTGGCAGGGGACGTTAGATATAAGATGACCTATGTAGTGCTGTATTGGGTAGTTGGGGTATGTACACATATATTTATACTATTACTATAGTAGTAATGGTGAGGTGGTATATAAGGTTAGCTATCAGATCTGCTATGTAGTACTATAGCACTGTATACAGTTGGAGACCCCAACTTGGGGTGAATATGTTATTTAGAGATATAGTTATATTAATGGTTGGGTTCTATGGGTTTTAGGTTCCCTATCAGATTTATTATGTTTTCGACTTCTTTTAAATATAATTTAGATATAATAAAATCTATAGCATCTACATGTACGATATATATTTGTGGAATAGGAATAATAACCTATGCATATTTCACAGTAATGATTTATTTTTTCGTGAATTAATTAATTCAAAATAAATTAGTATAATAAGTTACTTACGTAAGTAGGTATATACCTATACTTTTTATATATTTCAATTTTACATCTAGATATACTATGAATAAAATTAGGGATTGTGAATCACCTTAAATAGTTCCTAATATAACTCTAAAATAAATTTTAGTTAATATATTACTATAGTTACCTATAGGTTTGACTATAGTCATTACAATATATTTGATTCGTATTAATTATTATTAACTAAATGGAATTAATTATGTATCATTAATAAAATTACTTAATATATTTAAAAATAGTATTTCTAAATGTGTGTATAAAACTACACATTGCCTGTTAAATCTAATAATTTCTAACAATTTTCTTTATTTTATTATCCATTCACATAATAATTATTGTTTGACATTTTATATTTTTTAAAAACTACCCATGAAAGAGATACATATGCATAGTAGGATGAGTATAGGGGAAAATAACCTAGTACAGACACTTTAACAATAAATGGTCATAACATTTTATGAATCAATATTTTTATTCAAAATTTACGGTATCTTAATATTATATGATTATAGATATTATTTTTATTTTAAAATTTTATTTAATCTTTTTATTCAATAGATAATGGGGGTGTCCGTATTCGGTACCCATGTCCAACAAATATAGCAATTATGCATATAATGTTTAGAATGCTTTAGTTATTAATAATATTGTTGTTTTATATGGATACATTTGTATATGCTTGAGAAGTTTTAAGTAGAATTTTTTTTTCATATATTTAAAAATATTATAAAAAAAAATCAGTATATTATTTATCAGCACTATTTTGATTAATTAAAAAATAAAAAATACTTATTTAGATTATTTTTATAATTTTTGCATTATAATATTAATACCACCAATATAGCTAAATCTAAAAATGTTATTATTTAGATATTTAACTTGTATTATTAATTAATAAAATAATACATATTAATAAATTAATTACTAATTAAATTAAATTAATTATTCATGAAATTAATTATAAATAAAGTTATTGTAATTTATCTCATTGGTTCATCAATAATATATTGTTTATCTAGTGATCTATACACAAATTGTCGGTATTCGGACATGGGTACCGAATACAGATACCCCCGTTATTTATTGAATAAAAAGATTAATAACATGTTAAAATGCATTTTAATATCACAATAATATCTATAATCATATAATATTAATATATTGTAATTTTTGAATAAAAACAGTGAGTGTTAAGATCTAAATTAACCCTGGGTTAAGACCATGGGTTAAGACCCTGCAGGGTTAAGACCCTGGGTTAAGACCCTGGGTTAAGAACATTTATTGTTAAAGTGTCCGTATTGGGTTACTTTCCCCTGTGCAATTTCTAAAATTGTACATTTACATATATATTTAAACAAATATTAAATTAATTATACTATTATTTATATTTAATTCATTAGATTTTAATTCCAATTTTAATTTCTAGAAATTATATAAAAACGAATTTTTTTTCTCATACACAATAATACTCCTTTGTCGACAAATAGATCTAGATCTATCATAGATTTATAGTTTAGGCTACTTATTTATAACATATTTATAGTGTATAGATCAAATACGGATCTATGATTCCTATCAATGTGTACGCCCACAAATACACGCGTTCATACAAACCTCGGGACCGGGTTTATCTCCCGTCAGAATACCTAATCGTGAGTCATCGAAAGGCATGGTCCTCGTTAGCAGCATGAAGATACACACTCCGGCACTCCACGATTCAGCGATCTCAAGGTCGTATTCTTCCATCTGGTTACCGGAGAAGAGGTTACAGTTATAATGGGATCGGGATGGGTGGGGAGGGTATAGGGGTAAAGGGAGAATAGGTTACAGTTATAATGGGATCGGGATGAGGGGGGGGGGGGGGTAAGGGTAAAGAGAGGGGTTGGTTAGGCGTACTTAAGTATTTCTAGTTATGTGCATGTATCAATCCATTAATTCATAAGATAAATACGAGGAATTGAGCGGTGTAGTGTTGATGATTACAACGTTACTTAGTGTATTAATGGTGTGGTTGTATGGTGGTGTATATATATATAGGTATATATGTATGTATAGGTATATATATGTATATACCTATAGGTCATATGTATATTAATATGTAGTATAACTTTTAATAGATTATATGATATAGTATGTAATTATAATATATATATATATATATATATATATATATATATATATATATATATATATATATATATCAAGGTTGCGAAAGGACATTATAACCATATTATTATAAGTTAATATTTTATCTAAGTTCTGGATGGGATGAAAGGACTCGACCAAAATAAAATAACAGTATATAAATAATAATATAAAGGTTTATATATATATATTTAGGTTACTTAGTTATTAGGCCTACTTACTTGTATATATTATTATTTATTTTGTTATAAATATTTAGTCTATTCTTTATTCTATAGAATGTTACTATATATATATATATAGTAATTAGTTCGTACGCATAAATGTTTATATGTTATGAGTTATGAGATTATGAGTTAATTAAAAAGTAACATTATATAGAATAAAGAATAGAATGAATATTTGTAAACAAATAAATAATAATATGTATGTAATAACAAGCAATTTAAACTAAGTAATCTGATCTGTTATCGTAGAATATCTACATTATTGTATAATCGAATCGCTGACGAGCAGACATACCACCTTTAGTATCTCGGGCGCCGAGTATATCGGTGAACCTTGGCCCCGATACGCCCACTTCCGTACCGATTGACCGGTGGTCTTGGTTCTGGACGGTGAGGCGTGAGTGAAGTCGGTCAGCCGAACCGATAGGTAGTTGTCGAGTAGAAGGTTCTCGCAGCGGATGTTGTTGTGAGCGATGCCCACCGAATGCAGGTAATCTGTAGACGTGTGCGGTATGTAGTGTGCGTGTGTGTGGTATGTAGTGTGAGACTCACAGTGTGCGTCGCACACTGTGCAATGCATACGATGTGCATTCGATATGTTTATATATAACATTACTATTTATATATTTTGTTATATAATGAAACCTATCATGTTAATAAAGAAGTAATTTTATCAATAAAAAGTATTGTTTCTATATCCTACTAACATTGCATTGCCTAAATATGATTATATATATATATATATATATATATGTATATATTGTTTAACAATATATATTTATAAATGTATAGCCACATGCATAACATAATGTGCACGTACTATTTGTATGTAGTAGCTATACTAGTATATTAGGTTACAATATTAGGTTACACTACCACACTCCATCAATTAATAAGTAAGGATGGCCTACTAATCGATTAAGGTTAATATAGTACACTCCAGATATATTAGGTAGGTAGGTAGGATAGGTGTACGTAAGTTTGGTTTGTAAATATACATGTAATGTATTTAATATATTTAAGAGAATTCTATATATATAATTCTATATATATATTCTATAAATATCAAAATCGATATATCTTAAAATATAAACCCCCTACATTTATCCTTTAGTATATATATACATAATAATAACCGGAAGTTGTTAATAATTTAGAGTACCCATAGAGATACATTTATTGCGAATGTTTGTTAACGTGTTATTTTTAAATACTCTATCAGTTATACCTATTTAGTATATATATATATAATAATAACCGGAAGTTGTTAATAATTTAGAGTACCCATAGGGATGACATTATTGCGAATGTTTGTTAACGTGTTATTTTTAAATACTCTATCAGTTATACCTATTTATAAATACGCTATAAATACGCTATAGGGTTATATATATAGCGATGTAAATAGGGTAGTATACCAATGTAGGGTGGTATACCAATGTAGGGTGGTATAGGTATACCAAGGTAGGGTAGGTGTAACGAAGTAGGGTATGTATAACAATGTAGGGTGGTATACTAACGTAGGGTAGGTATACCAAGGTAGGGTGGTATACCAAGTTAGGGTAGATTTAATAAGGTAGGGTAGGTATAACAAGGTAGGGTGGTATACCAAGGTAGGGTAGATTTAATAAGGTAGGGTAGGTATACCAAGGTAGGGTGGTATACCAAGGTAGGGTAGATTTAATAAGGTAGGGTAGGTATACCAAGGTAGGGTGGTATACCAAGGTAGGGTAGATTTAATAAGGTAGGGTAGGTATACCAAGGTAGGGTGGTATACCAAGGTAGGGTAGATTTAATAAGGTAGGGTAGGTATACCAAGGTAGGGTGGTATACCAAGGTAGGGTAGATTTAATAAGGTAGGGTAGGTATAACAAGGTAGGGTGGTATACCAAGGTAGGGTAGATTTAATAAGGTAGGGTAGGTATACCAAGGTAGGGTGGTATACCAAGGTAGGGTAGATTTAATAAGGTAGGGTAGGTATACCAAGGTAGGGTGGTATACCAAGGTAGGGTGGTATACCAAGGTAGGGTAGATTTAATAAGGTAGGGTAGGTATAACAAGGTAGGGTGGTATACCAAGGTAGGGTAGATTTAACAAGGTAGGGTAGGTATAACAAGGTAGGGTGGTATACCAAGGTAGGGTGGTATACCAAGGTAGGGTAGATTTAATAAGGTAGGGTAGGTATAACAAGGTAGGGTGGTATACCAAGGTAGGGTGGTATACCAAGGTAGGGTAGATTTAATAAGGTAGGGTAGGTATAACAAGGTAGGGTGGTATACCAAGGTAGGGTAGATTTAACAAGGTAGGGTAGGTATAACAAGGTAGGGTGGTATACCAAGGTAGGGTAGATTTAATAAGGTAGGGTAGGTATAACAAGGTAGGGTGGTATACCAAGGTAGGGTGGTATACCAAGGTAGGGTAGATTTAATAAGGTAGGGTAGGTATAACAATGTAGGGTGGTATACCAAGGTAGGGTAGATTTAACAAGGTAGGGTAGATTTAATAAGGTAGGGTGGTATACCAAGGTAGGGTAGATTTAATAAGGTAGGGTAGGTATAACAAGGTAGGGTGGTATACCAAGGTAGGGTGGTATACCAAGGTAGGGTATATTTAATAAGGTAGGGTAGGTATAACAAGGTAGGGTGGTATACCAAGGTAGGGTAGATTTAACAAGGTAGGGTAGGTATAACAAGGTAGGGTGGTATACCAAGGTAGGGTAGATTTAATAAGGTAGGGTAGGTATAACAAGGTAGGGTGGTATACCAAGGTAGGGTAGATTTAATAAGGTAGGGTAGGTATACCAAGGTAGGGTGGTATACCAAGGTAGGGTAGATTTAATAAGGTAGGGTAGGTATAACAAGGTAGGGTGGTATACCAAGGTAGGGTAGATTTAATAAGGTAGGGTAGGTATAACAAGGTAGGGTGGTATACCAAGGTAGGGTAGATTTAATAAGGTAGGGTAGGTATAACAAGGTAGGGTGGTATACCAAGGTAGGGTAGATTTAATAAGGTAGGGTAGGTATAACAAGGTAGGGTGGTATACCAAGGTAGGGTAGATTTAATAAGGTAGGGTAGGTATACCAAGGTAGGGTGGTATACCAATGTAGGGTAGATTTAATAAGGTAGGGTAGGTATAACAAGGTAGGGTGGTATACCAAGGTAGGGTAGATTTAATAAGGTAGGGTAGGTATAACAAGGTAGGGTGGTATACCAAGGTAGGGTAGATTTAATAAGGTAGGGTAGGTATAACAAGGTAGGGTGGTATACCAAGGTAGGGTAGATTTAATAAGGTAGGGTAGGTATAACAAGGTAGGGTGGTATACCAAGGTAGGGTAGATTTAATAAGGTAGGGTAGGTATAACAAGGTAGGGTGGTATACCAAGGTAGGGTAGATTTAATAAGGTAGGGTAGGTATAACAAGGTAGGGTGGTATACCAAGGTAGGGTAGATTTAATAAGGTAGGGTAGGTATAACAAGGTAGGGTGGTATACCAAGGTAGGGTGGTATACCAACTTACAGCTCTCACCATACCCAGCGATATATTCCTAGCGATGTTCTTGTCTATTTTATCGTTAAGTCTGATGTACTCGAACACGTCACCTGTTGTCAGATAGTGGTATTAATGAAGTTTACTATTTATATTATTTTAATAATCAATAATAGTACATAGAATATATATAGGCATATATATATATAGGCATATATATCATATATGAATATAATGTTATGTTTAATTTACCAATTCTATACAATTGAACTTTTAAAAAATACGAACATTGTATAATTACATACACAGTTGACACACATAAAAAAGAACACATTTAATAGTTTTTATTTATCTATAAATTTAACTTTAGTTATTTAAAACGTTTAATAACAATATGTATTAAAAGTATTGAATTAAGCTATGCCCATACTTCATATAACGGTGAATAGTCATTTTACTAAAATAATATTTATTTATTCAAATAGTACAAATTACTCTATTAAATTACATAATATGATAGAGGTAAAATAATATTTTGAAATATTAGCATACATTATAAATTTAATACATTGATTAAAATATTAAAATAGGAAATATATTAAATTAATAAATATATCAAACTAAGCCGTACATATTTAAATCTAGATATTTAATTAATAAGTATATAGGTTTTATTCACTTATTCATATCGAAGAATTGTGTATAACCTATAGATGTATATGCTATGATATACAAATATAATCAATGAATCAATACACATCTAAATATTTACTATTGCAGGTATAATTATAGGTATACCTACTTGTATTATAATAAATAAAGTTGATAATAATAATAATAATAATAATAACAATAATAATAATAATAATAATAATAATAATAATAATAATAATAATAATAATAATAATAATAATAATAATAATAATAATAATAATAATAATAATAATAATAATAATAATAATAATAATAATAATAATAATAATAATAATAATAATAATAATAATAATAATAATAATAATATTAATAATAATATATTATTATTATTATCAACTTTATATTAGTCAATAATTAATAATAGGTTAATATATTAATTAATTAATTAATATATAGTTTAAGTTCTACAGGGGAGAGTATACTTGAATACTGGCACCCTAACAATAAGTTACCATAACTTTATTATTTCTCAATTAAATATTTCCAAATTTTATTTATATATAATACATTACATTTTACATTTTTTTTACATTTTTCGGTTTTCGGACTGCAAACTGTGCTTATAAATCAATCGGCCGTCCATATATATTTTAAGTTAATGTTTCATATTAAATAGGTAGGTTTTCAGTAGTTTCTTGAAGTTGGGAGTTGATGGTGTAGTACGGATGGATGTGGGGAGAGTGTTCCACGAGTATGGGACGGATATTGCCCATGCTCTAGTGTTGGTTGAATGTAATTTGTGTTTAGGAGGAAGTTGAAGTAGAAACGTATTGGTGGAGCGTGTAGTGGTACTAGTTGGTAATTTAAGTTTGAGTAGGGATGCTAGGTAGTCAGGAGAGTCATGGTGGATTGCTTTATGAGCCAGTAGTAGAGTTTTATATAGGATTCTATGGCGTACAGGTAGCCAGTGGAGTTTAACTAAGAATGGAGATATATGAGTGTGGGAGTATTTTGGTATGTTGAATATACACCTAGCTATAGAGTTTTGAAGAATTTGTAGTTTAGTAATATACGATGAGGGGGTATTATAAAGGATAAAGTTGCAGTAGTCGAATAGAGGTAGGATGTAAGCAGAAGCTATAATAGTAGCAGTGGATATTGATATTGAATGACGAATAAGGCGTAGTGAATGTAGTTGATAGTTTAATAGTTTTGTTATGTGGGACAGTTGTCTGTAAAAATTAAAAGTATTGTCAAATATAACACCAATATTTTTGACATGGGTTGAGTACATGATGAGCTGTCCATTAATGTTAATTGGAGGGGGAGTTGGTAACGTTTTACTTCGGAGTGGAAGGTGAAGGAATATAGCCTCGGTTTTAATTGGGTTAAAGACGAGGGAGTTTATTGTGAGCCAGTTATGAATGGTGGTAATAGTAGAGGAAAGGATGTCGGGTGCAAAATTAACGTTTTCTGTACATTTTACATAAAGTTGTATGTCGTCTGCATATGTATGGAAGCTAACTGGAGAATTCGAGATAAGGTGGAGAAGGGGAATTATGTAAATGTTAAAGAGTATTGGTCCAAGGACTGACCCTTGGGGAACACCGTGTGTTATAAGACGGGAAGATGAACGGGTTGAGTGAACTAAAACTGAGGAAGTTCGGTTGGTTATGAATGAGGATAGCCATTTGTGTGCAGTACCAGTGATACCTATAGATGTAAGACGGTGTATGAGAATCGTGTGGTCAATAGTGTCAAACGCAGAGGAGAGATCAAGTAGTGCGAGTATTGTGCCATTTTTGTTATCAAGGTTAGTGAGAATATCACTGGATATCTTCGCTAGTGCGGTTTCTATTGATTTGGAAGGAAGATATGCACTTTGGAAGATATGAGGGATTTTGTGTGATATTAAATAAGACGTTAGTTGTTTCGCGACGATTCGTTCCAAAGTTTTGGAAAATATCGACAGGTTTGAGATTGGACGATAATTGTTGAGGCTCTGAGGGTCAAGGTTTGGTTTCTTAAGGAGGGGTGTAATGAGTGCATGTTTATAGGGTGTTGGAAACGTACCGGATTCGAGGGATTCACAGAATATATTATTGAGAGGGATAGTGAGGGATTCAGTGATTTCGTGTAAAAGGGAAAGAGGAATAGGGTCAAGAGGAGATGAACTTTTAGTTGCTTTAAGAAGTGTGCCTATGTCTGACATGGAAGGGACTGAAAATACATTAAGTGAGTGAGTTGGCATGGTGGGGGTTATTAAAGTGGTATATCGTGGGAGATTGCTGAGAGTACGTGTAAGCTTATGATGGAAATAGTCATGAAAAGTTGATGATAAGGTGTCTGGTGGAAAGTCGGGTAAAGTTTTCTTTTTATTTCGCCCAAGGAGTTTCGAACAAATGGTGAACGTTTTCTTTTGATATGATGAGCATGATTCCAGAGAGGCATTAATATGAAGCGATTTTGCAATTAAGATATCACGTCTATGTTTGGACTTGATCAGTTGATAAAGCGCAAGTATAGATTCAGATTTTGATTTAATCAATTTCTTTTCAAGTATACGCAATTTACGCTTTTGTTTTAGGAGTGCGAGGGTATACCAGGAAGTGTCAAGTCTAAGGAAGGATTTTTTAATAATTATTGGAGCGTGGGAATCGAGGGTACTTGAAAGAGTGGTAAATAATTCATCAGGTGAGTTATGTGGGAGGGTTAGGAAGTCTCTGATGAAATCGTGAGTGTTGATGATTTTTGTTTTGCGGAAAGAACGAGTAATAGTGGGTTGGGAAGGTTTAAGGGATTGGAGGGTAAAAAATATAATGTGATGATCAGAAATATAAGGGCCAACAGAGTGAGAAAAAATCAAGTTGGATGACTTATGGGAAATGAGGAGATCGAGTGTATTACCATATTTGTGTGTGGGGTAAGTATTATGAAGTTTAAGATTGGAGGATGACAGTATATTGAGTAGAGATTTAGAATGATTAGTTGATAGGTTAGTAGCAATATTAAAATCACCTATAATGATATTAGATTCAGACATTAGATGGGTGAATGAATAAAACTCAGAGAGGAATAAAGGGATTGAGGAAGAGGGGGGTCGGTAAAAAAGTGATATATTAAAAGTCTTGGAGTGTGGGGGACTAATGGAACAGGTAAACGCCTCAGAGTGATCATTATTATGGTCACGTAGAGGGGATACATGAAGGGAGGATTTAAAGATAATGCCAATACCTCCTCCATAATTATTGGTATTACGTCTAGGTAAATGAGAAAAAGAGTAAGGACCAGTATTCAGAGATGATATAAGGGGTATTTCATCAGGCATAATCCATGTTTCAGTGATGAATATAAGATCAAGGTCATGTTCTGCAGCAAGTTCTAGGATAAGTGGAATCTTGTTACGGATGGAGCAGGTGTTTAATAATGCAGATTTAATTAGGCAGTTATGGCGTTCTGAGGAAGATGGGGAAAATGGAGTTAAAAGTGTAGATGGGGATTGCAGTGTGTGAATGGTCAGATTTGTGGAAGTGGTTTTGCAAAGCATATTTTTATTTGTGTGGACTTTTGGAATTGAGTGTCATTGTGAGGGGGGTGGGGAAGGGTTCACAATTGGTGGACACGGAATAGGAGTTGGTGATGGGGTAGTTTGTGTAGATTGAGTACTAGTAGTATTTAAATCTTCATTACACTGATCTACAGATAGTAAGTTACTATGTTGAGTATGAATAGTGGAGTCAGTATGTTTGGATGAATGTATCGGATTATTAGATGCTGCTTGTCGCATGTTAATGCATGTGCGATTGTTGAAGAGTTTGCTCCAATGCTTAATAACAGAAAGGGGTGGGGTTAAGGGAGATGTTTTCCAATTAACTTTGTTGTTGTGGTAGTGACGTAATTCGGAGTTGTTTGTTTTACTGTTGAATACGTATTTGATTTTTGAGTTGTACATGAGATTGTTTTTTATGGCGAATAGGATTATCGGACTGGAGAAGGCCGACTTTGATATGGGTGATGTTGTATATGTTGTAGGTTTAGAGTATTTGTTTGGAATTATAATAGTGTGAGATTGGTTCAAATTATTTATAACATTTTGTTTAGGTTTAGAAATCGTTAGGGAGAGTAGGGGAGGAATGTGTTTATTCAGTGGACAATTAATTGATGTGATTGATCTAGAAGGTGACGGTTGAATGGGCTTAGTCTTATTTAATTTAATAAATTCTTTTATGATCTTAGTGTTGTTAATTTGTTGATCTTTTATATTAGAAATGCTGTCCATAATATGATTTAAAGTGTTGGTTTGGGACATTGGTTCATCTATGTTTATATCGTTATTAGGTTGTGGTGAGACTTGTGTTGCTATGTGAAGTGGTGGTGACAGCGTATTATTAAATGTGTTACATTTGGGACATATATATAAGAATGAAGGAGAACGCATGAGTTGGATAGCATAATTGGGAGGGTTGTTGCGATTATTCCATTTAAATGTTAAAGAATTATTATCTTTTAGGCAGTTATAGTGTACATGTGTATGACACCTGTAACATTTAACAAAGTCAGTTTCTGTATTATTTAAACTAGATTTACAGTGATTACATGATGCAGTGGTGTTGTCCATTATATAGTTTATGACTAGCAATGTAACTAATTTATTATTTCTAGGAATTTGTGTTTGTTTAATTCAGTGATTAATAATGAGATCTAAATAGAACATATTAATAGAGAAAAATGTGTGCACAGTATAATAGAATGTAAACAATATTATTGTAAACAATTCAGTGATTTTAAAATTAATATATTTTTAAATAATGATCATATAAATGTTGTTTAATGAATAGAAGTAATGAATGAAATAAATAAATAATATGTGTGGGATATAGAGTGAATGTTTATACACAGGGCTGTATGTTGTATTAAGTGTGGATAACTTATCTTTATGTCGGATTGATCAGATAAATGATTTATGAAATTAAATTAATGTTAGAAATAAAAGTAAACAGGAAGTGATATTTAAAATTATAATAAGTATATTTTAAAATTTATTTTAGTTTGTTTAACTCTGAGATAACAGAGGTGTCGATATTATGTGAAATTAGGGTGAAAATGTATGACAATGTATGTTGCTTAGGTAAAAGTTTATAACTTTGTAAACAATTATGTAAAGTAGGCCTATAAAATCTTTTCGGCACATTGTAAAATATAATTAAATCTATAATATTTATTTTAAATATTTAAAATACCTACATTTTTAAATGATTGAGAATCGATATTGTACTTCAAAAAATTCATAAATTTAGTTGTTTGAGTTGTAACGAAAATATCAGTTTTTTTATAATTAAAAAAATATAAATATTAAAAAAAATGATACTTATACGAATTAGAATTATATTGATTAACATTTCATACATTAATTATTTTTTGATTGGAATTTTAAGGAGATCTCTAGGGTATCGATATTACCTACATGTCGATATTAGAGCACTCTCCCCTAAAGCTATACATCGCCGTATTTCTTATAAACAATTATAATTATCGATAATGTAGGTTTAACGTTTTTCCTAACCGTTTTCAGCTTTCTGCACGAACAGCAAAACTCTTTCACTCGTTCGAATTATCTGTCAATTTACAGAAGCTATTGTAATAGAATATAATTATAATATCTATGTAATACAATTCAAATATATATATATATATATATATATATATATATATATATATTATAGTATTATAGTATTGATATAATTAGTTAATCGTATCAGCAAAGACTTTTGGTATTAGTATGTTATTACGATATACTAAATTAACGGAACAATTACATTAGTTAGAGAAGGACATACTAGGACATACCACATAACACAGATCCATAGTAATTATAAACAGACAGTAAACTGAACCCAGGGGAAGTATTACATTACAAATAGAAATAGGATGATGGAAAATAATTATTCGATAACGATGAATCTATTGTGAAATTGTGTCGTTTATCATTATGGAAAGTATATCAGTGTCCCGGATAGTAATGGTATACCATGCCTATATGCAGGGCCGGCTTAAGCATACTATGGGCCCCGGGCAAAAAAAATACATGGGCCCCATAATAATTTGTATAACATATTAATAGGGACATTCTAGCAATAACTATTACATTTATATATATACAGTCAACTCTCGGTAAGTCGTACTACGTATAAGTCGGACACATTTAGTTGGTTTGGTTGGATTTGTATCTAGTTCCATACTAAATTAATCGGATAAGTCGGATAAGTTGGATTGGATAAGTCGGACTTTTCTATAAGTAGAACACATATTATTGTCATTTTTATGATTTTATACTGGATAAGTCGGACTTTTTATAAATTGTCAGACATATTTGCTTTAAATAATGAATATTATAATTTTAGTAAGTAATATTATTGAATACAACATTTTATGTTGTTGATTGTTGCATAATTCCACATTTCGGTAACCCATTAACTCACGCTGCGCATCTCATATCTTATTTGCATGATATTCTGAATCTCGGATAAGTCGGACATCTCGCTAAGTCGGACACTTTTCCCGGTCCCTTGCGAGTCCGACTTAACGGGAATTGACTATATATATATATATATATATATATATATATATATATATATATATATATATATGATATAGGTTATATTATTATTCTATGCATAATAAAATTATGTACAAATATTTAAAATCTTTAAATTTGGAGTTTTATAAATGTTAGTCTTTCATATATATTTACATGTTTCGTGTGAAGGAGGTGCCCTTCAAGATATGTATAATATATAGAGGGGGAACTCATTCAATCCATGGATGTACATATATATATATATTAAGTTGCACCCTTACATTCATTGCAATATAATATTGTATAAGATAATAAATAAATTAATTAGTAAAAAATAAAAAAGATATAAGTATAATTAAATATTTATATTACTCGATTTCATTTCTAAAAAATGAGTAGTATGTATTGATTATAAATGTAATTAATTAGCTTTGATTATAAAGATAATTTATCCATACTTAAGTATTTATTATGTCAGAAAATGTCATAGAAAATTATTTATAAGTTTAAGTTTCGAGAAGCTTAAGCTTATATCTCTCAAGTTTAATTATTTGCCATTAAATACAAGGTATATTCGGATGAAAATGTCTACATTTGTATATATATAGCCCACCACATATTGTATATATTAATGTTTGGATAATCCATTCCTTTGAGGTGTATATCAATACAGTATAATATTTATTAAAAAAATGTTATATACTATCCTACCTACTTATCAATTAAATTGTCAAATATTGGTAGAAAATAGTTATTTTGAACTTCTCATATGATGTAAATTCAATATTTGATCAAGTGATATCATTATACTAATTCTTTTGTAATTTTGTTTGTTTGTATACTCCAATGAAATCCTCATAATCATTTATTTGCTCGCCTATGTTTTTAATGAGTATATCACTATTTTTTATTACCGCTATTATTTTCTCAATTGAACCTAATTGCAACACTTTCATGATCGACTTTATTATAAAAAGTAATTAGCTTCAAGTTTTTCATAATATTGAAGTATCAAATTCTTGCATTTTACTGAATAAATACATTGACTCTATTAATGTAATTTACGTAAAGTACATATATAATATCAAATATATATCGTAGTTATATAACTTATGTAATAATAGGAAGTCCACAATATAATGCACTATAGTTATTATATTATAATGATATAGCTTGTGATGATCATATTATATTCGATAATTCTTTTAATACAAAATAGTATATCCTTTCTTTAATCTAGATGTTAAAATATTATATATTTAGGTTTGCTAAATAAACTATATTGATTTGGTATGAAACCACAAATATTGGTGCAATTGTAGTTGATTCAACCAAGGTATTTTACCCAACCAGATTTAACAAAGGCGCAGCTCAGGGGGTCCGTATTTCCAATAGACTATGGTTTATTATGAAATATTACATTTCATTTAATATTCCAGAAATATTGCTGACATTGTCATACTCTTTAGCTCTATAATCCTTTATATTTATATTATTATTAAAAAATATTCTAATAAATCATTAGCTAAATATTTACCAGTGTGATAATTAATCTCTAGGTAGTGATTATATCCTATCATTTTTCTCCCAATCTCATTCTTACATCAATACATATTAAATAATCATACCATACATATATGATGACGATTATTAACTGATCTATATGTGATATATCTTGAGTTTAGTCCACTGATATACTATATACTATATAATATTTTGAATTTTGATTTATTCAATAATTTATATTTCACCTGTTCTCATTTTAATATCGTAGTTGTGTGCGTGTATATGTAAATAGATATACGAGGGTAATGTCAATATAATAATTCATTTGTAAGTAGCCTACTAGTTAGCTAATTGCACACAAAAAATCCTTTAGTATTATACATATAAATAATATCCTTTTCAATAAATATAAATATAATTTATATCTGTAAATATTCTAGTAAAAAGATAATAATTTTTTTTAAAGAATTTCATTAATAGGTAGTTATTAAAAAAAAACTATAAAGCAGAATACTCATATTTGAATTGAACTATATACATATATATATATATATATATATATATATATATATATATACTACAAAATATAATAATATATACACTATAACAAGATAAATATTTTTTTAATATGCCCGCGTAGATAGAGAAAATTTAATTATTTTGAGAAAAATAATGTTGAAAATATTTTATTAGTCTTAATTACGATTATACATCTATATAAAATACCGTTTTTTCGTAATTTATAATCAATATAATTCTTTAAATATGTCAGAAATTATAGTTAATATATATCTGAATCATTTTAATATTAATAAAAAAAACGTTAATAAATATTTGTTTTCTCGATGTAGTGGTTAATAATCCTGTAATATATTTATCTAGTATCATTAATCATTTCCAGGTTAATAAATCAAATATTTATCAATTCGTTTCATACTATTTATCTGATAATCTGATATGTGTGAGGTAGTATATGGTGATCACTATTAGCATGTGCTCAACATATTCATTTACGTGTTACCGTAATATCTTCATGTAAATTTCGAAATATTTGTAAAATTCACTTTTCTCATATGCCTAAATAACTCATATTTAATTAATTTATTATATTATTTTTATTTATTTAATTTAAATTAATAGTATATAAGAAAATAGAATGTATAAAAAATACTATTTATAAATATTTTTTTTAATATAGTAAAAAAATGTTTCTCAAATAATGTATGGGCCCCCCAAAATGTTGGGCCCCGGGCAATTGCCCGGTTTGCCCCCCCCTTGAGCCGGCCCTGCCTATATGCATAGTAGGCTAACATAAGTGAGGATAGTTACACAACAATGTAGGTCCTAGCTAGGACATATATGTATATTGTTATTGTCATTGTTATTTTGGTTGAGTCCTTTCATCCCATCCAGGAACTTATATGAAGTTGTCACTTAGGGGAAAGTCCCCGATCACCGACCTCCTCCTAATACCGACCCCCTCTCGTATCTCAGTAACTATAAGAGATATCAAAAAATAATATATACACGAACTGTTTGTAATTTAATGATAAATATGAATAAGTATTTTGTTTTAAAAAATATGTAATCCTACAATTATTATTTGATAAAATATAATATTCTGTTTTTACTTTTTAAATATTTGAATAATAACTTTTTTTAAATCATTGTAAATACTTTATTAATCAAAATAAAACTTAATACTACACATAATATTGTAGATCAATAAAATGTTTATAACTATAATAAAAATAATTTAATGTGAATAAATATTAACCAAAATATCTTAATTATAGCAACCCATATGATTTTCCTAATACCGACCCCCTAAATTACCCTAATACCGACCCCATGTGATTTATAATATCCAATCAAAATTGATTACTATTATACTTTAAAATATGTAATAAGTTGTTTGTGTGTCATTGATATAGATTTAGGATTCATGATTCCAGTTGATTATATACATACTGATTAATAAATAAATATTAAATAATAATATACACTATTTTAATATAATTACTATAAAGTTTAAATTTAAATTTAATATTACTATTAAAACATAAATTCAATACAAAATAAATTGCTTTATATATAAATATTTATGTATATCTACTATTTTATAGGATATTATAATACTACAATTATTTATATCACGATTATTTTAGGGGGTCGGTAATAGGAGAAGGGGGCCGGTATTAGGTACATGTATCCGATTACCGACCCCCTGTTTATTCTTATAAATATAATTATATAAAAATTTAAAATAGCCACATTATTCATGGCCATAATATTACCCTAATTACAAAATTTCAAATAAATATATTTAATATTGAATAAGTTATCACAAATAATCAATTAGGTGTCGGTAATCGGAGACTATCCCATATAACCATGTGGCTATAATTTCCCTTCGAAGCCGCTCTCATATTAAGGCATCCATGGTTTTAACCAGAGCAGGTAATTTATTTATATACAAATTGTATAATACAATTAGGTAAGATCACTTCTACATTTTTTTAAGACATATTTTAATGGTCCGGACGGGGCTTGAACCCGTGATGCAGGTCCCGCGTCCTACTCATGTATGTCTGACTCCTTATAAAGCTATAGCCAACTGAGCCATACAGGCAGTTATATATTATAGTAGTTATATATTATTTATGATATATATTGTAGAGTATATGGTTATATAAGTAAGGTAATACTGGGATTTATACAATTTAAACAATTAAATATAATGAATGAATAATAATCTGAGAAGACAAGTATATATATATATATATATATATATAATTTAAAATATATAAATCGTATATAAACCTGAAAGAGTTGAGCGATATTCGGGTGAACCATACGAGCTATGATTGACAGGTCGGGTTCCGAACGTCCGCCCCCTTGCTGTGACCTAATTCTCTTCCGGTCATTGACGTAGGTGGCCATCAATACGTTGACCACTATGGCCACATTCTGATTGGGGTGAGAGGCTTCTCGTATTATCCCGAATTCTCCTGCGAAATTGACGAGCGTAATCACGTGGCTATATATATATATACGCCCATAGCCACGCCCACAATCACGTGGCGATGCGCGACGCCTATTGGACGCGGTCAATACAATTGTTTATACGAGGATTTGAATGATTTTTTTTAGCTCAGATGCTAAATTACACGGTCAATATCCACGACAATACAACTTCGTACGTTGTGTTATATATAACATAGAAGTATACTTCTACGACACAATGAACACATGATCTTAGATTATAATCCACTTCAGTTCATTTGTTTTGAAGTTATTTAAATATTGATATGTAGTTTACTTGATATAATTAGTATGGTTACAGAAAGTTATCTGATTTAAGAAATAGTTATTTAATGAAAATAGCGTAAGATATTATTTTGTATATTATCGTTAATTATAATATTATCAAGAAAACAGGTTTTTAGAATTATTGGCTAAAGTATATTACTTATTTTGTTAAATAGCCAGGTTAGTAATAGGTTAAATAGTATACTGACCTATATGTTGACTAATAAACCCATATATGGGTAGTTATTAGTAAACCTGTTTCGGATTATTAATACTTGAAATAACTCATTGTCGCTAGACGGTAAGTGTTGAATTAAATATCATCAATATATTATTTTTATTATATTGGAATAATGATAATATTATCTTTTAGAATAATGGATAATTCTATCCCCCATGAGACTAAAGTTAAATATGTCAAATTCATAGGATAGACTAAATCACAGTTGTTGGATTTTCTATATTACATCGAGTAGGTTTCCTGAATACCTACTTTCACCAATGTTATGAATAAGAGAATTATTATCGAGATATACTATTCTTTATTTGAGACATGCTTGTTGAAAATCTTGGAAATTTATCAGTAGTTTGCGAATTCAAATTAATTAAGTTAATTATTTAGTCATGAAATTTAAGATAATTACACGATTAAGTTGAGTGAGATGTACCGCTAATTTAGCTAGTGTCAGCGATTATGTATTTAGAGAGAGTAGTGATTATATATGTGATGTTTTGTAACGCTAAGTGGCGAGTGAACATTCCTGGAAGACGATTTGGTAGTAACAATTATATTAATTATATGCAAGATGAAAGAGTGGAATAAGAACATTTCGATGAGGTAGCCATGCATTTAATAATAAGATATGATATGTATTATGATTTAGATGGATTACAATTTTGACATTCATAATTTATCAATTTTCAAACAAAATACTAAGGTAAACTAAAATAATTGGATTAATCTAATATATTAGATTAGGATTTCCTATAGGAAACCTTTATTTAGGGTATTGCGAATATACAATATACACTTTACAATGCACATTTTATATTGTATATAAATATAAATATATAAATATATATATATATATATATATATTAGCATGCTAGTTCTTAAATAGTATATAACTATAGTTATACATACTATACTACATGGCAATAAGTAATTATTTATCGGAAATCTATAGTTTGTCTGATTGTATGAGCTATTTATAATTATATCTAATTATATCGAATTACTACCCACTACACATAGGTACATATAGGTTTAAACAGCTCATGAAATCAAACGAAATTATCGATTTCCGATAAATAATTACTTACCGCAACATAGTCGGTACATAGCGTAGACATGCCGTACCGTATATGATAATACACCCGCGTAGGAGTGCTAGATTGTAGGCTCATACTCGAGTACGATTAAAAAGGCAGATTTTATTTAAATTTATAAAAGATTAATTTAGTTAAACGATGCCGGAAGTTAACTCTATATTATCGTTAACACTACTACCGTTAACACTATACTATACACTATGTAGTTGGTACCCTACTTATAAGTATACCCTATAGGGTATCACCTACAGTGTAGGTCCTACACGGGGTAATTACTGGCGTGTATTATTCTTTATACATTCTATGTTTATTGTTGCAGCGCCCCTATCTATATGATAGCATTTGAATAGTTCGAAATCTCGATATTAATTATTTCGCCATTGAAATCATGGTATAAAGTATAAAGTACATAGTTCTTAACGTAGGTATTTCTAAAGGTATTTCTAAAGGTTTCGTTGTTAAGTTTTTTACGAGAAGTTTCGATGTCGATAGTTTGATAGCGAAATGATCAGTAAATAAGGCGTAATCTTATTGGTTGTTAAGTTCAAATGTAGGATCCATTGTGTGGCGGGAGGGATGGGTAGGAAAGTATTAGAGAGGTTAATAGTATCGCATACTTAATTATACTTTAGGACATGTGTGTATATATATATATATATATATATATATATATATTTAATTTATAATATTCATATTTCATCGTTTTAGGTAATATACTTTAAGTAATATATTTATTTGTAACTATTAGAATGTTAATTGTACATATATAATATAATAA